>CM064555.1:1468602-1631102 GCA_032716605.1 Paralithodes platypus
GAGAGTAAAAGATATTTTACTCCTCTCAAACGATTTACAGTAAGTGCTGCCCTCTGGAGCTGCGCCCCCTTATATAACTTGTTCTCATTGTTAATTATGATGATGTATTGACCCAACGCCCTAGGTAAAGCCAGTATCACACGAGCACTGTACCCCTCAATATTTATCACTAAGGGGGGATGGCTCGTTTTTCTGGATTATCCCCCTCGTGTTTAGCCCCGATAATTTTTTAAATTTTAAGGCGTTCGGCCCATTTAGTTTGACGATTTTAAAACTTTTCGCCCCTTTCTTTGTCAATTTTAAGACCTTTTTTGCCATTTAGGTGTCGAATTTTTCTTAGCGAGCGATAGCGAGCTTGTTATTTTAAGAATAACACGGCCTTTGGACGTGACATTTCTCTACCGAAAAATATACAAATTTATCTTGAAGGAGGGTTTAGGGGTGTTTTTCTTAAGCTTGATCGTGGTCTAGCGACAAAACAATTAAAAACAAATTAATATCATAATAAATTGACCAAAAAAACAAACCGTACCCCCCTTAACACTGGTCTGGCAGCTTACAAAGTAAGCATTTAGATTATTTCAGTTACCTAAATTCATCAACCATCAGTCTTAGTTTCCGATACCAGGGCATAATACTCCAAAAATGTTGCCAGAAAAATGTTGATGATCGAATGTTGACTATAAAAGCTCTCGTGTGATACCCGCTTAACTCAAAAGACCTCTTTTCCTGCTCTCATCACCCTTTCTTTAAGGGGGGTCACCTGCTATTTCTATCTCCTTTTCTCCTGGCTTGTATCCATTCGGCCCCACTCAAACTACTGTTTTAAGACGTTTATCCCATCAAGGTGTCGTTTTCTTCCTGGCGAGCGATAGCGGCCCAGCATTGTATGGAGAAATCCGGCTTCACCGGAGACATTTTTCTATCGAAAAATGTATAAATTTAGCCTGCTGTCAAAAACATTTTCAAAAATCATGCTGGCTCGCTACCACTCGCCAGTTAAACATCGACACCTGGATGGGGATAAACGTCATAGAACAATAGGCTGAATGAGGTCAAATGGATACAACCCAGAGAGAGAGGGAGAGAGAGAAAATAAAACGAGGTGGGCCCCCTTAACCCCAAACTACCCCCTTTTTCTTATGCTGACAGTTATCCTAATATAGCCCTTCTATTGGAGGGCTCCTTCTTAATCCTATCTGGTACTAGGCTGGGGGTTTTTTTTTTTACCATCCTTCTTTCATTTAACCCCTTCTGTACCGGCGACGTTTATTTAATTCTGTCCTTGCTATTTTTAGACGATTTTAAGGAGTTTAAAAAGGGCCTCCTCCAATTATTAGGCTTCGAACTATCTCCTTTAACCCATTTTACTACCACAGATCCTTCTTAGACTGCACAAAATCGTCTAACTATAGCTAAAAGCAAATTATATAGACATCGTAATCTAACATCCGACATTGTATTCTAACAACCAACATTGTATTCTAACAACCAACATTGTATTCTAACATCCAACATTGTATTATAACATCCAACATTGTATTCTAACAAGCAACATTGTATTCTAACATCCAACATTGTATTCTAACAAGCAACATTGTATTCTAACAAGCAACATTGTATTCTAACATCCAACATTGTATTCTAACAACCAACATTGTATTTTAACATCCAACATTGTATTCTAACATCCAACATTGTATTCTAACATCCAACATTGTATTCTAACATCCAACATTGTATTCTAACATCCAACATTGTATTCTAACAACCAACATTGTATTCTAACAACCAACATTGTATTCTAACATCCAACATTGTATTCTAACATCCAACATTGTATTCTAACATCCAACATTGTATTCTAACATCCAACATTGTATTCTAACAACCAACATTGTATTCTAACAACCAACATTGTATTCTAACAACCAACATTGTATTCTAACATCCAACATTGTATTCTAACAACCAACATTGTATTCTAACAACCAACATTGTATTTTAACAACCAACATTGTATTCTAACAACCAACATTGTATTCTAACAACCAACATTGTATTCTAACATCCAACGTTGTATTCTAACATCCAACGTTGTATTCTAACAACCAACGTTGTATTCTAACAACCAACATTGTATTCTAACAACCAACATTGTATTCTAACAACCAACATTGTATTCTATCATCCAACATTGTATTATAACAAGCAACATTGTATTATAACAAGCAACATTGTATTCTAACATCCGACATTGTATTCTAACAACCAACATTGTATTCTAACATCCAACATTGTATTCTAACATCCAACATTGTATTCTAACAACCAACATTGTGTTCTAACAACCAACATTGTATGCTAGCAACCAACATTGTATGCTAACAACCAACATTGTATTCTAACAACCAACATTGTATTATAACAACCAACATTGTATTCTAATAACCAACATTGTATTCTAACATCCAACATTGTATTATAACAACCAACATTGTATTCTAACATCCAACATTGTATTCTAACATCCAACATTGTATTCTAACAACCAACATTGTATTCTAACAACCAACATTGTATTCTAACATCCAACATTGTATTCTAACATCCAACATTGTATTCTAACATCCAACATTGTATTCTAACATCCAACATTGTATTCTAACAACCAACATTGTATTCTAACAACCAACATTGTATTCTAACAACCAACATTGTATTCTAACAACCAACATTGTATTCCAACAACCAACATTGTATTCCAACAACCAACATTGTATTCCAACAACCAACATTGTATTCCAACCACCAACATTGTATTCCAACCACCAACATTGTATTCCAACAACCAACATTGTATTCCAACAAGCTTGATGGAGGTCTAGGGAGGAAACTAAACACAATTATAAAAAGATACATAAATGAGGAAATAAATAAGTCCATCCCCCCTTAACCAGTGATACTGTATATTAAGGGGAGATGGTTCACTTTTTGGGCGATTTTTGCATTTATTAATTATTGTTCTAGTCTCCTTCCTAGACCACCATCAAATACAAAAAAAAACATCCATTAGATCCCCCTTCTAGATTAATATGTATATTTTTCGGAAGAAAAATTCCAGCCGAAGGCCGGTTCTTTCAACATTACAGGTTCACAATCGTTCGCCAGGGAAACAATCGGCACCTAAATAGCACGAAAGGTCTAAATATTGACGAAGAAATGGGGCGAAAGGTGTTACAATCGACTAACTAATGGGGCAAACATCTGAACATCTGAAAACTAATGGGGCTAAACATGAGGGAGAAAGTGGTCCAGAAAACCGGCCCATCCCCGTTTAACAACTGCATCATATGCTTACAACCAACATCGTATTTTATCAACCAACATCGTGTTCTAACATCTGACATTGTATTCTAACATCCGACATTGCATTTTAAGAACCAACATCGTAATATTTGACAGCCAACATCGTATTTTATCAATCAACATCGTATATTAAAAACCGACATCGCAAATAACCCGTACCGTACCGGTGATTTCTCTTTTATTTGATTTCAGCTACATTTAGACGATTTTATGAAGCTTAGGAAGATTATATGGTAGCTTTAAGGGGTTGGTGCTTGATTTGTGGTCTGCTATATACTGTATATTTATTTATTAATTTTATTTTGAGTTTCCTCGCTAGACCGCCATCAATCTTAGAAAAATACCCCCTACACTCCATTTTTGGGTAGAAAAATGTCCCGGCCGAAAGCCGGTTCCTACTAAATTTAGAGCATCGCTATCGAGGAAAAACTCGACACCTACTGTACAGGGCACGAAAGGTTTTTAATATTGACAACAAAATGAGGCGAAAGGTCTCAAAATCGCCAAACTAACTGACCGAACGTCTTAAAACCTCAAAACTAATATGCTAAACACGAGGGAGAAAGGCCGTTTTTCTGGACCCCTTTCTCCCTCGTGTTTAGTCCCATTAATTCTTAGATTTTAAGAAGTTCGACCCATTAATTTGGGGATTTTATGACCTTTCACCCATTTCTTGTCAATATTAGGACATTTCGTGCTATTTAGGTGTTGACTTTATGACCTTTCACCCATTTCTTGTCAATATTAGGTCATTTCGTGCTATTTAGGTGTTGATTTTATGACCTTTCACCCATTTCTTGTCAATATTAGGACATTTCGTGCTATTTAGGTGTTGATTTTATGACCTTTCACCCATTTTTTTTTTTCTATGTGATTGAGGGAGGCAAAAGGCATAACTGCCTATAGCGAGTGCCTCCCCCATAGTTGAAAGAGTGACAGGGCCAAAATCAAGGGACGTTCGAGCCAATATGCCTGGACACACGGAGTTTGAAGCAATTTAAGTCATAGGAAGAGGGAAAGACTGATTCTGGGAGAGAGTTCCAGAGCTCAGATGTTGAGTAGAAGAAAGTTTGAGAGTAAAGTTTCACTCTTGGGTTGGAGAGTTGCACAGAGTAGGGGTGGGATTGAGTTGCAAGACGGGTACCACGTGCCCTACGTAAAAGAGGTGCTATGCACTGGGATAGCTCTGAGGAACACTGATTATTATAGTAGCGATAGAATAGCGAGAGAGATGCAACATTGCGGCGGAGAGAGAGAGATTGCAGAGAGATGGTGAGTGGACGGGAGTTAATGATACGAAAGGCCTTCCTTTCAACTTTGTCTAGGAGAGCGGTGTGAGAGGAACCTCCCCACACATGTGAACAATACTCAATACAAGGGCGCACTATGCCCCTGTACAGAGCAAGAAGCTGTGCAGGGGAAAAGAACCCCCTAAGGCGGTTGAGCACACCCAGCTTCTGGGAGGCTGCCTTAGCAAGACTGGTAATATGGTCCTTCCAAATGAGAGCAGAAGAAAAAGAGACACCAAGAATATTGAGAGAAGATGAAGGGTTGATTTTTGTATTGTTGAAGAATAAGGGATAGTCCGCTGGGAGATCCTGACGGGTAGATAGATGGAGAAATTGGGTTTTGGAAGCATTAAAGTTAACAAGGTTTTCTCTGCCCCAATTGGAAATAGTATTTAGATCAGAATTTAAGAGTTCTATGGCTTCATTACATTTATCGTTGAGGGATTGCTGGCTGGGGCGTTCTGAAAAACTAATGGAGTAGTGTAAGGTTGAGTCGTATGCGTATGAATATTGTCAATATTAGGACATTTCGTGCTATTTAGGTGTTGATTTTATGACCTTGCACCCATTTCTTGTCAATATTAAGACATTTCGTGCTATTTAGGTGTTGATTTTTTCCTGGCGAGCGATAGCGAGCCTGTTATTGTAGGAGGAGCCGGCCTTCGGCCCGGACATTTTTCTACCGGAAAATGTACAAATTAATCTCTAGGGGATTTTTTGTTAAGCTTGAGGTAGGTCTGGGGAGGAAACTAAAAACATTATAAAATATAAATATATTATCAAATAAATTGCCTATCCCACTTAACCCGTTCAGTACCAGGGACGTCTTTTTCATCCTATTCTGGCAATTATTAGACGATTTAGTTCATCTTAAGAAGGACCTCTAGCAATTAACAGGCTCCGAACTATCTCACTTAGCCCCTTTTAACTACTACAAATCCTTCTTAAGCTGCATAATATCGTCTAAATATAACTAGAATAAAATATAATACACGTCACTGGTTCTCAAGGGGTTAACTTCCAAATATAATACACGCCACTGGTTCTCAAGGGGTTAACTTCCAAATATAATACACGTCACTGGTTCTCAAGGGGTTAACTTCCAAATATAATACACGTCACTGGTTCTCAAGGGGTTAACTTCCAAATAATACACGTCACTGGTTCTCAAGGGGTTAACTTCCAAATATAATACACGTCACTGGTTCTCAAGGGGTTAACTTCCAAATATAATACACGCCACTGGTTCTCAAGGGGTTAACTTCCAAAGACACCTTACGAACCGTGGATCCTACATTAACCCTCCAGCACGATGACGTAATGTCCATCATATTCTGGTTACCATTAGACGATTATCTTCAGCTAATAATCTAAGTATGATTCAAAGAGAAATATGATCACATTAAGGGGAGATTTCCACCTGGAGGATTTTTTTCTTAACCTCTTTCTCCCTCATGTTTAGCCCCATTGCTTGTGAGATTTAAAGACGCTTGCCCCATTAGTTTGGCAATTTTAAGAACCCTCGCCCCATTTCGGTCAATTTTAAGACCATTCGTGCCATTTAGGTGTCGATTTTTTCCTGGCGAGCGATAGCGAGCCTGTAATTTAAGGGGAACCGGCCTTCGGCCTGGACATTTTTCTACCGAAAAATTTACAAATTTATATTGAAAGGGGGTCAAGGGGGAGTAATTTTAAGCTTGATGGAAGTCTAGGCAATCAACTAAAAACCTCCCCTTAAACCCTCTGAATAATATAGGTCCTTCTGAAGCTGCATAATATAGTCTAATTTTAGCCAGAATCATAGGTAAAAAGGCGTCATTGTGCTGAAGGAGTTGAACTTTAACATATAGTAACTTACTTAGTAACGATGACTAAAAAGAATGGAATACGATTCTAGTTTAACACCCTGTTAGCGAGTATTAAAATCAGTTGAAGTTTGCCAGTCGTATAGTTATGATTTCTTAAGGGGATGCAGTTGGTTTTTCGAGTCCTCCTCCCTCATGTTTAGCCCTATTAGTTATGGGATTTGAAGACATTCGCCCCATTAGTTTGGCGATGTTCAGACCTTTTGCCCCATTTCTTTGCCAATATTAAGACTTTTCGTGCCATTTAGGTGTCGATTTTTTTCTTAGCGAGCGATGGCGTGCCTATATTTGAAGAGAAAACGGACTTCGGCCGGGACATTTGTCTATCGAAAAATGTAAATATTTATATCGAAGGGGGGTCTTGTGGGTGTTTGTTTTAAGTTTGATAGAGGTTTAAAGAACAAACTAACCCCTTCCTTAAACTATTGAGACGAACCAGTAAATTATGCTACACAATACCGTCTGAGCACCCCCTTAACCCCTTCCGCAAGATGATGTCCTTTTTTTCACTTTGATTCCGGCTAGAGTTAGACGATGTTATGGGGCAAAAGATTTAAAGGGATCGTATTCACCCCTTTGAGTCCTAGAGGTCCCAAGTTATAGTTAAGACTTCTCATTTATTATAGGGCAGATGGGTCATTTTTCTGGTCCCCCTTCTCCATCATGTTTAACCCCATTAGTTTTCAAATGTTATGACTTTCGGAAGCATTATTTTGGTGATTTTAAGAACTTTCGCTCCATTTATTATTCAGTGTTAAAATCTGGCGTGCTATTTAGGTGTCAATTTTATTCCTAGTTAACGATAGTGAGTGAGCCTGTCATTTTGGAAGAAGCGGCCTTCGGCCGGGACATTTTTCTACCGAAATGTTTTCAAATTTATCTAGAGACGGGATCAAATGGATGTTTTTTTAAGTTTGATGGAGGTCTAGGGAGGAAACTAGAAAAATAATAAAAATATACATAAATGATCAAATAAATAAGCCCATCCCCCTTAAAGGTGTTAGTAGGCTATATTAGTGTTTAGAAGCATGTAATGGTATACTTCAGTTGGTGCAAATTATAGTTACGACTTCTCAAATCTCAATAATTATAGGTATGACTAAATTATATACGTCGTAGCATATTATAATATGCTACAGTAGGTGCCACCACATTATAGTTATGACTAATTTTGTTATAGCTATGAGTAAAACATGATGTCGTAGCATGTAAGAAACGCTACTTTAGGTGCAAGTTATACAGTAGTTACGACTTCTTAATCATAATAGGTATGAGTATATTATATTGTCGCAACATGATATAATATGCTACAATAAATGCCAATTATAGTTATGACTTCTCAATTATGATAGCTATGACTAAACTATAGTGTCTTAGTGTGTGATAATATGCTAGAGTTGGTGCAAATTGTAGTTATGACCTCCCAATGATTTTAGTTATGAGTGAATTAAGGTGTCATAACATGTACAAATATGAAGACGTAAATGAATATGAGAAGGAATACAAGAACAACAACATGGAATAACATTGTTTTTGGCCATTTTACCACTTCTAAATACAAAATATAAACTATAAACCATAACACGATCTTTCCATATACAATAATAAGGACTAACATAATGGACTCTACTTTCGTTTGACACCCTGTATTATATTAGTTTATATTTTTTCACCAACCAACTATAACTCAATTAATGAAATCAACAAATACATGTGGCACTGCAAGGACTCGAACCTATGATACTCACACTGAAATTCCGCGCATTTATGTATTACGCTATCTATCTATCTATCTATTGCCTGACGCCGTGATCCCCGAAGGGGTGGCCACGAACGAACTGCCCCCATGCACCTCTGTCCCCAGTCAGTCGACGCCCCTCCCCCCAACCAGCACCGCCTTCGTTCATGTAGTTCCTCACTCCATTCTTCCACCTCATATTCGGTCTACCTCTCCCCCTCTGTCCCTCCACCTCGCTCTCGTACACCCTCTTAGTCATTCTCTCGCTTTCCATACGTTCCATATGGCCGAACCATCTCAAGTTGGTCCTTTTCACGCTTTCCAGCACATCTACCTCCACACCACACTTCCTTCTTACTTCCTCATTAGTCTGTCTATCCCTCCATGTAACTCCGCACGCACTCTTTAAGTAATTCATTTCCACTGCTCTCACTCTTGGTCTGAGTCTCTCAACCAACATCCATGCTTCGCTTGCTTCTTTAAGTCAGTGTCGGGATTACCACACTGTCATGCAAGGACTTCTTCACTTCCATACTGACCACCCTATTTCTTGTTACTGCTTTTAGCGTTCCTACAACCCTCTTCCCCTGTTGTACCCTCTCCCGCACCTCTTCATCCATAGTCCCATCTTTACTCAATTACGCTATTAAGGCAGTTTAACATATTTAGTAATGATGACTAAAAAGAATGGAACACGACTCTAGATTGACACCCTGGCAAGTAATACACAATATATACGATAAGGCACAAGTTTACCAGGGTTCTAATCCCGGCGTAATTCGTCACCGGTTTGATTATCCCGACACAGATTAGCGACAGATATTTAAGGGGCTAATGGCTGTTTTTGTTGGTCAATTAATTTATTTATTCATATTTGTTTTCGTTTCCTCGCTAGTCCTACATTAAACTTAGAAAACCCCCCTAAACCCCCCTTCAATATAAATTTGTAATTTTTTTCGGTAGAAAAATGTCCCGGCCAAAGGCCAGTTCCTGTAAAAATTACAGGCTCGCTATCGCTCGCCAGGAATTTTGTTTACACCTATGTGGTACGAAAAGTTTTAATATTGACAAAGAATGGGGCGAAAGGTATTAAAATCGCCAAACAAATGGAACGAAAGTCTTAAAATCTCAAAAATAATATGCTAAACATGAGTGAGAAGAGGGTCCAGAAAAGCGACAACCTCCCCCTTAAAACACTTACCTCAGTGTGGGCGAATCGCTCGGGGGGCGCGACTATATCCACCTCCCCGAATCCCGAATCCTTACCTGGGGGAAATACGCAAGTCCTCCAGGTAAATAAGTTATATACGCTTTTCACACTGTCTGCGTATTTAGTCGTTCACATAAATAATGTTGTCATATGCGATTTAATTCACTATTCCGCAAAGTGATTATATTCAACATTAGTGGTAAATTAGTCGTTGGCTTGTGTGTTTGAGGGAATAGTTCACATGCACTGTTCACACTGTCTGCGTATTTCGTCGTTCACATTTGTCATACACGATTATTTCACTATTCCGCAAAGTAATTATTCAACAATAGGGAAAACAACCGCTGTCTTGATTATTTGAGGGAAAAGCCACGTTATTTTAAGCAAATATTGTCTTTAATCTTGCTTATTTGAAGGAATAGCCATGTTATTTTAAGCAAATATTTTCCTTAATCTTGCTTATTTGAAGGAATTGCCACTTGTTTTGTTATGTCATCAACTCCTTTAATGTAGCTTATATGAAGGAATAGATACGTTTTATTTAGTCATCGAGATATTTAATGTTCACACTATGTTCTATTTTATCAGCCACCAATATGTTCACTATTGTCCCCAAACACCCTATTGAAAGATATAGGCCTATACAAGCTTATCCAGTCAGTATTTTGCCTGTCTTGTATTATATTCTAAACAGTTTTTCTTGCGTCAGTTTATTGCTGTGACGTGTCATTTTGTATCAGATTTATCGAATATACAGTAATTTAGCTTTACCCTACATCAGTTCATTATTTTATCATGTCATTCGGTGTTAGAACTATCTAACGTTTTTTATCATGGCATTTGGTAATAGAAATATTTAGCCTTAATACATAGTTTCTTTAATCAAGTCGGTTTATCATATTGTCATTGGTATCACATGCATTACGTAATAGTCCATCTGGTTTCCCTATACGTTATTTCACGATTAAGTTGGTATCCGTGATACCGAGTATTTATCATAAATATCTAGGTTTGCATCAGCTCATTATTGCAAATGCTACTCAATATATAGTTATTAAAGCATTATTTCAGTTAGTTTATTTTACATCTCTTGAGTCGTTACATCCTCAATTTTCATTATTTTACAATCGGCTTATGTTTTGGATAATAAACATGATAATTACCGGATATGATCATTCGTAGCAGAATAATGCTTACTAATGCAATCTAAAGTACTCCCGTGATGCTGAATATAGCGTCTCGAGCATAGCCATCCTCTTCAAAACCGTCACATCCTACGATCAGGGTGTATGGAGGAGTGCGGTGTGTGAGGGGAAACCAAGATGGAGAGGAGGGACGCGTTGCTCTCTCGCCGACGTTTGGAACACTACTGACTGACTGGCCGCTGGGAGCCTATACAGTGGCGGTGTCCTCTCGGTAACGTAAACATAGGCAGGCTCGCTACTGTTCCAAATTCCCCACTGTATTACTGGTGTTCTATATCACCACCCTTATTAAGGGGATATTAGCTATTTGTTTTGGTATAGTAATGTATATTGATATATTCATTTATTTTTTAATATCCTCGCTAGACCTCCATCAAGCTTTAAAAAAACACCCCCTGGACCCATCTTTCAAGATAAATTTGTACATTTTTCGGCAGAAAAATGTTCTGGCCGAAGGCCGACCGAAGGCCGGTTCTTCTTAAATTCCAGGATTGCGAAATGACACGAAAGGTCTTAAAATTGACAGAAATGGGACAAAAGTTCTTAAAATCACCCAACTAATGGGGAAAACTTCTTAAAATCTCAAAATCAATGAGGCTAAACATGAGGGAGAAAGGGGTTCAGAAAAAAATCCCTCAAGCGGAAATCTCCCCGCCCTTACAAGATCCATTACGCATTTATTGTCTGTTTTCCGGATATTATTAGACGATTTTACTTAGATCAGGAAGGGTATATGGATGTCAGAGGGTTAATTGAGTTAGTTTTTACCCATAGAATTCCCGCAGATCCTTCTTAATGGAGGATGGTTCACTTTTTGGTCGATTTTGTCCATGTTTTAATTATTTTTTGTTCTAGTTTCCCCCCTAGACCTCCATTAAAATTCAACAAAACAAATTCTATTAGATCCCTCTTCTAGATTAATTTGTAAATTTTTCTGTAGAAACATTTCCTGGCCAAAGGCCGATTCTTCCAAAATGACAGGCTCACTATCGTTCGCCAGGACAACAAATTGACACCGAAATAGCACAAAAGGTCTTAATATTGACAAAGAAATGGGACGGATGGTCATAAATTCGACAAGCAAATGTATGGGGCAAACATCTTAAAATCTGAGAACTAATGGGGCTAAACATGAGGGAGAAGGGGATCTAGAAAAGTGATCCATCTCCCCTTAACCCTTTGACGATTTTGACGCAGTTTGACAGTGTGTTCTGGCTATCATTGGCATATTTTATAGAATTTATGATGGATCTTTGTCAATTATAAAGGTAAAGACTCAATTAACCCTGTATCTTACATACACCCTTCCTAACCTAAACATATTGACTCCAAAATGGCACGAAAGGTCTTGAAATGGACAGAAATTATGGCAGAATGTCTTAAAATCGTTAAACTAATGATACAAACGTCTTAAAATATCAAAACTAATGGGGCTATACATGAGGGAGTAAGGGGTCCAGATATATATATATATATATATATATATATATATATATATATATATATATATATTATATAACCTCGAGTTAAAATATGTCATGCTGCCTCAATAAGTGTTGAATTAACAAAAATGGTGTATGTATATTTGCAAGAACAATTACACAAACATAATTGTTTCACTTAAGGGTGTGATTGACCCATTTTTCTGGACCCCTTCTTCCTCATGTTTAGCATATTAATTCTGAGATTTTAAGACACTTGTTCCATTAGATTGGCGATATTGACACCTTTCGCCTCATTGTGTTGTCAATATTATCACCTTTCATGTCAGTTAGGTGGCGATTTTTTTCCTGGCGAGCGAAAGTAAGCCTGTAATTTTAAGAGTAATCGGCCTTCGGCCGAGAAATTTGTCTACCAAAAAATTTACAAATGTATCTTGAAGGGAGGTCTACGGGGTGTTTTTACAGCTTGATGAAGGTCTAGGGAGGAAACTGAAAAATAATAAAAAGATAAAGAAAATAAGCAAATATATACGCCCATCTCCCCTTAAAGTTACTTCGTTTAATATCTTTGCTTATTTAGGAATGTAACTACAACGGCAAGGGAAACATTATTACACTAGAATTATTCCACATAGAATATCATTAATTAATTTCACTCCCAACACCAGTACCTCCAAATGAAATGAATGAAAATGTGTTATTCTCCCGTGATTCGAACCTTGGATACCACATACAGATTTTAAACACAAACCATTACACCACCAAGACACATGACAAAAAAAAAAAAAAAATAATAATAATAATAATAATAATAATAATAATAATAATACAAAATAATTACTCTTCGGTGCCACGTTGCCCGGTTTCACAACACACTTGATGTTCATGTTATGAGTTGGGGTTCTATTCTAAGTCTTGTTTGTAATATATACTTTGTGTTAAGGGGGGCGGGGCGTGTACAGTATATTTGTTTATCTATTTATATGTTTAATATTTGATTTAGCTTCCTCCCTAGACCACCATCAAACTTCAAATATACATCCTCAAGATCCCCCTTTGAGAGAAATGTAGAAAATTGTCCCAGCCAAAGGCCGATATCTCCAGAATTGCAGGCTTGCTATTGCTCGCCATTAAATAATCGACCCTTAATTAAATGACACGAAAGGTCCTAATATTGACATATCAATGGGGCAAAAGGTCTTAAAATGGATAAACTAATGGGGGCGAACGTCTTAAAATTTAAAACAATATTGGGGCAAAACATGAGGTAGAAGGGGGACCGGAAAATTACCGTACCTCCCCTTAACTAATTTTCTTTTTCTCTGAATTCATCTTGACGTCAAGCTTGTGAATGAATAGTCAGTCTTTTCAATTAGTCATATCACTAGGTGCGTGAGTTGGCGTAATGAATGTAAGAGCAAATAGAAATACTCAATGTACAGTCGACCTAGTAAGTGATGTCTCGGCACTATGTATATTTTTTTCTATAATTGGTATCAGCAATGTCTAAACACGATTTCTTCATTGCGAGTGAGATAAACAATCATGTTCCTACACTTACCTACCCTATTCGACATCTGACAGACATTAGTAAGGCCCAGAGCGAACCAAACGTAATGACATCTGAGACATGACTAATTAGAGCGACCTTAACTGAAACTTTTAGAGAGCAGAATATGAAATCCTTACTCTGTATATCAATCTAATTAATTCATTTCACTCCCAACACCAAACACCTACCAATGAAGTTAATGCAAGCATAAGTAAAAGATATTATGACATGCCGTTTTATAGAAAGATTTCCAAGTACTTTAAGTTTAATTATTAACTTTTAAATATTGCTTAGTTGTTTTCTCAATTGTATATTCAAAGACTGGGATGTTGCTCAGGTATAACACTTTTTGTAAATAATAGCATTATAACTAGGTTCCGTCTTAAATGTACATTGTCATATTGATAAAGGCACGCCAGCTAATAATTCCTCCTACCTATTTTCTGGGGACTTTTAAGTTAACCTTTTCAAGACGGGTGACGTATATGATTTTCGTATATCTTAATACAACTTAAGGTCTGTGGTGTTCAATGAGTTATTTTGAGATAGTTTATAGTAATTTAATTGCTAGAGGTCCTTCCTAAACTGAATAACATTGCGTAATATTAGCCTGAATAAAGTTAAATTGACGTAATCTGGACTGAAAGGGTTAATGAAGATATAATATTAGCACAATTTCATGCCGTGTTTTTATACTTGCATTTGATCTACTTTAATACGTAACTTACACAATATGAAGCTAATTTTATGGACTGTATATTATAATTGTTTAGTTTAAATACTTCATTAATGCTCTATTGACTAATATCTTCATCATGATAACATATTTACCATATCGTTTCTAACTAACATTTCTGTTTGACTACAAACATAAATTAATAAACCTCTCTGCCCAAACCTACAGTTGAGCAGTAGGTGGGATTAATAAACCTCTCTGTCCAAACCTACAGTTGAGCAGTAGGTGGGATTAATAAACCTCTCTGTCCAAACCTACAGTTGAGCAGTAGGTGGGATTAATAAACCTCTCTGTCCAAACCTACAGTTGAGCAGTAGGTGGGATTAATAAACCTCTCTGTCCAAACCTACAGTTGAGCAGTAGGTGGGATTAATAAACCTCTCTGTCCAAACCTACAGTTGAGCAGTAGGTGGGATTAATAAACCTCTCTGTCCAAACCTACAGTTGAGCAGTAGGTGGGATTAATAAACCTCTCTGCCCAAACCTACAGTTGAGCAGTAGGTGGGATTAATAAACCTCTCTGTCCAAACCTACAGTTGAGCAGTAGGTGGGATTAATAAACCTCTCTGTCCAAACCTACAGTTGAGCAGTAGGTGGGATTAGTTCAGTCTATGTATGTGCAAAGTTAACACATATAAGGTAAATTATATAATTCAATGCAGATATGCAACTCTATTTGAAAATATAAATTATATTATTTTAGACAATATGTTGCTTCTCCTCATATTCCTATATACAATATAATTGAGAAGTACAAAGTGAGGAAGGCCAAGGTATATATTTAAGGGAGCCCACCTCGATTTGTTGTTCTCTTTTTCTCCCTCTCTTTAGCTTGTATCCATTCGGCCCCATTCAGCCTACTGTTTTAAGACGTGTACCCCCATCTAGGTGTCAATATTTTCCTGGCAAGCAGTAGCGAGCCGGCATATATATGTTTTGTTTTGACAGCAAGTTAAATTTGTAAATTTTTCGATAGAAAAATTTCTCCGGCGAAGCCGGATTTCTCCATACAATGCTGGCTCGCTATCGCTCACCAGGAAGAAATCGACACCTGAATTGGGATAAAGGTCTTATCACAGTTGGCTGAATGGGGCCGAATGGATAAAAGCTAGGGAAAGAGAGAAAAGGAGAGAAAGATGAAAAAAAGCCGGTGACCTCCCTTAAGAAATTGTTCATTGAAGTGAATTAGGAGGAGGGCGGAGTGTGTAGCAGTTTAGGCTGTGAGTTTATTGTAGGTGATGTCATAATTATGAACTCTTTTTCCGGCAACATTCTGAGAGCAATGTTTTTTTCCCAATATTATGGTGCTTTACGTTATAAATATTTATTTATGTTATATATTTTGTTACAATGGCATTGGGATCTAGACTGAAAGTAAAATATATTTAACGGCTTAGGATTAATAAAAGTTTAATTCTGAATTTACCAGGCGAGAATTGCTCCAACATATTGCCGGAGAAAGCGCTGGTGTGACATTGCCCTGAGGGAGCCCACCTCGCTGTTTTTCTCTTTCTCTCCCTCTCTCTCTGGCTTGTATCCATTCTGCCCAATTCAGCCTACTGTTTTAAGACGTTTACCACTATCCAGGTGTCAATATTTTCCCCAGGAGATATATTTTTATGTTTTGACAGCAAGCTAAATTTGTACATTTTTCGATAGAATTTGTTTTCCGGCGAAGCCGGATTTCTCGATAGAATGCTGGCTCACTATCGCTCGCCAGGAAGAAATCGACACCTGGATAGGGATACACTTCTTAAAACAGTTGGCTGAATGGGGCCGAATGGATATAAGCCAGGGAAAGAGAGAAAAGGAGAGAAAGATAAAACAACAAAAACGGTGACCCCCCCCTTACGAGAGAGTGTAGCTTGGATTGTGTCTCCTGGGGCGGTGATCAGCAGGGAAGAGAGGCAGATATGTTAGGTGGGGTGGGGGGCGTGGGGAGAAGAGAGAGAGAGAGAGAGAGATGTTAGCTGGGTTTTCAATTGTCAGGGTTTCGGCATTTTGGTGTTGTAGGCTTCATTGTGTCTACCTCTCGCTGTTTGTGCCCGGTTTGTTAAGTTATATAACGATATATATCGCCTACTTCAGTAAGTGCAACAAATCATTATTACAACACTATAATTTCCCCCCATGAAAGAGCAGTTCCCCATCTAACGTATGTATGTATGTATATACTCAGGCACATACCCCATAGCTGGGAGTGACCGACTTAAGACAGAGCACGTCAGAAACAACATTTAAAGTTCCATTTCTTAGGGTCCGGGACCACTTTCGAGTTCCCTCGGCTCCTATTCTATCTCGTCTAGTAGGTGAATTTTAGAAAGGGAGGAGGATTCCTATAGAGCCCCTGCCTCCATCCAACGTACTGTACCATTAACTTACAATATAGAGCCCCTGCCTCCATCCAACGTACTGTACCATTAACTTACAATATAGAGCCCCTGCCTCCATCCAACGTACTGTACCATTAACTTACAATATAGAGCCCCTGCCTCCATCCAACGTACTGTACCATTAACTTACAATATAGAGCCCCTGCCTCCATCCAACGTACTGTACCATTAACTTAGAATATAGAGCCCCTGCCTCCATCCAACGTACTGTACCATTAACTTACAATATAGAGCCCCTGCCTCCATCCAACGTACTGTACCATTAACTTACAATATAGAGCCCCTGCCTCCATCCAACGTACTGTACCATTAACTTAGAATATAGAGCCCCTGCCTCCATCCAACGTACTGTACCATTAACTTACAATATAGAGCCCCTGCCTCCATCCAACGTACTGTACCATTAACTTACAATATAGAGCCCCTGCCTCCATCCAACGTACTGTACCATTAACTTACAATATAGAGCCCCTGCCTCCATCCAACGTACTGTACCATTAACTTACAATATAGAGCCCCTGCCTCCATCCAACGTACTGTACCATTAACTTACAATATAGAGCCCCTGCCTCCATCCAACGTACTGTACCATTAACTTACAATATAGAGCCCCTGCCTCCATCCAACGTACTGTACCATTAACTTACAATATAGAGCCCCTGCCTCCATCCAACGTACTGTACCATTAACTTACAATATAGAGCCCCTGCCTCCATCCAACGTACTGTACCATTAACTTACAATATAGAGCCCCTGCCTCCATCCAACGTACTGTACCATTAACTTACAATATAGAGCCCCTGCCTCCATCCAACGTACTGTACCATTAACTTACAATATAGAGCCCCTGCCTCCATCCAACGTACTGTACCATTAACTTACAATATAGAGCCCCTGCCTCCATCCAACGTACTGTACCATTAACTTTACCATCCAACGTACTGTACCATTAACTTTACCATCCAACGTACTGTACCATTAACTTTACCATCCAACGTACTGTACCATTAACTTTACCATCCAACGTACTGTACCATTAACTTTACCATCCAACGTACTGTACCATTAACTTTACCATCCAACGTACTGTACCATTAACTTTACCATCCAACGTACTGTACCATTAACTTTACCATCCAACGTACTGTACCATTAACTTTACCATCCAACGTACTGTACCATTAACTTAGAATGGCTCCTCGTAGTCTCCTTGTGTTATTAATATATTAATATATATACAAATATATATATATATATATATATATATATATATATATATATATATATATATATATATATACTGTATATATATATATATATAATGTCTATATACACCATATGATAAGTACATTATTGACAGCAATTCGTATAGCATTACCCTGATGAAACTCTATGTGAAACGTTGTCAATAAAGTGCTCCTCCTCATATGGTGTTTATATTCATTCTCATGTTGTCATTGTGCAAACATTATAATCTAGCGTGAATTTTGACTAATATATCATACATTCAAATACATGAATGTATGTTTGGCTGAGACATTTTCTGCCAAATGTTTACATATTTACCTCGAAGGGGGGTCGTGGGGGGGTATAATTTTAAAACGTGATGGGGGTCTGGGTAGCAAACTAGAAATTAAGAACTTGGCTTGACGTGTCCTGGTTTGGAAGAAGCTTACAATTTCCGAGCCTGTTAGCATCAGTTTGCCTTAACCCTTTCACCAACATAACGTAATTTTCATCATATTCTGGTTACCAATATACGATTTAGTGTGGAAAAGATTAACGTTAGGTGTTGGTCTTCAGAGCTCCCTCAGTGTTCTACCTACAATCTACCTATACTACTCAAATGGGTAAATACGATTTTAAATAACCCTCTTAGTAACATAGGTCCTTCTTGATCTGAATAAAATAGTAAATTTCTTGCCAGAATCAAAAGTAGAGAGGCGTCATGGTGGTGAAGGGGTTAAGGGGAGGTTTTTGGTGTGTTCCCTAGACCTCCATCAAGCTTAATATTACACCTATACCCCCTTTCTAGACAAATTTATACATTTTTCGAAATAGAAATATCCCGGCCGAAGGGCGTTTCCTCTTAGATTACAGGCTCGCTTTCGCTCGCCAGAAAAAAAATCAACACCTAGATGGCATGAAAGATCTTAAAATTGACAGAAATGGGGCGAAAGTTCTTAAAATCGCCAAACTAATGGGGCAAACGTCTTAAAATCTCAACAGCAATGGGGCTAATCATGATGGAGAAAGGGGTCCAGAAAAAAAATCTAGTGGAATTCTCCCCTTCAAATGACAGAAATGGGGCGAAAGTTCTTAAAATCGCCAAACTAATGGGGCAAACGTCTTAAAATCTCAACAGCAATGGGGCTAATCATGATGGAGAAAGGGGTCCAGAAAAAAAATCTAGTGGAATTCTCCCCTTCAAATGACACCAGGAGGCATCAATATGGCGGAGCATGGACGCTCTCTGTCACGGTAGTAGGGTCTTTAGCGGCGACACTGTACAGACTAACAACACACATAACAAAACCACTGCAACAGTCTCTCCTCTCTACACTCTTCAGAAGAAAAAAAATAGGAGAAGTAGAATGTAGATACGAGGTGCCGTTGTAAAGGCTTATCCCTCAATACCTTGACCTGACCTGACCTGTAAAGAAGTTGGCATTAATTATCTCGTTAGATGGCGCTGGCTTACTCGGTCCCATCGCGGGGCCTGCCAGAGAACATCCGATGATCAACATTATTATTATTATATTTTGTTTTTGCAACATTTGTGGAGTATTGTGCACTGGTATCGGAAACTAGGCTGATGATGGATGAATTTAGGTGACCGAATTAGTTTACCCACGTCTGTACCGGCGAAGTCTTTTTATATTTTATTCTAGCTATACTTAGACGATTGTGTGCAGTTATATAAGGATCTGGGGTAGTAAGAAGAGTTAAGTGAGATAGTTCGAAGCCTGTTAATTGCTGAGGCCCTTTTCAAATGTTGTCAATGTTGACCTCATAAACCAGTGTTGAGGATATACTGTATGTTGGTGGAAAAATCGTTCGTGTGATACCGTGCTTACTGGGTCCCATCACGGGGAGGCTGGCAGAGAACATTCCATCAGGGCCCGGTGCTGGAATCAGGCGCTTGGTGAATCCCCGAGGCGAACTTGTGGCCCGAGTCTGGATCAAGAGAGAGAGAGAGGTGGGTTGAGATGGAGGACCAGCGGTTGTTGGGGAGGGGTCTTGGGTGTCGTAGAAGTGTTGTGGAGGGGTCTTGGGTGTCGTAGAGGAGATTGTTGAGGTGTAGTGGTGTAGAAGAGTTTATTATGGTGCTGTGGTGTAGGGTGGGGTGTTGGGTGTAGAGCTTAGATCATGGAAGCGAGGCGGATTGAGATAAAAGATTCGCAGGTGTTGTGGAGGATGCTTGGGTGTCGTAGAGGTGTTGGGGTGTAGAGGAGATTGTTGAAGTGTAGTGGTGTAGGGTATATTACTGGTGTAGAGACTGGATCCTGGAAGCGAGGTGGGCTGAGACGAAGGACTAGGGGGTGTTGTGGAGGATTTTTCGGTGTCGTAGAGGTTTTGGGGTGTAGGGGAGATTGCTGTAGTTTATAGGAGATTGCTGAGGTGTTGTAGTGTAGAGTATAGTGTTGAGGTGTACAGCTTAGATTATGGGAGCGATGTGAACTGAAACAAAAGACTTGCTGGTGTTGTGGAGGATTCTTGGGTGTCTTACAGGTGTTGCAGTGTAGAGGAGATTGTTGAGGTGTAGTGGTGAAGCGTATAGGGTTGTGTGTATAGGAGATTGCTAAGGTATAGTGGTGTAGGGTATAGTGTTGGGTGTAGAGTCTGGATCCTGGAAGCGAGGCGAGTTGAGATGAAGGACTCGCTTGCATTGTGGAGGATTCTGGGGTGTCCTAGAGGTGTCGGGGTAGAGAGGAGATTGTTGAGGTGTATTTCAGGATGTCGAGGTATTATTTTAACATCGTTCTTAACTCCAATAACACCCAAAATGAAATTAATGAAAGCATGTGATTCTCCCAGGATGCGAACATAGGATATCATATTCAGAACTTGCACACGCTAACCATTACACCATCTAGACATCAGAGGTTATCATATTGAGGTAAAAGTTGGTGGATTTTTTTTTTTTTTTTTTGTATGTGATTGAGGGAGGCAAAAGGCAGAACTGCCTATAGCGAGTGCCTCCCCCATAGTTGAAAGAGTGACAGGGCCAAAATCAAGGGACGTTCGAGCCAAAATGCCTGGAAGATAAGGTGTTATGGAACAGTGTAGTTAAGGGGGGTCACCTGCTTTTGTTATATTTCTCTTATTTTCTCTTTCTTTGGCTTGTATCCATTCGGCCCCATTCAGAAAACTGTTTGAAAACTTTGTTTTTCTTTCTATATTCCAACTACTCCCTCTGCATAGGCTGAGAGCCTGCACATCCAACCGCTCAACACGGTGAAGCCCGCGAGGTCTTGTTCCAGTCTAGGTAGTGAGACAAATGAAGCACTAGAGTTCAACTCATGTCTCGAAGCAGCCCCATCTTTGAAGCTGCTTCACCTTAGTGCTTCACTGTCTCATCACGTAGATTCGGACCCTCACTCTCAGAACGCCACCTATTGAGCAATTAACTCACTAGGCATTGCCCCCCTGTAGCATAATATTATGAATATGGGAATATTCATCGTGCTATTTGATCATGGAACAATGAGGGTATTTTGTTGGCGTTTCGGTAAGCTTTATGGTAATGCACTGATACTTGGTACAGCACAAATTCCATCCCAATAATATTTTCCCATTGATATATCGGGATTCGAATCCGGGACCATTGGATTACCAGGTCAGTGGCAAGACAACTCCATCACACCTCCCCATTCAGATGTCGATTTCTTCCTGGCGAGCGATAGCGAGCCAGCATTATATGGAGAAATCAGGCTTCGCCGGAGACATGTTTCTATAAAAAAAAATACAAATTTAGCTTGCTGTAAACAAAAATACATACTTTATATATATGCTAGCACGCTACCGCTCGCCAGGAAAATATTGACACCTGGAGGGGTAAACGTCTTAAAACAGTAGGCTTAATTGGGCAAAATTGATACAACCCAGAGAGAGAGTGAGAGTGAGAGAAAAAAACTAGGTGGGCCCTCTTAAAAAAGTTGGTTGAGATAGTTTGAAACCTTAAGCTGAATAATATCGTTTAATCATTGCCTGGAAATCATGAAAAAGGATGACTCGAGTAATCCACCTAATATTTCTACCATTTACGAAGGGTCAGTTGGGGAATAAGTGTAGCCATTTACAACCCATTTGCTCTAGCCCTTTTTTTATTACAGAGGTTATAGTCCACGATATCTGGACTACTAATTTGGAACATGGTATAGCAATATATCTTTAATGGGACAGTGGTTATGTTTAGGGTCTACTTATATATATATATATATATATATATATATATATATATATATATATACCTGTATATGTACTTTTTTTTTGTGGATGAGGGAGACAAAAGGTAAAAATGCCAGTGACGAGTGCCTCCCCCAGAGTTAAAGGAGTGAAAGGGCCAAAATCAAGGAACGTTCGAGAACAAAATGTCTGGACACACAGAGTTTCAAACAAGTTAAGGCATAGGATGTGGGAAAGATGGATTCCGGGAGAGAGTTCCAGAGCGCAGCTGTTGAATAGAAGAATGATTGGGAGTAACGTGTCACTCTTGATTTGGAGAGGTGTACAGATTAGGGGTGGGATTTTGTTGAAAGATGGGTACTACTTACCCTACACACAGGAGGTGGTATGCACTGAGAGAGCTCTGAGGTACACTGATAATTGTAGTAGCGATACAATAGCGAGAGAGATGCAACATTGCGGCAACGAGAGGGAGATTGCAGAGAGTCCGTGCCCGATCTCCCTTTCAGTTAGTCTCCTCCTCCCTCCTATGTGACACTGCATGCCCAACTTATGGTGACATTTTTTACTATGCTCTGTTTCTTCTCAACTGACGGTAAATTGCAAAGTTCCCATCAATATTTGTCAGTTATTTTGAAGATTTGGCAGTGAAATATGGTGCTAATTATGTAAATGTGGTCTTAATATGATGCAGAGACATAGTAGTTTCATATTTTTTTCCATTAAAAATCGATAAATTAGCTGTAATTATGTAAACTTGGTCTTGATATGATGCAGAGACATAAAAGTTTCATATTTTGTCCATTAACCCTCCTCCCCCGGGCTGTCCTTCTAAATAACAGCACTCGGATCCGGGCGGTCTGGTCAAAAAACGTTGTAATAGGCCTAGGCCTACTTTTGTTATTTTAAGTGCTAGAGAATTTACACAAATCTCAAAATGTAGCCCTAATTTGTATCTGTAGACTGGCGTTGAGTAAAGCTCTCTAGGTCAACTGGTACAGTTGTGATGACGATTTCCGTGGAGAGAGTTTTGATGCAGTTTTAGCAATATCGGACATTTACAAAATCTAATTTTCATTCTACCAAACAACAACAACAATTGTCCGACTTCTTCTTGTTTTTGAAGCTGTACGCCGCTCCAACCGGCTTTGTTTACAAACGTTTCGCCGAGCAGCTTTCAAACCACGTTTAACCCCTTCTGTACCGTGACGTCCTTTTCACTTTATTCTGGCTTCTATTAGACAATTTTATTGAGCTTAGGAAGGACGGTTACCAATTAAAAGGCTAAAGACTATTTCAGTCCATCCTTTTAGCTACCAAATATCCTTCTCCAGCTGCACAAAATTGTCTAAATGTAGTTAAAATAAAGCAAAAAGACGTCGTCAGTACGGAAGGGGTTAATAGGCTTTCAAGCTTACGGATTTCAAAAAGACACCCGGGCTCCTTCACTTCGCAAGGGGTGTCATTTTAAAATGACACCCGGGCAGGAAGGGTTAGGAATGATAAATTAGCTGTAGTTATGTAAACTTGGTGTTAACCCTTACAGTCCCAGGCCCGAGTATATTCATCAGTAGATAAGTAACTCCCCAGTCCCAGGCCCGAGTATATTCGTCAGTAATATACTTTCCTTGTAACTGCCTGTTCAACCCTGTAGTTGGTAACAGGACTGTTTAAGCACTGCTACCGGTCTGGCAACATTTCTCAGCTTATATAAGACCCGCTGAAGGGTGACTGGGCCAGTCTTGCTCCATCTCTTGAGGTGAAAAGGTGGTCTCTCCTGCCATTTTTGCCACAGTGCTTTGGACTTCAGGGGCTTTTATTACTGTATCCTACGGTATGGTATGGGTTAATATGATGCAGAGACATAAAAGTTTCATATTTTGTCCATTAAGTATCGATAAATTAGCTGCTAAGGGATTCAATTTAACGTCAGCTAAAAATAAACCGAGTATAATGTCCGGCCTTCTATGTGGCACTGCCTGCCCAACTTGTGGTGACAGTCCTTATACAGTATACTAGTTCCTCGGAGTGGGTTAGTTCCCGGGGTGGTCCTCGGGGGCTTGTGTGTGTGGGTGTGTATGTGTGTGTGTCTGAGTGTGACAGTCCTTATACAGTATACTAGTTCCTCGTTGTGGGTTAGTTCCCGGGGTGGTCCTCGGGGGCTTGTGTGTGTGGGTGTGTATGTGTGTGTGTCTGAGTGTGACAGTCCTTATACAGTATACTAGTTCCTCGGAGTGGGTTAGTTCCCGGGGTGGTCCTCGGGGGCTTGTGTGTATGTGTGTGTGTGTGTGTGTGTGTGTGTGTATGTGGCACTGCCTGCCCAACTTGTGGTGACAGTCCTTATACAGTATACTAGTTCCTCGGAGTGGGTTAGTTCCCGGGGTGGTCCTCGGGGGCTTGTGTGTATCAGTATGTGTGTGTGTTACTCAGTTACTTGTTCGTCAAGGGGAATCCACGCAATGCGAGGTAAGCTCATTATTATCGCGCCTCCTTAACTGGGAATGTATTGCGTGAAATGCATGTTAAGTGTTTATGTATCGTTGGAATGGCTGTGGATGTGTGTGTAGTCTGTATTTTTAGCCAATTGGCGACATCTGGTAACGAAGGCTTAGGGTTACTCTGTATGGTACCATTCTCGCTACGGTACCAGTCTCACCCGAAGGCTTAGGTTGACCAGTAGCTTAGGTTGACCAGTACGATACCCATCTCAACTTGTAACCGATCACCAACCCCAGATGGGACGTCACAACTTCGTCCACTTATTCCAGGTTCCTAATTATACTGCTAGGTGAACAGAGGCTACACCGTTAGGAGACTTGCCCAAATGTCTCTTCCCCGCCCGGGTCTCGAACCCGGGACCTTCTGGTTGTGAGCCAGACGCGCTATCCGTTACGCCACGGGGAGGTGTGTGTGTGTGTGTGTGTGTATGTGTGTGTGTCTGAGTGTGTGGCGTCCGGGCTGTGTGTAGGTAGGTGTATCTGTGTGTATGGGGCCCGGGCTGTGTGTAGGTAGGTGTATCTGTCTGTGTGTCTGTAGGTAGGTGTATCTGTCTGTGTGTCTGAGTGTGTGGGGTCCGGGCTGTGTGTAGGTAGGTGTATCTGTCTGTGTATGTGTTTCTGTGTGTGTGTGTGTGTGTGTGTCTGAGTGTGTGGGGTCCGGGCTGTGTGTAGGTAGGTGTATCTGTCTGTGTATGTGTATCTGTGTGTCTGTGTGTATGGGGCCCGGGCTGTGTGTAGGTAGGTGTATCTGTCTGTGTCTGTGTATCTGTGTGTCTGTGTGTATGGGGCCCGGGCTGTGTGTAGATAGGTGTATCTGTCTGTGTATCTGTGTGTCTGTGTGTGTGGGGCCCGGGCTGTGTGTAGGTAGGTGTATCTGTCTGTGTCTGTGTATCTGTGTGTCTGTGTGTGTGGGATCCGGGCTGTGTGTAGGTAGGTGTATCTGTCTGTGTCTGTGTGTCTGTGTGTGTGGGGTCCGGGCTGTGTGTAGGTAGGTGTATCTGTCTGTGTATCTGTGTGTCTGTGTGTGTGGGGCCCGGGCTGTGTGTAGGTAGGTGTATTTGTCTGTGTATGTGTATCTGTGTGTCTGTGTGTGGGGGCCCCGGGCTGTGTGTAGGTAGGTGTATCTGTGTGTGTCTGTGTACATGTATCTGTGCGTAAGTGAGCATGTGTGTAGGCGTGTGTGCAGGTGTGTTAATCTGTCCAGGCTGTGTGTAGGTGAGGTGTACCTGTGTGTAGTGGAGTGTGTCTGTGTATGTGTGCGTAAGTGAGCATGTGTGTGTGTGTATGTGTGTGTGTTTATGTGTATGAATGTGATTGTGTGTCCTTAGCTATGTGTTAGGTAGGTATGAGTGTTTGTATAATGTGTATCTGTACGTGATTTATTTATTTATTTATCAGCGGTGTGTAACTCGGGTGAGGGGTATCGATGGGTTGGTTTTTGTGGCTCCCTTCTCCCTCGTGCTTAGCCCTATTGGTTTTTAGATTTTTGTCGTTCGACCCATCAGTTTGGCGATTTTTAGACCTTATGCCTCAATTTGTTGTCAATATTAAGACCTTTCGTGCCATTTAGGTGCCGATTTTTTCCTGGCGAGCGATAGCGAGCCTGTAATTGTAGGAAGAACCGGCGATCTGTGGTAGTTAAAAGGGTTGGTTAATATTGTTTGAAGCCTTATTATTGTTAGAGGTCCATCCTAAGCTGAATAAAATTGTCTAATAGTCGCCAGAATATGAGGTGAAGGACGTCCCCGGTACTGAAGGGGTTAAAGATACATATATATATATATAGTTCTAGGAGGTAGCCGGATAGTTAAGGGAGCCCACCTCGCTTTTTTCTCTTTCTCTCCCTCTCGCTTTGGCTTGTATCCATTCGGCCCCATTCAGCCTACTGTTTTAAAACGTTTACCCCCATCCAGGTGTCAATATTTCCCTGGGGAGCGGTAGCGAGACAGCATATATATATTTTTTTGTTTTGACAGCAAGCTAAATTTGTAAATTTTTCTATCGAAAAATTTCTCCGCCGAAGCCGGATTTCTCCATACAATGTTGGTTCCCTATCACTCGCCAGGAAGAAATCGACACCTGGATGGGGATAAACGTCTGAAAACAGTTAGCTGAATGGGGCTGAATGGATACAAGCCAGATAAAGAGAGAAAAGGAGAGAAGGATAACATAAAGCCGGTGACCCCCCTCAATGATCATATCAAATTGGAATATTAAAAATATTTATGAAATAGTTTAATACAACACAGAGGGCGAAATTAATACAAAGCAATCATTGTGATCTGACTTACAGTGGTTTTCTGGACCCCTTTCTCGCTCATGTATAGCCCCATTAGTTTTCAGATTTTAAGACGTTCGGCCCAATAGTTTGGCAATTTTATGATCTTTCGCTCCTCTCCATATAAATCCTTTTCGCGATATTTAGGGTTTGATTTTTGTTTTTCCTGACGAGCGATAGGGAGCCTATGATTTAAAAGGACCCAGACATCGGCCGAAACATTCTTTTATCGAAACCACGCAAAGCTTCCAAATTGGACATATACAGCATTGTAAGTGTACGCATAAGTTTCGAAACCCTCCACAGCTTCCAAACCGAGCAATGTTTCGAAACTGGGTCTATATTGGCTCTCCTCGGCCCGGCTATTGATATTCATGGGTCGGGAGGTTAAAGGAGGATCCGCGCATTTATTTACTTATTTTTGTATTTTTATTTTATATTATTGTTTAGTTTCCTCCCCAAACCTCCATAAAGCTTAATATAGCACCCCAAGACCCCCCTGCATTATTTGTCAATTTATGTCTCTTTGTATTCATATTACAGGCTCACTATCGCTCGACAGGAAAACAATTGACACCTAAATTGCACGAAAGGTCTTAGTATTGACAAATAAATGGGATGAAAGGTCCTAAAATCGCCAAACTAATGACACTAACGTCTTAAAATCTATAAATTATTGGGGCTAAGCATGAGGGAGAAGGGGGGCCAGACCCCCCCCCCCCCTATGGTGTGTGTGTGTGTGGGGGGGGGGGGTGCTCAATGAGGTAGGCAGAAGAGTCTCTTTACTTCAATGGGGGCGCGGCCACTTTCATCAATTTTTTTTTTTTTTTTTTTTTTTTCTATATCCCAACTTACTTCCTCTCGGGCATAGGCTGAGAGCCTTAACATTCACCGCTTTTACAATGAACAGTGAAGCCCGTGAGGTCTTGTTCCAGTCTAGGGAGTGAGACATGTGAAGCACGTAGAGTACAACGAGCACCTGCCATCTTGCCTTCACATGAGGCACGGTGCTCACTCATGGCCCGAAACGACCCCATCTCTGAAGCCATATCGTTCCCGTGCTTCACTGTCTCACCCCCTACACTCGGACTCTCACACTTACACACACACAACGCCACCTGTTGAGCAGATAACTCACCAGGCATTGCACCCCTATAGCATATTTTGAATATGGGAATATTCATACACTGCTATTTAATCAGGGAACAATGAGGGTATTTTATTGACGTTTCGGTGGGCTTGTGGTAATGCACTGATACTAGGTACAGCACAAATTCCATCCCAATAATATCTTCCCATTGATACATCGGGATTTGAACCCGGGACCTTTGGATTACCAGGCCAGTGGCAAGACCACTCCACCACACCTCCCCTAATGAATTAAGGGGGATCACCTGTTTTTTTTTATCTTTCTCTCCTTTTCTCTCTTTCTCTGGCTTGTAACCATTCGGCCCCATTCAGCCAACTGATTTAAGACGTTTATCCCCATCCACGTGTCAATATCTTTCTGACGAGCGATAGCGAGTCAGCATTGTATGGAGAAATCCGGCTTCGCCGGAGAAATTTTTCTATCGAAAAATGTACAAGTTTAGCTTGCTGTCAAAACAAAAATATAAACATGCTGGCTTGCTACCGCTCGCCAGGAGAATATTGACACCTGGATGTGGGTAAACGTCTTGAAACACTTTCATCAATTTCCTTGCAGATCTGGTGGCCCCTCCTCACCACCTAACTCTTTCCTTCTTCCCACTCTCTCTCTCTCTCTCTCTCTCTCTCTCTCTCTCTCTCTCACTGTTGCTCCTTCCCTTCCTCCCACCTCAGCTTTCTCTTCACCACCCAACTCTTCCTTCTTCCCTATCGCTTCTCTCTCTCTCTCTCTTTCTCTCTCACACACACAGCCATTTGTTATTCCTCACATTCCTTCACACTCACACACACTCTCTCTCTCTCTCTGACACACACAGCCATTTATTATTCCTCATACCTCTCTCTCTCTCTCACACACACCCATTTGTTATTCCTCACACTCCCCTCTCTCTCTCTCTCACACACACACACAGCCATTTGTTATTCCTCACATTCCTCTCTCTCTCTCGCATGAATCTAAGATTTTCTTCTTCAATCGAGTTGTCAACTTGTGGAATGGGCTTCCCCGAGACGTTATAGACTGCAGCACCGTTGATTCATTTAAATTCCGCCTAGACAAATATCTCGCAACAAACCCGCGACTGACTGCGTTTGTAAATTAATAACTTTATTTTACCCCTCCCCCCTCCCCCCTCTGTTACTAACCCATCTGTCCCCTACTAACTTCCTACTCCTGCCACGGACATTAGTTCCCTTTCCAATGTCCCCTTACCCACTCTAAACCACTGTTGGACACTTGACCCTCAGTGTTTTGGAGGACAAGCAGCCTAGAAGGGTCACTAGATATTTTGTTGCTTGATTTCCTTTGTACTCCTTTGTACTCTCTCTCTCTCACACACACACACAAACACAGCCATTTGTAATTTCTCACACGCCGTCACTCTCTCCGCAGCAACTTTACCAGCTAGGCAAGTTTTCAGACCCTCTCTCTTGCACACATCGATGGACGTGAGAGAAAGAGAGAGAGAGACAGACAGACAGACAGACAAACAGAGAGAGATAGAGAGAGAGACAGATAGCAAGAGACAGACAGAGTGAGAGAGTGGTCGATCTCCGTTACTTTAGTCTCTTAGTTGACATCAAACGGGTCTCTGTGATATCCTCTCTACCCATTAAGGGGGAATGGACGTATTTATTTGCATATATATATATATATATATATATATATATATATATATATATATATATATATATTATGCGACTCTATAATTTAGCACGCTCTATACTAGTTCGTTATTTCCACCATAGGAAAGCTCAGAACTGTAAGCACTCAACTGGAACACAACTGACTTTAATACATAAACCTTATATCAATCAATTACCACCAATGTCACAGAATACCCAGTTTCTGTACACAAGTTTGATTTCTTTATTAGCTGGGTACAAGTTAAGACAATAGAATTGAGTCTCCTCTATATCAAATGAGCCCAATATAATCATATTCAGTACATACATACATACATATATACAATTTTAAGACTGAGTGCTCCACACATACCTGCAGTTTCAGTCTCTTGTCCTAATGGCGGCGTTCCAGGTAACCCTGTTAAGGGCTGCTTCACTTGTCAAGTTTTTGGATTTGAGATCGGCACGTATAGTCTGATCCCAGGTCTTCCTCGGTCCACCCCTTGGTGCAGCTCCCTCCACAATCACAGACCTGTATTTTTTCACCCAATTTTGTTCATCCATTCTCTCCACATGTCCATACCATTCCAGTCTACTTGTACGCATCACCTCGCTAATACTCTTTATACCTAAACGTCTCCACAGTTCAACATTTGTTATTCTATCCTGCAGCCTGGCCCCACGCATCCATCTCACCATTCTCATCTCATTACTTTCCATTCTGTTGACATCCTCTACTTTAACGGCCCATGCTTCTGAGGCATACATCATTGCACTTATAACACATGAGGCATACGACTTTCCCTTCAGGGGGAAAGGCATTCTTTTCATGGTCAGAATTGGCAGCAGTTCTCTGAACTTCCCCCAGCCACATCTAATTCTAGCGACAGTGGCAGCCTCAGCCCCACCACCAGCAGAGATGGTATCTCCTAGGTAACGAAACTTGTCCACCAGCTCCAATGACTCATTTCCAAAATTCACAGCCACAGGATCATCACTTAACACAAGCTCGCCTTTGCACACTACACACTCAAATTTCTCGAGTTCTGACTTCTCCTTCGGCAGGGGTTCCTTTATTCTACTACAGCGTTTACTTCCATGGTGCACCCAGCGTCGACAGATGCTACATTGAATTGCATTAGCGACCACACCCTTTCCACACACTGCACATGGGTATGCACCGCTCTTTTCCACATTGCCTCGTTTCAATCTACAATGCATAACCTTTGTTTTTGTTAACATTGACTCTTAAACCCTTGCTCGCCATGCCCTCTCTCCATCTTCTGAATTTGGCCTCAGTATCTTGCATATTGTCAGCTATTAGGACTAATTCGTCTGCATATAAGAGTTCCAACGGGAGTCAGCCTCTAAAAACTCTAGACAGTGCCTCCAGGACCATAATAAAGAGGAGGGGGCTTAACACTGAGCCCTGGTGAACTCCAACATGGTCTGCGAACTCATCACTCAGTACACCCTTCACCCTCACAGCACTTTGCGAATCCTCATACATCTTCATTATCATACACACCAGCCACTCTTCCACACCAAGTTTCCTCATATCCCACTGCACAACATCTCTAGGCACCCTGTCAAAGGCCTTCTCCGGGTCTACAAACATAAAGTAAAGATCTCTGCCTTTTAGTAAGTATCTTTCCTGTATCTGCCTGACTATGAAGATAGCATTGGTTGTACCACGTCCTGGCATAAAACCAAAATGCATATCATCAATGGAGATGCTTTGTCTGATCAAACCCTCAAAAACTCTCTCACAGACCTTCATGATTTGGTCAAGCATTTTAAGGCCCCTATAATTACCTCTATCCAGCGCATCCCCTTTTCCTTTGTATATATTTACTATTACACTTTTGTGCCAATCCTCTGGGATTTTCTCGTCTTTAATAATGGTGTTTATCAACTCGGTGACTAAGTTGACACCAGTCTCCCCTGAGGCTTTTATCATCTCAGCGACAATGTCATAGCACCCTGGAGCTTTACCGTCATTTATTTTATTGATCGAGTCGCTCACTACAGATGGTGCTATCAAAGGAGGGCGTCCAGATATTGGTTTTTCGATACTAAGCTGTTCCTTATCCCATTCAAACTCAACATTTAGCAATCGTTCATAGTGTGCCTTCCATGCTTCTCTGATTTTATGTTCTGCATACACAATGTTCCCATTATCGTTTCTAACACACGGTTCACCTATAATATCCCTACTGTCATTTTTAAATCGCCTAACTAGGTTGAAGATCCCATTGGGATTGTCAGTGTTACACACTTGTTCGAGGACCAGGTCCTTAATGCCTTTTTTAGCATTGTAAATAACTCTTTTGGAAGTTCGTTTAGCTGCCTGGTATTCCTCCTTGCTGCCTACCTTCTTCCATGCTTTGAAGCATCTCTTTTTCTCTTTCACAGCATGTTTTACCGTATCGTTCCACCACCAGGAGGTCTTATTCCTTGGGTGACCCTTTGTTTTCCCACAGAGTTTGTCAGTGGCAGCGACAAGGCTATGCTTAAAAAAAATCCATTGATTATTTACATCATTAGGCCTAGCTTCCTTATTTCTATTCATTTCCTCCAGTTCACCATGAAACCTATCCCTAACTTCCTTGTTCTTCAGCAGCCACACTATCCTTTTGGACATGTATACCTTCTTGCGCTTAGGATCTCTGTATAAGCTCATATCGCACACAAGTAGCTTATGCTGGGGGATACATTCTTCGCTCGGGATGACCTTTACATCCCGAACCAGTTTCCAGTCTTTCCTGTTAACCAAGAAGTAATCTATCTGGCTACTGGAGACTCCCGAGTTATATGTGATCAGATGGCTCTGTCTTTTCTTGAACTTCGTGTTACACACAACCATGTTGAGTGCAACGCAGGACTCCAGTATATATTCGCCTTCCAGATTCCTCCTTCCGTAACCATTTCCTCCATGTACCCCCTCCTATGCATATGCAGATGCTCCCACGTGACCATTCAGGTCCCCTCCCATAATTGTTACTTCATTCTCCGAGAGGCCTGAAATGACACTGACGGTGTCATTCCAGAAGTCCTCTTTTATCTCTTTCTGTAGACCAGCCTGTGGGGCATATGCAGATATCACATTCAGAATTCTTTCACCAACTTTCAACTTCAAAACAATCAGCCTTTCACTAACTCTCGTAATCTGAAGCACACTTTCCGCCAGCTCTTCAGCCACCAGAACACCCACTCCTCCTTTCGCTTTATCAGTCTCCACCCCCATCCAATAGATCCTATATCTTTTCTTTCTTCAACAATCCACTGTACCCCAGGCCCTTTCCAGAGTGTTTCCTGGGCATAGCAGACGTCCATTCGCCTCCTCTCACACATCTCAGCCACTTCATTTGCACGCAGATTCAAACTACCAACATTCACACTAGCAAGTCTGAGATTGTGCGGGGCATTTGTCCTTATGAGAATAATAGAATAGGTATAAGAATTCCTGCTTAAATACACGGGCAGGAATAAATAATATGCTATTGCAAAATAGTATCAATGAAGTACACAAGATAACTATGTAAAATATAGTATAAATAAACACAGAGAGGTTAGTCTCAAACAATAACTAATATCCTGAAGGTAAATGGCAAACGCGAGGTAGCATCTGAAGCGAGGTATATAGACAATACTGCGTAGGCACACACGCAGTGACAAAGTTATATGCAAATAAGGATATTAGTTGAGAAGTGAATAATTTGACATTAATTCAACATAAGAAAATATATAAATCTAAATCAACTCCTAGAGTTACAATAATGAATATAAATTCAGTGACTAAGTAAATAAGTATAATAGGCTGTGTGCGGGGCTAAACATTTTGCCGTGGAGAAGTTAACGTTACGTGATAATGACAGGAGTTTACATTCAATTCAAATAAGACTTAAACTGAGTTTGAAATCAGGAAGCATAATCTTTACAATAGTCTAACTAACAGACTGACAAATAAACATTCTATGTGAACACATAATTATACATGCAATCGCGTCCCAGCTAATAGCAACACATAGAATAAGATCTGATTGAGTGTTCACTGGCATTTACGTATAGTGTGCATGTATATTTCCCGAACGAATATATGTATAGCTCTTATACGGAATATAAAAAACTATATCCCAAGAATTATATATATATATATCAATCCCAGGTATAGAATGCGTTTTCTTCTCTCAAAACGAGGGGCGATGGCTAGAAGGAGAGAATTAATAATCTCTTAAGATGACGTTAAATTGAACACTAACATATCTTAGGGGAGGTGTGGTGGAGTGGTCATGCCACTGGATTGGTAATCCAATGGACCCGGGTTCAAATCCCGATATGTCAATGGGAAGATATTATTGGGATTAAATTTGTGCTGTACCTAGTATCAGTGCATTACCACAAAGCCCACCGAAATGCCAAAAAAATACCCTCATTGTTCCCTGATTAAATAACACTGTATGAATATTCCCATATTCAAAATATATTACAGGGGGACAATGCCTAGTGAGTTCACTGCTCAATAGGTGGCGTTCTGAGAGTGAGGGTCTGAGTCTGGAGGGTGAGACGGTGAAGCACTTGAGCGAAGCAACCAGCCGCTTCAGAGATGGAGCTGCTTCGAGCCATGATAGATGCTTCACATGTCTCACTCCCCAGACTGGAACAAGACCTCACGGGCATCACCGTGTTTAGCGGTGGAATGTACAGGCTCTCAGCCTATGCCCGAGATGGAGTAGTTGGAATATAGAAAAAAAAATAAAATAAAAAAATAAAACTTCGCAATAATCATCAAAACACTTTATCGAACAAGAGGCACTCAATTTGGTTGTAGTGTAGAAGTAGGAGCCCATGAGAGATCTGGTCACACAAGGTGACTGAGTCCGTTGTCCACTCCTGTTGACACCCAGGGTGAACGTCCTCTTCACACGCTCTAACTAGAATATGCACTTGTAGCTCGCCTACACCACTTTTTCTTGGTCATTTCACACACAGGCGCTTGTACATATTTTTTAAGGGGATTTAGGCTAACCCCTACAGAAGTATATTCCGAGTTGAATTACCAGCTATTAACCCTCTCGCATATTTAGGACGCGATCGCGTCATAATGCCACCAGCCCAAGAGTGGTCGTATGACGCAATCGCGTCATAATGCCACCTGTAAGTTAGAAATATTCGCCAAAAATAAGTTTATGATGTAATTTTGACGCAATTTGGACTGGTAAGCTAGACATCAGTAAGTTACACAATGAAGTATCTAGCAACCCCATAGCGTCCCTCTCTGAGGAGCCCGGGCCTTTGTAAAGTCAGTAGTTTCCCGGCCCCCAGACTGTGAGGCAGGGTCCCGGCCCTTTAAATTCTTGGGTCCCTCCCTCTGGCCCGCCATGCCTAGGTATAGGCAGGTAATTATGGATTATTTCATCTACCCAGTGGAAGTGTTTAGTGAATAATTCGAATTATATATGTATATAAAATGTTACTTGTGACTTTTGGTGACTGAAGGGAGTAAATCTTGGTTAACCCCTTGAGTATTGATGCAGTTTTGTCTAGGTATCATTGATGACTCTACACTATTATTTGCTTGAAAGACAAATATATTTATCAATAAATACAGTTTACGAAATAAATACATTATAATCACGAAGATGTCACAGGAATGCTTACAGGAAGCTGACAGGAAGTACGGTAAGTACTCTATGGAATTTTAGTTATATTACAGTATATGCCCATGTACTGTATATATTACATATATATTATATATATATACATATAAAACAGCCCCAAGGTCCCGAGCAAGCCCAAGGCCCATAATCGAGTATTTATATTATTAATATATTTTATAATTTATTTAAATATTTATTTATTTAATTTATTATTGTCTGTATTTATTTTATATATATATATATATATATATATATATATATATTTTTTTTTTTTTAATTCTTGTTTCCCAGGGTGTCTAGTGGATCAGCCCCAAGGTCCCGAACAAGCCCAAGGCCCATAATCTAGTATTTATATTATTATTACATTTTTATTTTATTTATATATTTATTTATTTGATTTATTATTGTTTTTATTTTTTTTATTTTATTTATTTCATTTTATTTATATTTTTATTTCATTTTTTTTTATGCATATATATATATACCGTATATATATACCGTATATACTGTATAATTATATACATATATATATATTTTTTTTATTCCTGTTCCCCAGGGTATCTAGCGGATCATCCCCAAGGTCCCGAGCAAGCCCAAGGCCCATAATCGAGTATTTATATTATTATTATATTTGTATTTTATTTATATATTTATTGATTTTATTTATTATTGATTTTATTGATTTTATTTTATTTATTTCATTTTATTTATATTGTGGCAAAGATATACAACTGTATAAACATTCTCATATATTTACATAACAATAACAATGCATGGAAACAATTGCGCATAGCTCGCAAACCAATTCCGCTATTTTATTTTGGTTTTCACCATTAGAAAGAGCATAATTTACCGATTACGGTGATATAAACAGTTATATACGTATCCGAGCAAATAAAGCAACGACGAGGTGGGGAACAGCTCGGAACCCGGCTAGCGTCGGCGGAACGGGGACGAGTGAAGCGTAAATATTCGCATTTTGGCTCTTCATTTCAAATATTCTTAGAGCAAAAAGTATTTGTCGTAGGAACTTCTAGTTTTGTTATTTTCTTCAGCATTATCTGCCGTATTCATACAGCCTAAATATAGAAACATAGAAATCGTAACAACGAAATACTTTGATTTTTTATTAAACCATATCATGCAAAGTCATACTTTTTTGTTTTCGGTCACTGCTTGAAAACTATTAAAGATAGACAATTTCTGTTTTCAGATTTGGAAAGAGCAGAACAAATACTAGTATTTGAGCAAATCAAAATATATGGTTATCACTCACAATTTCGAGATAGGACGGTGTGAAGACAATTGCCCGGGAAAAACTTTTATTCTGGAGTCGTTTTCACTTACATCTGCGATTTTTTTACTTTTTTTTTTTTATAATGTAGTACAGTTATTCCTCTTTCCATTGACATATGATACATCACAATAAACAGCATTCTGGTGGATGAAAATACAGAAAAACACAAGACTTCGAAAACTCCCCTGGCCTGAATATATCGGAGCAAATTAGAGAGGGTCTTACCGTTTTCATTCAATTTAAGTTGCCGGATGCGAGAGTGTTAAGCACGTTCGCCCAGTAAGGAGAGGTACCCGAAAGTGGAATCAACTTTGCCTACCAAATTCTTGGCTCGGGCAGGTAATGTTACATTTTAATTCAAGTGTCTGGGTGGTGCGTTTCGGAATATGAGAGACATGAGAATTCTAGTTTTTGTTATTATTGCTGAGGTTATTAAGGTTTTTAAAATTACAATACATATATGTTTACAAAGGTAATTAATTTTTGTATTTATTAAGATTAGATGTATGGATGAAGAAGCTTTGATGTATGGGTGATAATTTAATTATAGTTTTGGATGTCTACAGGTATTTGGCATGTTATATGGAATGTCTTTATTATGAGGGGGAATATGAAGATTGTAATTATTGATCCCCTTAGTAGTTGTAATTGTAGTTATTATATTCTGGATGAATATATGGGAATTGAGGAGGTTGATGCCGTAGTCGCAAAAACATGTTCTTGTCGTAGTCCAGGTCTGGTTCCGGTAGGGTATTTTCACCTCGGGCAGGGAGCAGCCATTTCTGATCCTGCAGTTGGAGAGGATTAAAGTGAGGGAGCGGCCCGTTTTGGCCCACACAGGTAATGGGGCTCTCTTTACCTTTATGCTGGTGTTGGGGGAACTTATTTATTTGTTTCTCCTTGCATTGTATGGAGGCAATGCGGCATTGTGAGGCATTGTGATGTTGGTGGCTCCTCTACATACGGGAGCAGGTTCTGGGGACTTCTTGGCTCCTTCTCTTCTGGCCCCGTCATCTCAATATATTTATATATATATATTATATATATATTTTTTTTTTTTTTTTTTTTTTAGTTTTCTCCCTAGACCTCCATTAAGGGGGGATGGTTCACTTTTTTGTCTATTTTTGCATGTATTCATTATTTTTCTAGTTTCCTCCATAGACCTCCATTAAATTAAAAACAACATCCATTAGATTCTAGGTTAATTTGTACATTTTTCGGTAGAAAAATGGCCCAGCCAAAGGCCAGTTCTTCCAACATTACAGGCTCACTATCGTTCGCCAGGGAAAAAATCGACACCTAAATAGCACGAAAGGTCTAAATATTGACGAAGAAATGGGGCGAAAGGTCATAAAATCGACTAACTAATGGGGCAAACATCTAAACATCTGAAAACTAATGGGGCTAAAGATGAGGGAGAAAGTGGTCCAAAAAACCGGCCCATGTCCCCTTAAGCTTGAGAAACACCCCAAAACCCCCCTTCTCAATAAATGTGTACAGTTTTCGATATAATTATGTCCTGGCCAGATGCTGGTTACTACCATATTACAGGCTCGCTATCGCTCGCCCGGAAAACATATCGACACCTAAATTGCGCGAAAGGTCTATATATTGACAAAGAAATGGGGTGAAAGGTTATATAATCGACAAACTAATAGGGCGAACGTCTTAAAATCTCATAATATAGTGGGGCTAAACATGCAGGAGAAGGGGGTCCAGAAAAATCAATCATCTCGACCCATTAATGACCACTCTCTACAAGCACAGTATTATCTATTCCAGGGGTGGTTATTTTGGAGCAACCCTAGTTTGACCCATGATTTTGGCAGTTTTAAGACGTTTCGACCCATTATTTTAGCAATTATTAGACTCGTAGGCCCACACAGATTTTGATGTTTGAGGAGAACAAGCGAAATCGAGCATGCAATATAAGACAAAAGCGTAATGCATAAATGCGCGGAATTTCGATGTGAGTATCCTAGGTTCGAATCCTTGGATCGCCACATGTATTTGTTGATTTCATTGATTGAGTTTAGAAGTAGAGTTGGTTTGTGAAAAAATATGAATACGGCCGTGACAATTTGTTCTACCAATAACTGTATACATATATCTTAAAGGAGAAAGGGGGGGGGGGGGGGAGGTTTAGCTTGAAAGGGGACCTACTGTAGAGGACAAACTAAACAAAATAATGAAGAACTACAAAAAATTACAATATTTAAAAAATACCTTTACCAAAAGAAACAGAAAGCATAAAATAAAATAGTCCCACGAATAAAATAGTCCCACGAATAAAATAGTCCCACGAATAACCCATCACCAAAACGTGGGCTGATCTACCGTTAAGGGGAGTCCCCGTTTTGTTTTTATCTTTCTCTCCTTTTCTCTCTTTTTCCTGGCTGGTATCCGTTCGGCCCGATTCAGCCAACTGTTTTAAGACGTTTATACCCATTCAGGTGTCGATTTCTTCCTGGCGAGCGACAGCGAGCCAGCATTGTATAGAGAAATACAGATTCGCCGGAGACCTTTTTCGATCGTCAAAGGTGCAAATTTAGCTTGCTGTCAAAACAAAAATTTATATATGCTGGCTCGCTACCACTCACCAGGAAAATATTGACACCTGGATGGGGGTAAACGTCTTAAAACAGTAGGTTGAATGGGGCCCAATGGATACAAGCCAAAGTGAGAGGGAGAGAAACAAAAAAAGCGAGGTGCGCTCCCTCAATGACCCCCTCGTTCCCAATCACCTCATTATCCCCCATTAATTAGGCTCCATTTGTTTACTGGTGTCCGACTCTGAGCCCCGGATGTAACTGTTAAGGGAGCTCAGACGGTATTGTGCAGCATAATTTACTGGCTCGGCTCAATGGTTTAAGGAAGGGGTTTAGTTTCCTCACTAAACCTCTATCAAGCTTAAACAAACACCCACAAGACCACCCTTCGATATAAATTTGTACAATTCTCCGTAGAGAAATGTCGCGGCCGAAGACCGACTCCTCTTCAAATACAGGCTCGCTATTGCTCGCCAGGAAAAAAATCGACACCTACAGTAAATGGCAAGAAAGTTCTTAATATTGGCAAAAAAAAAATGGTGCAAAAGGTCCGAAAATCGCCACACTAATGGGGCGAATGTTTTGAAATATTATAACTAATAGGGCTAAACATGAGGGAGGAGGACGACTCGAAAAACTAACTGCCTCCCTATACTGATGGTAAGTTATTATATTGGTGGGGGTCAGCGGTTTGAGTCCTGACTGATGACTATTGTTTCAAGTCATTTAAAAGGGTATGGGTACAATTTGTTGGTGAGGTTTTTTTCTTTTTTTTTTTCTATGTGCATGTGGGAGACAAAATGCAAAACTGCCTGTGACGAGTGCCTCCCCCAGAGCTGAAAGAGTGACAGGGCCAAATTCAAGGAATGACTAGCTAAAATGATTGGACACATGGAGTTCGAAGCAATTTAAGTCATAAGAGGAGGGCAAGATAAATTCAGGGAGAGTTCCAGGGTTCAGCTGTTGAATATAAGAAAGATTGGGAGTATCGTTTCACTCGTGATTTGGAGAGTTGCACAGAGTAGGGGTGGGATTGTGTTGCAAGACAGGTGTTACGTACCCTACATAGAAGAGCTTGTATACACTGAGAGAGCTCTGAAGAACACTGATTATTTTAGTAGCAATAGAATAGCGAGAGAGATGCAACATTGCGGCGAAGAGAGAGAGGGAGATTGTAGAGAGTCGGTGAGTGGACGGGAGTTAATGATGCGAAAGGCTTTCCTTTCTACTTTATCTAGTAGTGCTGTGTGAGAGGATCCTCCCGACATGCACTGTGCGCCTGTACAAAGCAAGAAGCTGTGCAGGGGTAAAGAACCCCTTGAGGCAGTTGAGCAAGCCCAGCTTCTGGGAGGCCACCTTAGTGGTAATATGGTCCTTCCAAGAGAGAGCAGAAGAAAAAGAGACACCAGGAATACAGAGAAGATGAAAGATTGATTTTTGTGTGTTAAAGTAAAAGGGGTAGTCCTCTGGGAGTTCACGACGGGTAGATAGATGGTGAAATTGGGTTTTGGAAGCATTAAAGGCAACAAGATTTCTCTGCTCCAATTGGAAATGGTAGTTAGATCAGAAGATAAGTGTTGTATGGCTTCATTACGTTTGTTTTTGAGGGATTGCTGGCTGGGGCGTTCTGGAAAACTAATTGAATAGTGTAAGGTAGAGTCATCTGCATATGAATGGACGGGACTGGAGGTACAGTTGAGAAGATCATATACGCAAAATTAGAAAGATAATTAGAAATAGGACTGAACCCTGAGGAACACCGGAGTTGATAGAATGATGAAGTGAGCGATGACCGTCCACAACCACAAACGAAATTAGAGACAAAAGCACAGATTGATGGATAAAAAAAGAAGGTGGGCAGTTTAGAAATTAAAGACTTGTGCCAGACTCTACCGAAGCCCTTCGATATGTCTAGCGCAATAGAAAAGGTCTTACCGAAGTCCCAAAAGGAGGATGACCAGGAGTTAGTACGATATGAAAGAATATCTCCAGTAGACCGACCCTTAAGGAAGCCATACTGGCGATCTGCAAGTAGATTATGAGAAGAGAAATACTTAAGAAATTAGCAAGTATAATTTTTTTGTTTTTTTTTTGTTTTAGAGATACATGACATGAGAGCAATTGCACGATAGTTGGAAGGATGAGAGTGGTGACCCTTCTATGGAACAGGTTGAATGAGAGCGAACTTCCAGCAAGAAGGGAAGACATTAGAGGAGAGACATAGACGAAAGAGTTTGCCTAGGCAGGGAGTCAGCTCGGAAGATTTTAAGACATTTCGCCCCTTTGACATTATTAAGATTTTTCGTGTCATTTAGGTGTCACTTTTTTCCTGGAGAGCGATAGTGAGACTGTAATTTAGAAGGAATCGGCCTTCGGCCGGGATATTTTTTTACCGAAAGTTGTACAAATACTGTACATCTTGAAAGGTGATCCTGCCTGGGATTCACAATTTATCGTTCACCGTCTGGTTTGCAGCATTAGAAGGTATTTTAGGGGGAAAGGGTATATACAGTATATTGGTCGATAAAATGATATAATAATTATACTTTTTATTTTTTTAGCTTCGTCCGTTGACCTCCATCAAGCTTAAAAAAACGTCCCCAAGATCCCCCTTCTAGACAAATGTGCACAGCCGGTGGTTCCACCTAAATTACAGTCTTCACCAGGAAAAATCGACGCCTAAACGGCACGAAAGTTCGTAATATTGACAAATAAATGGGGGTGAAAAGTCTTAAAATCGCCAAACTATTTTGCCGAACGTCTTAACATCTCAAAACTAATGGGGCTAATCACGAGGGAAAAGGGGGGCTAGAATAAAAATATATCCATCCCCCACGACTGTACAAATGTATAACATCCAACAGTCTATAGTGTGTTTAATTTCAATTGAAGGTAAATCGCATCCCGTAGCAACTGATTTATCGATACTTAGCAACAAAATATATAACTACTATCTCTTGGTTCAAAAATGGCAAAGTGTTCATAATTAAGGGAGCTCAGACGGTATTCTATCTATCTATCTATTGCCTGACGCCGTGATCCCCGAAGGTGTGGCCACGAACGAACCGCCCCCATGCACCTCTGTCCCCAGTCAGTCGACGCCCCTCCCCCCAACCAGCACCGCCTTCGTTCATGTAGTTCCTCACTCCATCCTTCCACCTCATATTCGGTCTACCTCTCCCTCTCTGTCCCTCCACCTCACTCTCGTACACCCTCTTAGTCATTCTCTCGCTTTCCATACGTTCCATATGGCCGAACCATCTCAAGTTGTTCCTTTTCACACTTTCCAGCACATCTACCTCCACACCACACCTCCTTCTTACTTCCTCATTAGTCTGTCTATCCCTCCATGTAACTCCGCACGCACTCCTTAAGTAATTCATTTCCACTGCTCTCACTCTTGGTCTGAGTCTCTCAACCAACGTCCATGCTTCGCTTCCGTAAGTCAGTGTCGGGATTACCACACTGTCATGCAAGGACTTCTTCACTTCCATACTGACCACCCTATTTCTTGTTACTGCTTTTAGCGTTCCTACATCCCTCTTTCCCTGTTGTACCCTCTCCCGCACTTCTTTATCCATAGTCCCATCTTTACTCAACACACTGCCCAGATACTTAAAAGAGTTGACGATCTCCATAGCCTGACCGTTCAGCTTCACCTCACACTCTGTGACTTCACCCCTTTCGAAGACCATAACCTTGCTCTTCCCCGTATTTACCTTCAAATTCCGTTTTTCGCACACTGTTCCAAACTCATTTACCAGACCCTGCAACTCCCTTTCATTATCACTCATCAGAACTGTATCATCCGCAAACAGCAGTATAGGTAGCTTCCACTCAATTCCCTCCCTTTTCAGCGATACACCAACATCCACTGCTCTTGATAGGATTTCTTTCATGACTCCATCCATATATACAGTAAACGGAAACCACGGGGACACCACACACCCCTGTTTCAAACCAACATTCAGGTCAAAGAACTCGCGCTGCACTCTCTGCACACGTACTGCCTCCTTTGCACCCTCATGCATGCTCTTCACTGCTTTCAGCAACTTGCCCTCTACTCCGTATATTCTAAGTACTTTCCACAAACCTTCTCTATCCACTCTGTCATAGGCCTTCTCCAAGTCCATAAAGGCAACATACACCTTTTGTTTCTTCTCAAGATACTTCTCCACAACACAATTCAGGGTAAAAATCTGATCTACACATCCTCTTCCCTTCCTAAAACCTCCCTGCTCGTCGCCTATCCATTTTCTCCGTCCTCACTCTCACTCTCTCAATCACTACCCTACTGTATACCTTCCCTACTACGCTTAGAAGACATATTCCTCGGTGGTTACCACAAACTCCTCTTTCCCCTTTGCCCTTATATAAGGGGACTATTATGCCAGTCTTCCAGTCATCGGGTGCACTCCCCTTCTCCCATGCTAGTTTGCACATTTTCCATACCCATTCTATCACTATCTCACACCATACCTCAACATTTCCCCACACACTCCATCTGTTCCTGGTGCTTTCCCCAACTTCACTCTTTTCATGGCTTCCCACACTTCTGACCTCCTGATCCCCACCTCCACCTCTTCCTCCACTACTTCTCTTCTTCTCCCTCCCATACCATATCCAGCTATGTTTGCTGGCTCTTCATTCCTTACATTTAGCAACTCACTGAAGTACTCCCTCCATCTTTCGACTCTCTCTTGCTTCTCGGCTAGCATTCTCCCATTCTTATCTTTCACACCCTTACTGTTTCCCTTGCTACCTTCCCTAACTTTCTTGACTTCTTTCCAGAACAGTTTCTTACTCTCCCTCCATTTTACACTCAGATTCCTTCCAAACTCCTCATCTACTCTTCTCTCACCCTCCTTCACCACCCTCCCACTCTCCACGTACCTCGCTCGCTTCTGTCTCTCGGAATCTTCATTCCCTCTACTACCCAACCACTCTCTATATGCTTTCTTCTTTTCTTCCACAGCTATTCTTACCTCTTCTGTCCACCATGCTGTACCTTTCACTCCCCTCCCTCTTCTCCTCACTCCACACACCTCCTCACATGCTGCACAGATCTCATCCTTAAACACCTTGCTCATCTCCTCCACTTCCTCCATAACTTCCAGGTCGAACCCACCTAGTCGTCTTTCCACTGCTCTCCTGTACTCCTCCCTGACTTCCTCCTCCTGCAACCTCTCCACCCTCCTCACCATTCCACCCTCCTCTCGCCTCCCTCCAGCTCTCCTCACCCACTTCTTTTGTATCCTAACCTTAGGTACCACTACATAATGATCAGACAGACCCCCTCCAATACCCCAATACACCCTAGCATCCATCATAGATTTCTTCATTCGTTCATCCACACATACATAATCAATCAATGACTTTCGTTCCACCACTGTCTTATCCTTCATCGTCAACATCCGTTTCCACATGTACCTGTGGATCATTCTGTGTCGGAAGAAGGTGTTGGCTATCCACAGCCTCCTCCCCACACATACGTCCACAAGTGCACTACCATTCCCATTCACCTCTGATGGTACCCCCCACCCTCCCACCACTCCCTCAACTTTCCTATCACCCACCTTACCATTCATATCCCCAATCAGAAATATTCTTTCGTTCATGTCAAACTTCTCCAGGCACGCCTCCACATTCATCCAGAACTCCTCTTTCTTTCTTTCAAGTATATCCTCTGTCGGGGCATACACGCATACAATCACCCACGTTGGTATTCCTACTTTCATTCTCACCCACAAAATCCTTGAACCCACAGACCCATACTCTCTTACACATTCCTTCCATTTGCTACTTACAAACAAACATGCACCTTCTCTCGCTGTTCCTTCACTCACTCCAGCACACACACCCATTCCACACTCCCACATCTGAACCTTTCCATTTGGTCTCTGTCATTCCACATACATCCAGCCTGGCATTCACTAACACTTCCAGAACCTCTCTCTCTTTTGTGCCATCATTCATGCCACTAACATTCCACGTAGCCATTCTCAGAATGTCCGAAGGCATGTCCTTAGTCGGTCGTGGTTCGTCAACGTTGGTTCCGTCCGCATCCGAGGCTGTTCGTTCGTTTTTCTTTGCTTAGATATTTTTTTCTGGGTGGGGGTGGCAAGCCCACCGACCCAACCTCTTTAGTCGCCTCTTACGACACGCAGAAGGCACGTGGGGCATATTCTATTCCCTAACCCCCAGACGGTATTGTGCAGCATAATTTACTGGTTCGGCTCAATGGTTTAAGGAGGGGGTATAGTTTGCTCTCTAAACCTCTATCAAGCTATAAACAAAAAAACACCCACAAGACCCCCCTTCGATATAAATTTGTACATTTTTCGGTAGAAAAATGTCCTGGACGAAGGCCGATTCCTCTTCAAATACAGGCTCGCTAACGCTCGCCAGGAAAACAATCGTCACCTAAATGGCACAAAAAGTCTTATTATTGGCAGATAAATGGGACAAAAGGTTTGAAAACGCCAAACTAATGGGGCGAATGTCTTGAAATCTCATAACCAATCAGGCTAAACATATGGGAAGAGGAGGACTCGAAAAAACAACTGCTTCTCCTTAACATCATATTTTGCTACCAAATCTTCATAATACCGGAATAAACAAGGTGATGACATGCCAATTTACCGCCAGCTGAAATGAAATGTAAGGTCATCGTGTATAGTTGAAAGATAATGCATAACAGTTGGAAAAACTGGTTCGGCCAAAGAAAGCACTCGCCGGCACCTCAAACTTTAGTAGCCACGTGTTACAGGGTTGTCAAATAAAGTCTGCTAGATAGTAAATAGAAACCGAAAATCGCTAGTATAATGCCACAATCTCTATCATCTCGCTAGAATAATGCCACAATCTCTACCATCTCGCTAGGATAATGCCACAATCTCTACCATCTCGCTAGAATAATGCCACAATCTCTACCATCTCGCTAGCATAATGCCACAATCTCTACCATCTCGCTGGAATAATGTCACAATCTCTACCATCTCGCTAGAATAATGGCACAATCTCTACCATCTCGCTGGAATAATGTCACAATCTCTATCATCTCCCTAGAATAATGGCACAATCTCTACCATCTCGCTGGAATAATGTCACAATCTCTATCATCTCGCTAGAATAATGCCACAATCTCTACCATCTCCCTGGAATAATGGCACAATCTCTATCATCTCGCTAGAATAATGCCACAATCTCTACCATCTTGCTAGAATAATGCCACAATCTCTACCATCTCGCTAGAATAATGCCACAATCTCTACCATCTCGCTAGAATAATGTCACAATCTCTATCATCTCGCTAGAATAATGGCACAATCTCTACCATCTCGCTAGAATAATGCCACAATCTCTATCATCTCGCTAGAATAATGCCACAATCTCTACCAACTCGCTAGAATATTGCCACAATTTCTACCATCTTACTAGAATATTTCCTCAATCTCTACCATCTCTCTCTAAAATGGCTCAAATTTCCAGAAGAGCGTTACAATTCATGTCGGTAGATGTAAAAAATTACCCCTAAACCGAAATAAATACCTAGCGGGTACTATCTAGCGGGAAAGTAGCTAAATTGGTAACACTGCATGGCACGTGACCACCCCGCCTGAGTCCTGACTGAGCTCACTTCCGAGTTGATGTTCTCTGGTGGTTGGGTGTGCGCACGGCTTGGTTGGAAAGTCGTTAGTGTTTTCGTTCGTGTGTGGCCTTGATGTTAATGGAGTTTGTAATGTGATGATGCCCTTGAGCGAGAGAGAACCGAAGTCGAAGAGACTGACGGAAGGGTAAGAAATAATGATACGCACTTCTAGTCAAAACTGTAACATTGGGGTTTTGCTTTCCTGTCACGTTCGCCATCTTTGAATGCTTCCCCCCGCCCCCCCCCCATCCCTAATCTCCTCCCCCTCTCGTTGTCTCTTTCCACCATCCTCCGTTCTACTCATCTTTTCAGTCTCTTCCCGCATTTATCCTTTCTTTCCTCCGTGTCTCCTGGTCTTCCCCCTCCTAACTTCTCATAGGCTACGTACGCCGTCCTCCCCCTCCCTCTATATCCCTCCGCCTCTTCTCAATTTACCTCCCTACATTCCCTGCGTCTTTGCCTCCCCCCCCCCCCACTCTCTCTCTGTGTTCCTTCTCCATGTCTTCCCTCTGCAATCCTCCCTTCCTCTCCTATCAACCTCACTCCCTTCCTCTCTTCATCCTCCAATCTACCTCCCTTCCTCCTTTCCAACCTTCCCACCTTTCCTCCCCTTCTACCTGCCTCCCTTCCAACCTCTCTCCTCCCCTGCCTCCCTCCCTTCCTACCTACCTCCCTTCCTCTCCTCCAACCTCACTCCTTTCCTCCCCTCCAACCTGCCTCCCTTCCTCCACTCCAACCTGCCTCCCTTCCTTCCCTCCAACCTGCCTCCCTTCCTTCCCTCCAACCTGTCTCCGCTCCTCCCCTCTTCCTCTCCTACGTACCTCTTAACTGCTCCCTCCCCCCCATCTCTCTCTCTCTCTCTTTCAGCATTATGTCAAAGGTCAGAATTTGTGACCTAGTCTGTACATCATTAGCCAAACAATATATGTATACATTTATTATCGAACCCAAACGAGATAATAACATGCTATGTAATGTGTCAACTGTCTTGGAGTTTTGGCCTAGGAGGTTCAAATAGCCAGATGATGTAGTAGCAGTAACTTGAATCGAATGTGGACTATGTTAGGTAATTTAATTTGGTAAGGATGGTGTTAGCAGGTGTACCTCGCCTTGTTTACATAAGTCACAGGCTTGCAGTTATGTTCGCGTCTAATTTGGCTGCTTTTTAATACAAAATTATCCCACGGCCATCTGTTATTTGCCCCCTGCTGGCAATATATATGATGATGACAATAAGTCATGGGGGTTGAGGTGGGCTTTGCCCCTCTCAACCTATTATTGTATCCCATGACCAGCTGTTGGGTAAATTGTTTTGTTACTGGCCGTGGGGTACAATAATAAGTTGAGGGGGGTGCACCCCCAATGACATATTGTCATCATCATATATATTACCAGTGGGGGCACATAACAGCTCGCCGTGGGATAATTTCCTAAACAATAGTCAAATTTGATGCTCGTCTAGTAGGAACATTCCTAGCCCCCCTGCCACCAGATGAAAAGGTAGGACAGTAAAAGAAACAGACAATAACGGCTAAGGTTTGGGTAGAGGATGCCAAATTATACTCTGGATAGGACCAGCCCTCACCCTGGACTGACATAATATACCTTATATAAACTTTTTGTAATTAATTTGAGCAGTTGGATAACTCAGAAAGTTTTTAAAAATCTGTCATAAAGTATACAGACACTTTATGAAGGAGAATCGTAAAGGCAACCGTACCGCCCCGTCTCTGTGTCTATTTACTATTTTCGTCCTTCGGTCGAACCCGACCTGCAGTTTCGTGAGATCAAAAGGTTATTTCATTTATCGGTAGTGAGCGGCATGAGAGGGTTTCGGGTGAGGGTTAATTGTTATTTGGTAGTGTCAAACGGGAGAGGGATAGGTTGCATGGTTGGCTGTATTAGGGGGGAAAACTGATGGTGGGAGCGAGAGTGGTATGATTCTGGTGTTTGGGAGGTGGTGATGTGTGTGTGATCGTGTTAGTAGTTATTTGGTAGGTGATGATGACTGATGGTATTCGTGGTGTTTGGTTGGTGATAGTGTGTTGTGAATGATGAAGTGTGTGATGGACAAATGATGGTGGGCGAGAGTTATATGATTTTGGTGTTTGGGAGGTGATGATGTGTGTGTGTGTGTGTGTATGATGGTGTTAGTGGTGATTGGTAGGTGATGGTGTTGTGTAAATGATTGTGACTGATGATGTGTGTGGTGACGGTGAAGTGATGATGAAAAATGATGGAGGGGGCGAGAGTGATATGATGCTGGTGTATGGGAGGTTCTTCTTCTTCTTTTTCTTTTTCTTTTTCTTTTTCTTTTTCTTTTTCTTCCTCGTCTTCGTCTTCGTCTTCGTCTTCTCCTCCTCCTCCTCCTCCTCCTCCTCCAATCAAGCAACATATCTCACTATTATTTCCCTCCATCTTCCTCCTCCCATTCCTCCTCCTTCTCTTCTTCCTCTTCCTCCCCCACTCCTCCTACTCCTCTTCCCAGCCTCCAATCAAGCAACATATTTCACCAACCACCGCTCGCGAATCCAGGGGTTACAAAAACGCCCCGGAGTCTAAAGCCGGGTTGTATAGCGGATTTTTTTTTTTTTTTTTCATGGTGGCACAACTTGGTGGGTATCTTTTTTTTTTTTTTATAAATCCTATATTTTTCGTGTTGTGTCTCTTGTCTACTGTTGGAATAAATCGATATGAGCGAGAGAGAGAGAGAGAGAGAGAGAGAGTGTGTGTGTGTGTGTGTGAGAGAGAGAGAGAGAGATATATGTACATAAATAATGAGTGCATAGTGCAGTAATTATCTTAAATATGAGAGAGAGAGAGAGAGAGAGTGGGAGCTAAGTTGGTATTATACGGCTGATTTCATGTTTTTAATTATTTGTAATTTTGTATTCAATAGTTTATGAGTGATGCTTTAATATGAATTCAATGAATGTATGTTTTCTGTCTAATTTCCGGTAACAATGCTTAATAGCCCAAAACTAGCTATTCTATTCTATATACTCAGGCCCAATCCCCACTTTTCCTTTTTTTTAGGGGGGAGGGGGGGGGGCGACTCAAGACAGAGCCCGAATAGAGACAACACAACATAAAACAAAGAACACACAAAAACAAAATACAAATTCACACACATCTAGGTCATCCAGGAGAAGACCCAGAGACCAGGGTCACCAAGGTCCCTCAAGCACTCCCCCGGCCCCCGACCACCCAAAACTGCTAGCAAATTTGTTTTAATATTCCGAAACTGCTGGTGAAATTTTGTGGGCAGAAATTCAAAGTCCCGTGAACACTTGAATGTAGACATTTTACCCACAGGATGAAACAAAGGTCTTAACCCATTTAGTACCTGAAACGTTGTTTTAACTATATTCTGGCTACTATTACACGATTGTATACACTATATTAAGAGCCTCCAGCAATTAACATGCTTCGAACTATCTCACTTAACTTTTGTTACAACCACAGATACTTCTTAAACTGCACAGAATCGTTTAAATATATCTAGCATTAAATTTAAATGACGTCGCCGGTACAGAAAGATACGACAGATTCAATTTTATTTGGAATAGTTTGCAGCGGGCGCAAGACAGAGTTAATAGGGGGAGGGGCTGGGGAATGGAGGGTTCTAGATCCCCTTCTGCATCATGCTTAGCACCAATACACGCATAAAAGGGTATATCATTTCGGAAATAGGAGTGTTCTTTGGGAACCGGATTTTGAGGAGGAATAGTAAACTTAAGGAGGAGACGAATGGTACCACCTTTAATTTCATTTTCTTGGCCCAAGAAAATAAAAAAATATAAAAAAATGGTACCGTTCGTCTCTTCCATAATTTTACTATTCCTCCTCAAGATCCGGTTCCCCAAGAACACACCTATCTCCGAAATTATATACCTTTTTATACGTTTATCTCCGCAGTTTTACAAAGAAGACCATTGAAGATGGCATAAGAAAATGTCCAAACGTCTGGCTCAAGGAGATTATAATAAAGATGGTACTGTTCGTCTCTTCCATAATATTACTATTCCTCCTCAGGGTATATCATTAAGGACTATTTACCTTTTCCATGCTCATACGTTTCTTAGATTGAAGGATTATGTGTTGGTTACTAAATGAGTTAGCTTGTTGTACAGTTGCCCACATAAGATCATAGTAATTATAATATTGCTAGTGTGGTTTTTTTTAATTATCAGTTGACTAATCAGATAAGTTCATCACTGCATAAGAAACTACACTCGTAATTCAATCATGCGCGTCTCTCTCTCTCTCTCTCGCTCTCTCTCACACGCACACACACACATTCACACACACACACACACACACAGCCACTCTCACACACACACACACACACATAAAAGGTGGAGGATAAACACTAGGTTTTAAATTGCATGGGCTTATATTGTAGTCCACTGCAGATTGAATGTGTGTGTGTGTGAGAGAGAGTACAAAGGAGTACAAAGGAAATCAAGCAACAACAGATCTAGTGACCCTTCTAGGTTGCTTGTCCTCCAAAACACTGAGGATCAAGTGTCCAAACAGTGGTTTAGAGTGGGTAAGGGAACATTGGAAAGGGAATTACTCCCCTGGAACTAATGTCCGTGGCAGGATTAGGAAGTTAGTAGGGGACAGATGGGTTAGTAACTGAGGGGGGGATAAAATAAAGTTATTCATTTACAAACGCAGTCAGTCGCGGGTTTGATGCGAGATATTTGTCTAGGTGGAGTTTAAATGAATCAACGGTGATGCAGTCTATAACGTTTCGGGGAAGCCCATTCCACAAGTTGACAACTCGATTGAAGAAGAAATTCTTAGATTCGTGTGAGTTAAAAGATTTACCAATAATTTTGCAACCGTTTCCCCGCGTGTAATTAGATTGGTCGATAGTGAAGTACTTACTACAGTTCATATTGTCGTGCCTTTGATGATTTTGAACACTTGAATTAAGTCACCTCTTAATCTGCGCTGGGTTAAAGGAAATAGATTTAATTCTCTAAGACGCTCTCTTCGTATGGTTTGTTCTTTAGGCTAGGTATCATTTTGGTAACTCTACGTTGAACTCGTTCTAGCTTGTTTATATCTTTTTGGTAATAAGGGCACCAGGATTGAACGCAGTATTCCAGAAGAGGGCGGACTAAGGAATTGTAAAGGGTTAGGATAACTTCTTTGGATTTATGCTCAAATGACCTGCCTATAAAGCCAATTATTTTGTTTGCCTTCTTAACAACTTCTGAACATTGTTGACTCGGTTTTAGGTTACTCGATATTGTTACTCCCAGATCGGTTTCTCTGTTTACATTCTTAAGCTGAGTGCCATTCATCGAATAGTTTGCTTTCTCATTTAGGTATCCGTTACGCATCAAAACCAAGCTACAGACCAACATGGTGAAACACATACAATAGCACTGGATATCAAGGCATTTGATAGAGTCTGGCATCAATCCTTATTGTCGAAGATGTCACACTACGGCCTTGCATCATTAGTTCCACTAATTTCTTCTTATCTTCATAACAGAAAAATACGTAATGGTAGATGGCCTTTATTCTCAATTTCACTCAATAATGCTGGTGTTCCCCAGGGATCAGTTTTGGCCCCAACTGTTCCTTATTCATATCAATGATCTCATATCTACCACTCATAATCAATACATTCCTACGCAGATGACTCAACACTCCACAGTTCCTTCACATTTACCAATTCTTTCACCCAACCCGATCTTATAAATTCAAAATAAACACTGCAATTTCTCTGAACCAGGACCTTTCTAGAATTAATGAATGGGGACAAGAGAATCTAGTTTCCTTTAATGCACAGAAAACCAAGTACATTCAATTTTCTAACCGACAGAATCTCACTGACTCCCATATATTTTTTAATGATGTAAATATTCCCACTTCCCCTAGTATTGACATTCTCGGTGTAACATTAACTACTAACTTGAGCTGGACACATTATGTTAGAAGCATTGCTAAGAATGCCTCTAAAAAACTGGGACTCCTGTACAGAGTTCGAGAATTCTTCACTGACGAGCAGTTGGCCGTATATATAAAGTCATGTGCGCTCTCAGATGGATTACTGTTCACCTCTGTGGGTGGAAGTGGAGTGGTTGCATTGAGGCAGTTGGACAAAATTCAAAAAAGCTATTAGATTAATCAATAACCCTGCAATCACACAGGACCTTCCTACATTAGCCATACGAAGAAACGTTGCATCCCTTGCATTATTCTACAGATATTTTCACAGCAATTGTTCCGAGGAACTTGCTTCAATTGTGCCGCCTCTCCACATCTTTCCCCGTAGAACTAGGGCAGCTGAGAGCGCCCATGAATTTACACTTTCTCCTCCACAATGCAGAACTTCTGCTTATCAGAATTCATTTATCCCCAGAGCTACTACTCTTTGGAATTCACTTCCCTCGAATTGCTTTCCACAAACTTACAATCTACAAATGTTTAAATCCAGTTGTTACAAACATTTTATGAATGGAGGATGCCTTTAGGCACATGGACCTTTTTGTTTTATCTGTTTTTCCTTCCTCCGTTCATTGTCTCTTTAAAAAAAAAAAAAAAAAAAAAATGTAGTACTTTGCATTTATCCGCATTGAAACTCATTTGCCAAATTTGGGCCCAACATGACAATTTATCTAGATTGTGTTGCATATCGTCAACTTGTTGTTTTGAGAGTACGCTATTTGCAATTTTTGTATTGTCAGCAAATTTTGAGATTGTACAGGTGAGACCCTCATCTATGTCGTTGATGTAAATTAGAAAGAGAATTGGTCCTAGTACCGATCCCTGGGGTACCCCGCTACTTACATTGGTCCATTTAGATGCCTTACCGTTTATGACTACTCTTTGCTTTCTGTCGCTGAGCCAATTTTCTATCCATTTCAACACACCGTCTTGTATTCCATGCGCTTTTAGTTTTAGCAGTAAACGTTTGTGGGGAACTTTGTCAAAGGCCTTTTGAAAATCAAGGTATATAATATCTACAGCTTTACTCTCATCGTAGAGGTTGAGGATATTGTGGAAGAAGTCTAAGAGGTTTGTTAAACAGGAACGTTTTTTACGAAAGCCGTGTTGAGTATCTTTAAGTAAGTTATTTTCCTCTAAGTGATTTACGAGTCTGTCTCGTATGACCGTTTCTAGCATTTTACATACAACTGAGGTTAAGCTAATTGGACGATAGTTACTGGGTAGGGATTTGCTGCCTTTTTTGAATATCGGTGTTACGTTGGCTAGCTTCCACTGATCGGGCATAGTTCCAGACTGCAAGGATTTATTGAATAGTAATGTCAGTGGTTTAGAGAGCTCATCCTTAGCTTCCTTTAGAACTCTAGGCGAGATTGTATCAGGTCCAGGCGTTTTATTTACCTTGAGTTTATCTAAACAATTCAATACTTCTCTCTCTGTAACGGTGATATTGCCATCTGAATTATCAATCTGAATCGGCGATGGTGTAGGGATATCACTGAGGTCTTCTGTTGTAAAAACTGATGCAAAGAAGGTATTGAGGGCATTACTCATTTGTTCTTCGTCTTTGGTGTATTCTCCATTTTCATCGACTAACGGTCCAACAGTTGAAGTAACTACTTTTTTCTTTCTGATATAACTATAGAATTCTTTCGGGTTTGTTTTACTTTGATTCGCAATATGTAACTCAAAGGTCTTTTTACTTTGCTTAATTAACTTTTGGCTTTGCGTCGTAGCTCTACAAATTTCAGCCGTTCTTCGTCATTTTGTGAGGATTTTAATCTATCATTAGCAAATTTTTTAGCAAGCAGGCAGTTTGAAATATCTTTATTCCACCATTTGGGCTTATTATTATGGCCTGGACGCCGTATTTTCGATGGTATGCAGTCTTGCACTGCTTTTAGGTAAGTGGCTTCGAATAACTTCCAAGATGTATTTATGTCGTTATTGTGAATTAAAAAGCTCCAGTCAGTTTCTTTAAACATAGCTCTAAGTTTATGGAAGTTTGCTTTCTTGAAATTAGGGACTTTTTCGATGCTACTATTTGGTTCGTTACTAGTAAACTTTAAAGTGAAAGTTATCGTACGATGGTCGCTGTTACTGAATTCATCACCAACATTCAAATTCTCTATTAATTCTTCTTTTGTTGCAAGTACAATGTCAAGAACGTTATTACCACGGGTCGGCGTTCCAACAAATTGATAAAGTGAACTCTTGCAAGTTCGTATACAAGTCATGTCCGGAGTGTGAAGTAAGAGTATCGCCCCACTTGGTCACAGGTAAATTAAAGTCACCAAAAATTACGGTATCTTGTGAGTTACTTACATCTGCAATTTGTTCGTAAATTTCTCGGTCAGTTTGCACTGATTGAGCTGGAGGTCTGTATATTAATGCAAGTATTATTTTGGTACCTTTATTATTCTTTATTAGCACAAAAGATGCGTCGACGTTCACAATTTGAGGTTTTGACAAGAGGGTAGGGTTAAGACTTTCTTTGATATAAAGTAAAACGCCACCTCCATTTCGATTTATTCGGCTTTTCTCAAACATTACATAACCGGGAAGTGAATACTCTGCTAAAAAGTCTCTATCTTCTGTATTGAGCCAAGATTCTGTTATGCCAATCACATCATAATTTTCTGTAAACACTAGCTCCTCTAAATCTGAAAATTTATTGCGTATGCTACGAGCGTTTGCATAGAAAACCTTTAAATTTGTTATTTTAGAACTCACGGAATGCTCTTTAATAATATTTTTGGTTCTTGTCGGATCTACATTTATGTTCATGGCTGTCCTCGGTCATCGCTGTCTTCGGTCCTTATCGCTGGTGGTCCTCGGTTGCCTCTGTTTTTTTCTTGGCGTTGGATGATTTATGTCACTGCTGCTTCTTCTCGGATGGCGTTTTTTTGATCCATGGCTGCGGACTGCTTCGTGTAGGAGACGACCCATGCGTGCTGAACCCACAGGGTTTAGATGAGTGCCATCCTTGCGGAACAGAGTAGGCTGGTTGTAGAAGTTGTCCCAGAGGTTGATGAATTCAACTTCTTCCCTCAGACACAAATATTTTAGTCGGCTATTTGTGCTGAAGGCCTTGTCGTAGAATTTGTCAGGTGCGTCGATCTTGGGGAGAATGCCTGAGATGATGATATTCCTTGACTTGTTTTTGTAGTGCTGGATCATCTTGCGATATTTCTCCATCAACTCTTCGGATCTGGTGCGCATGACGTCATTTGAACCAGCATGGATGACAAAAAGGGTATTTTCATTTGCATCCTTTGTGGTATCTTCGAAGGCTTCCACAATGTCGTCCAGTCCAGCTCCTGGGATGCAAAATCTTTTTCGTTGATTTGGGACTCTGTCGCAGAACTCTTCGACCTGTCCTCGTAGGATGGAATCCCCAACGAGCCTGGTCTCTTCTGGTTCGTCTTCCATCTCTACCAATATCTCAAATCTATTTGACATTGTGACTGGTAGATGAGACCTTTTCTGCGTTGGCCGTGCACCGTTCCTCACTGGTGTAAATCCGGAAACCTGTGGTGGCGGGACTCTACGTACAGGTCGGGGAGAGGAGTGGTTAGAACGGGGGCGAGGGGTTGGTACTGTTCGTGCTAGCAGGCTTCTTGCACGAGGAGTGGGGGAGAGACTAAGGTGAACAGGGCGGCTGTCCTGGTTTGATGTCGGCTCAGGTTCGTCAGAAGCATCTGCTGCAGTGTCTACTGCAGGTGTTGGATTGTTGGCAGATGACGTTGGGGCGGTGGTGGATGCTGGAGTTGAAACAATTGGAGTTAGTGATACTCCAACGGTGAGTGTTACAAACTCTTGGAGTGATTCCAGCTTCCTGGTGAGGGTGTTGATCTTGTTGTGGGCTTCATCCAATTTTGCTGTCAAATCCTCTCGTTGCTGGCAGAGTCGGCAGACTTGTGGATCGGCAGGAGCAAACATGGAAGCACCCAACCTACCGGCGCAGTTCGTACAGGCACGAGGCATGGTGACGATCACTTTCTTCAGTTCACTTCACTCACTTAAAAACACTTAACTCACTTTAAAAACACTAAACTCACTTTAAAAACACTTCACTCCCTTCAGGTCGCTTCACTTACTTAAATAGGCCTAACCGAAAACAAAAATGTTGAAATACACACAAATAGGTTATCAGCAGTGATAGCCTAACCAAAAATTAAAACAAAACAAAATTAAATTTGAATACGCAGTGATAGCCGAACCGAAAACAATTTTATGTTTATTTAAACAGAAATAGGCCACCAGGGGTTATAGCCTATCCTAACCGAAAACAAAAATTATGAAATACCGGTACGCAGAAATAGGCCACCAGCGGTGATAGCCTAACTGAAAATTTAAAAATTGAAGTACGCAGAAATAGGCCACCAGGGATGATAGCCTAGACTAACCGAAACAAAAATAACCGAAAACAAAATTATGAAATACCCGTGCGCAGACATAGGCCACCAGCGGTGATAGCCTAGCCTATCCGAAAATATAAATAACCGAAAACAAAATTATGAAATACTGGTACGCAGAAATAGGCCACCAGCGGTGATAGCCTAACTGAAAATTTAAAAATTGAAGTACGCAGAAATAGGCCACCAGGATGATAGCCTAGACTAACCGAAAACAAAAATAACCGAAAACAAAAATTATGAAATACCGGTACGCAGAAATAGGCCACCAGCGGTGATAGCCTAACTGAAAATTTAAAAATTGAAGTACCGTACGCAGAAATAGGCCACCAGGGATGATAGCCTAGACTAACCGAAAACAAAAATAACCAAAAACAAAAAAGTACGAAATATGCAGAAGTAGGCTACCAGGGGTGATAAAACCTACCTAAAAAAGCAAAACAAATATATATATATAATAGAATATGTGACTAAATATACAATTCACCAAATAGAGATTATATAAAAATAAAGTGTAACTGCACACAAGGAGTTAATATACTGTATCAACAGATGGCGCTGGTGTCACTGTAGGCTAGTCAAGCAGGATTATATTTAGATAAACAAAGTTATCAGTCAAAGGTTACTACAGTACAAGATCATGCAAGCAACAACTAAAATTACAGATATATATAGCTACAGTAGGATACTGAATACGATAACTACTAGAGTTAATAAGAAAATACAAAGCTAGTTCGATTAGAGGTGCGCGTGCGTCGTCTGCTACAAGCTAGGATAACAAATGTAAACAACAATGTTTATCAGTCAGAAAAGCAATAAAATAACATGCACGGCAACTACAGAACTATGTGGAGGTTAAACAAGCACTTAACTACTGTTCATGCAATGAATAAAGGGAATTGGGATATGAAATACTCAAATTAGGATCGAGTTTTCTCAGTGGCGATGCGGAGCTGTTGGCGATGCTAAAGCCGGCGGGCGAGTGTGAGAGAGAGAGAGAGAGAGAGAGAGAGACTGTTTAAGTGTATAGATGTGTGTGTGTCTGAATGTGTGTATGTACAGTATGTGTGTTTATACTTAGGTATGAGTGTTTGTTTTTATGAGAGAGAGAGAGTGTGTGTGTTCGTGAAGACGAGTGAATTCGCATTTCATATTGCCTATATGTACTTATTAAAATAGTATAAGTATGTATGTATATACTCAGGCACATACCCCATTGCTGGAGGTGGCCGACACGAGACAGAGCCCGAACAGAGACAACATTTAAAGTTCCTATTCTCAGGGTCCGGAACCACTTTCTCGTTGAGTAGGAGAATTATACAAGGGGAGGAGGATTCCTAGCTCCTGCCCCCAGAAGGAAAAGTAGGACAGTACAAGAGACAGACAGAAACAGCTAAGGTTGGGTAGAGGATGCCAAACCTCACTCTGGATAGGACCAGCCCTCACCTTCACTTATTAAAATGTAATGTATAATGCGAGTCCTCAACTGTTCGTTGACATAGATGCATATTGGCTAGCATTCCTTGTTAACCCCTACTGTACCAGCGACATCTATTTAATTTTATTCTAGCTATAATTAAGCTATTTTATGCAGCTTAAGGGAAGGCAGACTATATTTCTGGACCCCCTTCTCCCTAATGTTTAACCCCACTAGTTTTGAGATTTTAAGACGTTCGGCCAATTAGTTTGGCGATTTTAACACCTTTCGCCCCATTTCGTTGTCAATTTTACGACCTTTCGTGCCATTAAGGTGTCGATTATTTCCTGGCGAGCGCTAGCGAGCCTTCAATTTTAAGAGGAACCGGCCTTCAGCCGGGAAATTTTTCTACCAATATATATATATACCCCGTGGTTCTACGGGGTGTTCTTCTAAGCTTGATGGAGGTCTAGGGAGGAAACTAAACAAATATATGAATACATGAATTAATAGACCAAACAAACGGACAGTCTTCCCTTAAGAAGGGTATGTGGTAGTAAAAAGGGTTAAGTGAGATAGTTGAAAGCCTGTTAATTGGTGGAGGCTCTATATAAACTGAATACAATCGTCTAATAGAAGCCAGAATAAAGTGAAAAGGACGTCACCGGTAGAGTATGGGTTAACATATTATATTTCAGTAAACCAGGATCACCGCTAGTTTTGGAGGTAGTGGAAGTATAAGAATGATATTAATTAATTAGTTTAGATTTTTGCATATGAACACACTTTGGATAATATCACCACTATAATTGAAAGTTTATACTAATGAAGATTAATTACAAGGTCATTATTTTAACGCAAAATGCATGACACATTTTGACAGCTTATTCTGGGTTAGGAATCCTCCTTCCCTTGTAAAATTCACCTACTAGACGAGACAGAGTAAGGGGCGAGGGAACGCGAAAGTGATCCCGGACCCTAAGAATTGGAACTTTAACTTTCTATTCGGGCTCTGTCTCGAGTCGGCCACCCCCAGCTATAGGGTATGTGCCTGAGTATATACAAACGTACATTCTGGCTATCAGGAGACGACTTTAAACAGCTTAAAAAGGATCTATACAAATTAAAAGGGTAAAAGCTATCTCAATTAAACCTCTGACTCCCATATGCCCGTCCTAATCTGAATAAAATCGTCTAATAATAGCCAGAAATACAGAAACACTCAAGGGGATAGTGGCCGTTGTTTTGGTCTAGTAATTGATTTATTCATATATGTTTTACTTTCCTTGCTAGACTTCCATCAAGCTTAGAAAAATACCCCATAGACCCTCCCTTCAAGATAAATTTGTAAATTTTTCGGTAGAAAAATGTCCTGGCCGAAGGCCTGTTCGTCTTAAAATTACAGGCTTACTATCGCTTGCCAGGAAAAAAATCGACACCTAAATGGCACTAAAGGTCTTAAAACTTACAACGAATTGGGGCGAAAGGTATTAAAATCGCCAAACTAATGGGCCGAACGTCTTAAAATTTCAAAACTAATGAAGGAGAAAGTGGTCCAGAAAAATGACCCATCTCCCCTTAACTCTCTTCGTTCTTTACTTTTTCTAGTGACGTTTCCTTTTGTGACTTTTTATACAATTGCTTTATCCAAATAATTTAACTTTCTTTTAGTTTTTCATGTTTATTTTTTTCATTTAGTTTTTTATATAATTACTTTGTCTCGACTACTTTTATATAATTACTTTATCTCGACTACTTTTATATAATTACTTTGTCTCGACTACTTTTATATAATTACTTTGTCTCGACTACTTTTATATAATTACTTTGTCTCGACTACTTTTATAATTACTTTGTCTCGACTACTTTTATAATTACTTTGTCTCGACTACTTTTATATAATTACTTTGTCTCGACTACTTTTATATAATTACTTTGTCTCGACTACTTTTATATAATTACTTTGTCTCGACTACTTTTATATAATTACTTTGTCTCGACTACTTTTATATAATTACTTTGTCTCGACTACTTTTATATAATTACTTTGTCTCGACTACTTTTTTTTTCTTTGTTTCTAGTTAATTTTCTTTGTGTTACTGTTCATATAATTGCTTTGTCCTAACACTTGTATTTCTTATTTTCCTTGTGTTACTGTTCATATAATTACTTTGTCCTAACACTTGTATTTCTTATTCTACGGTCTTTTCTTTTGTTAATATGTATATAATTAGTTTGTCTTAACTCTTTTCTTGATTTTTTGTATAGTGAATTTTCCTTTTGTTACTGTTGATATCATTATTTTGTCCTAACACTTTTCTGTTGTTATGTTGTCTTAACTCTTTCCTTTCTTTCCTATGTCTAGTGACTTATCCTTGTTTCACTGTTATATATAATTACTTTGTTGTAATATTTGTCCTTTATTTTAGTTTCCCGTGGCTTTTTTCCCTTTAGTTTTTATATAATTGCTTTGTCTTAATGGGAGATGGGTCGTTTTTCTGGTCCCCCTTCTTCCTCATGTTTAGCCCCATTTGTTTTGAGATTATAAGACGTTCGGCTCATTTATTTGACAATGTTAACACCTTTCACCCAATTTCGTTGTCAATTTTAAGACCTTTTGTGCCATTTAGGTGTCGATTTTATTTTGGCGAGCGATAGCGAGCTTGGAATTTTAAGAGGAATCGGCATTCGGCCAGGATATTTTTCTGTACAAATTTATCGTGAAATCGGGTGTGGGGGAAGGGGGGGGGTTATATGATTGGTGAAGGTCTAGCGAGGAAACTAAAACAAGATGTAAATATATAAATTAATAGACCAAAAAAAAAAAAAAAAAAAGCCACTATGCCCTTAACACTTTTGTTTCTTTCCTTGTTCTTGCGGCTTGTCCTATTGTTAATTCTTATGTAATTATTTTGTTCTAAAACTGTTCTTTCTTTAATGGGGGTCACCTGCTTTTATTTTCTCTCTTTCTCTGGCTTGTATCCATTCGGTCGCATTCAGCCAACTGTTTTAAGACGCTTATCCCCATCCAGGTGTCAATGTCTTCCTGGCGAGCGATATCGAGCAAGCATTGTATGGAAAAATCTGGCTTCCCCGGAGACATTTTTCTATCGAAAAATGTAAAAATTTAGCCTGCTGTCAAAATAAATATATATATATATACAGGGTGTCCTGCGAGTTTTATCAAATACCTACAGAGATGAAATATTAAGTAATTCTAAGTAACAACTGTTATATACACATAGGCTTTTTGGGGCATTGTTTTGTAGTTATGGTCCCTTAAAGTCGGCATTTTGATGTTTTTGTAGTTGCTAACCCTGTTTTTCTTTAATAAGATGTGGATAGCAAAAAAAAACTATAAAGTGTATTATGAAGCATGATATCAATACTTCAAACTGACACCAAACACTTCCCTACATCATACTTCATATTCCCTTGGCATGGAGTTGAATATTACAAGAAACCAACAAAACTTAATTTTAAGCTCATCATCACGGAAAGAAGAAAGGAGCTACAGAGGATTGTGTGGTGTGTTCATTAAGTATTGATACCATGCACCATCATACAGCATTTAACCTTATCGCTATTCATTTTCATTACTCGGAAAATGGGTTTAAACTGACAGAAAACACAAAAAAAATCCTCTGTAGCTCCTTTCTTCTTGCCGTGATGATGAGCTTAAAATTAAGTTTTGTTGGTTTCTTGTAATATTCAGTTTGAAGTATTTATATCATGCTTCATAATACACTTTATATATTTTTTTCCAATCCTCATCTTATTGAAGAAAAACTGGGTTATAAATGACAAAAAACACCAAAATGCCGAGTTTAAGGGTCCATAACTACAAAACAATGCCCCAAAAAGCATATGTGTATATAACAGGTTTAACTTAGAATTACATAATCTTTCATCTCTGGAAGTATTTGACAAAACTTGCGGGACACCCTGTATATAATATATATATATATATATATACCTGTATATATATAATATAATTATCCAGTATACTGGCTCGCTACCGCTCGCCAGGAAAATATTGACACCTGGATGGGGGTAAACTTCTTAAAACAGTAGGCTGAATGGGGCCGAATGGATAGAAGCCAAAGAGAGAGGGAAAGAAAGATAAAACAAAAAAGCGAGGTGGGCTCCCGTAACATTTCCCGTGACTTTCCTTCCTATAGCTTATATAATGTTAGTTTTCCGTATTACCTCCATTCCTTTACTTTATTTCCGCTACTTTTCTATCGTGACTTGTTTCCGTTTCCGCTATTAAGGGGAGACTGGCCTTTTTTTGTTTTCTATTAATTCATTTATTGCTATATTTCTTAGCTTCCTTGCTAGACCTCCATCAAGCTTAGAAACACCCCCTAGACCCCCCTTTAAGTTAAATTTGTAAATTTTTCGGTAGAAAAATGTCCTGGCCGAAGGCCGCTTCCTCTTAAAATTTCAGGCTCGCTATCGCTCGCCAGGAGAACATCGACACCTAACTGGCACGAAAGGCCTTAACATTGACAATGAAATTGGGTGAAAGGTATTAAAATCCCCAAACTAATGGAACCAACGTCTTAAAATCTCAAAACTAGTGGGGGTAAACATTAGGGAGAAGAGGGTTGCTGAAGTGTGCGAAGTGAAGCGGAGGAAGGAAGAGGGTTAATGGAAGATTCTTTAGGGGGACAGAGGTTATTTGTTTGTGTATTTAAATACACCGGTATATATTAATTTATTGTTTTAGTTTCCTCGCTAGACCTTCATCAAGCTTAAAACAAAACTTCATAGACCGCCCTTCAAGACACATTTGTACATTTTTCGGCCGAAGGCCGGTTCCTCTTAAGATACAGGCTCGCTATCGCTCGCCAGGAAAAAATCGATTCCTGAATGGCACGAAAGGTCTTAAAATATGAGGCGACAGTTTTGAAAATCGCCAAACTAATAGGGCGAACGTCTTAAAATTCCAACATTAATGGGGCTAAACATGAGGGAGAAAGGGGTCCAGAAAAAAAAAATCCCTCAAGTGGAAATATGCCCTTTTAAGCTCCCTGAAGTGTGTTGGGCCCGGGGAGTGTAAAGAGCCTGAGGTGAAGGTAAAGTTGCTGAAGTGTGTGACGTGAAGCGGAGGAAGGAAGAGGGATAATGGTGGATTCCTTAACCGCTTCAGTACCATGACGTAATTTTCATCGTATTACGGTTACCATTACACTATTTACTTTAGCTTCTAATCTACTTTTAGGACTCAAAGGTTTTTATAGTTTGTTCCCTAGACCTACGTCAAGCTTTAAATTACACCCCCTAGACCCTCATTCAAGATACATTTGTACATTTTTCGGTAGAAAAATGTCTCGGCCGAAGGCCGGTTCCTCTTAAAATTACAGGCTCGCTATCGCTCGCAAGGAAACAATCCATACCTAAATGGCACGAAAGATTTTGACATTGACAGAAATGGGGCGAAAGGCATTATAATCGCCACACTATTGGGGCGAACGTCTTAAAATCTCAAAATCAATGGGGCTAAACATGAGGGAGAAAGGGGTCCAGAACAAAAATCCGTGAAGTGTGTCGAGCCCGGGGAGTGCAAAGAGCCTGAGGTGAAGGTAAAGTTGCTGAAGTGTGTGAAGTGAAGCGGGGGAAGGAAGAGGGATAATGGGTGGATTCTTCACCTAAACAAATTGCCGGGAGGGAGAGAGAGAGAGAGAGAGAGAGAGAGAGAGAGAGGGGAAGAAGGGGAGGGATAGGAGAGAGAGACTGAGAGAGCGCGATAATACAAAAAACTTATACAGAAATAGTGAGGAGAGAGAGAGAGAGAGAGACTGAGAGAAGGGGCACGAAAATATAAAACTGAGAGAGAGAGAGAGCTTATTGTGGTGAAGAAAATGAGGCTGAGATGAGAAGACGGAGAAGAATGGAGAGTAATGCAGTGCAAGAATGGGAAGAATGACGCGGTATATATATATATATACATTTAAAAGGTTTAATTCTTGTGGTGATATACAAATCATAATATACAGTACATACACACCAGGTGTATGTAAAGCAAATTTGAAACACTGCGAATGCATTTCTCCATTAAAATGGATCTTCAGTCCACAAAAAACGAGTACCTCCCCGTTAAAGAGTAATTGCTTTAGGGTCATGCACTTGAATAATTATCAACGGGTTATTTGTATGCAATTTAATACTGTGGTTCTTGTTTATTTTACAGTAACCTTTTATATTTCTGGTATCTTTTATTTATTTATCTATCTGTCTATCTATCTATTATCTGTCTGTCTCACTCTCCCTCTATCTTTCTATCTATCTCTATAACTATAAATTGAAGAATAAAGTGATAAATGCATTATCGGTATTCTATAACTCGCAATTGACCACTTGCGAGTATCAGGCTATAAGGAAGTTGGATCTTTAAACCCCGAAACTTAGCAACAATAAAACAGTTTGTGCTTGATAAAAAGTATGCTGAATTTGGTTTTATGTATGTATATATGTACAGTCGCGCTAATAAGTGATCTCTCGGCACCAAATATGTGTTGATCAATAATTGGTATCAGAAATATCTAAGCTGCATTTCTTCATATCGAGTGAAATATACAAACATGTTCCTACACTTACCCTCCCTATTCAACATCTGACAGACATTAATACAGCACAGAGCAAGGACAAACGTAATGAAAGCTGGGACATGGCTTATTAGCGCGACTGTACTTCGACCATATTTTAACTTGTAATTCTGCTTAATATCAATGTCTACAGCTCTAACTTCCTTAAAGCCTGAAACTCGCAAGTGGTCAATTGCTACGTCTTCAGCTTGAGTACTCCACTAGTATCCAGGTTTTGTAGCGAAATATGTTGTACATTATGGATGCTTGGCACTAATATGAAACAGAGACATAGCAGCTTCTTATTCTTCCGTTAGTTATATAGAAATCAGTTACTAAAGGATTCAATTTGAGGGGACAGTGGTTATTTTGTGGGTCTATATATTTATATATTAATATATGTTTGTGTTTCCTCCCTAGACCTCCATCAAAAATAAAAACGTCTATATTAGGTCCCCCTTCGAGATATATTTGTACATTTTTCGGTAGAAATATTTCACGGCCGAAGGCCGCTTCCTCCACAATAACAGGTTCGCTATCGCTCGCCAAGAAAACAAAATCGACACCTACAGGACACGAAAGTTCTTTATATTGACAAAGACATGGGGCGAAAGGTCTTAAAATCGACAAACTAATGAGGCAAACGTCTTAAAATTTCAAAACTAATGGGGATAAACATGAGCAAGAAAGGGGACCAAAAAACGTCCCTTCTCCCTGAAGACTTTATGTGGGTGTCAAAGGGTTGATTGAATGACCTATTACTCCTTTGATTAGTATGGCTCTTCCTTAGCCAAGTACAGTCGCGCTAATAAGTGATGTCTCGGCATCAAGTATAATATTATTCTGATCAATAATAGGTATCAATATCTAAGCTTCATTTCTTCATATCGAGTGACCTATACAAACAAGTTCCTACACTTACCCACCTTATTCAACATCTGACAGACATTAATACAGCACAGAGCAATCCAAACGTAATGACAGCTGGGACATGACTTATTAGCGCGACCGTACAATCGTCTATGTGAATCAGAATATAATATAAATGACGCCACCGAAGTGAAGAGGTTAATAACTTAAGGTGTTATATTCAAGTAATTACGTTAAGAAACACCCCAATCCTAACATTAAGCCTCCATTATAAACCCCAATGTACTGGAATAAATTAATGAAAGCATATGATTCTCCCGGGATTCGAACTCGGAACACCACACCCAGAACATAAGCATCTAAACCATTACACCACCAACACCACAAATAAAATCATTCTCATTGTTATCCTTCTGGGAAAACAGAATGCGACGTAGGTCGGTTTTCAAAAGTGTTTGGGATGTTTTCACTATTAAGGTGAGGCTGATGGACTGTTGAGGTTATTAAGGTGAGGCTGATGGACTGTTGAGGTTAAGGGGAGATGGGGCGTTTTTCTCCCTCGTGTTATGCCTCATATGTATTGAGGTTCTAAGACGTTCGGCCCATTAGTTTGGCGATTTTAACACCTTTCGCCCCATTTCGTTGTCAATATTAAGACCTTTCGTGACATTTAGGTGTCGATTTGTTTCCTGGCGAGCGATAGCGAGCCTGTAATGTTAAGAGAAACCGGCCTTCGGCCGGGACATTTTTCTATCTAAAAATTAAAAATTTATCTTGTCTAGGGAGTGTTTTTCTAAGCTTGATGGAGGTCCAGCGAGAATACTAAGAAATAAATGAATACATTAATTAATAGAAAACAAATATCCGTCTCTCCTTAATTATAATCAAAAGCAATATTTATCAAAGGCTTCTCTCCTCGTACGAACCAGTTTAGAGAAAGACTTTGTGTAGCACATCCAAGTATTTCCGGCAAGATTTCCAGCTGGTACAAAATATATTATATATTTTTTTTTTTTCACCAACCAACTTTACTTCTAAACTCAATTAATGAAATCAACATATACATGTGGCACTCCAAGGACTGGAACCTAGGATACTCACACCGAAATTCCGCGTATTTATGCATTACGCTATCATGTTTCGAAAAAGTTGGTCATAATTCTTGAAGATTAATTAACCTCTATAACCTCACAAACGACTTGTCGAATAATGGAGTTAATATATCCACCATTTGGGAAGGGTCAGCCAAGGAGTAGGTGTGGCCATTTACAGCCCATTTGCTCAAGCCCTTTTTTTATTACAGAGGTTATGGTTCATGATATCTGGCCTACCTATTTGGAAAAGGGTATAGGCTAGTTATGTTATTTTAGTTATACAGCATGTATAGACATTAACTATATTTTAGTTATACAGCATGTATAGACATTAACTATATTTTAGTTGTTGTTGTTGTTGTTGTTCCCTAAGCTGCCTGGCCGAACAGCCCCGAGTCCCTGAGAAAGGCCATGGCCACGATCGGGCTTTCCCACAGAGCTCTCATTGAGTGTAGATTGTGTTGTTGGCGTAAGTGGTTGTGTGAAATGCAGTCTTCTATGATGTGTTTAATGGTATGGGGTGCTGTGTTACATCCCGGGCAGGCGTCGACAACGGAGTCATCCAGTCTCTTCTGATAGCTCAGGAGAGCTGGATGGTGTCCGCATCTCAGCCTGGCCAGGTGGACTCTGTCCTCGCGAGGAAGGGAGGATTCGGAAGGATGGATTTCGGGAGGTCGTGTATGCAGCTGCGTGTTGTCTGTGAGTGAGTGGATGGATCGGTGAGAGATATGAGTATGGATGTGCTTTTGGAAGTTGGTTCGGGGTGGGCAGGGAGGGAGAGAGGACAATAATTGTGTGTGATACCGTGTGCTGGGTGTTGTTTTGATATTTCTTGGTGTTTGTGGGTGCGTTGCCATGTAGTTTAGTGGGTGGTCTTGGTTCGTAGAGGCTGCTGCCAGGAATTGAGTGCCTCTCATGTCCAGATGGTCTTTGATTTTAAGGATTTTGGTTTCTTGATGTAGGTGATCTGTGGGTGAAGTAGCTGTGCAACCTGTAATGATCTTCAGGGCTTTGTTTTGAATAGTCTGTAAGGTCTTATGATGTGTTTCAGCTAGGTTAGAAGCCCAGGCTGGGCTTGCGTATTCCATCACTGATCTTATGTATTGTTTATATACTGTGGTGGTAGTTTCTTTGTTGTGTCCAAATTTTGAGTGAGCAAGTGACCTGAGGGCGTTAAGTCTGGGTGTCAGTTTCTTTTTAATGTTTGTGGTGTGCTGTTTGAATGTCATATGAGTATCATATGTTACTCCTAGGATTTTGGGTGTGTGTGTATGTGTTAGGGGTGTGTTGTTTATGGTGAGTTGAGGGATGTATTCGTGTTCTCCTGTCCAACTTGTGAGCAGGGTTGCGGTGGATTTGGCTGGGGCTAGATTAAGTCTGTTTGTAGTGCACCAGCCATGTAGTGTGTTGAGATAGGGTTGAAGGAGATCTGTTGCTCTTTTTGGGTCATGGTGTGTGCATGTGAGTGTTATGTCATCTGCATAGGAGGCTAAGTTTATTTGGGGCGTATTGGGTGTAGTTATATCGTGCATGTACAGATTGAAGAGTGCGGGCGATAGGACGGATCCTTGTGGGACTCCGTTTGGAAAGTTTCTGATTTTAGATGATTGACCGGCAAAAGATACGTGTGCACATCTGCCTGCTAGGAAGTTGGCCAGCCACCTTTTGTGTTGTTGTGCATGTTTGTGTTGTAGATTTTGTTTGTTAGGTTGTGGCGGGGGATGGCATCAAAGGCTTTACTAATGTCGAGTGTGGCTAATCGTGATCTGTGTGGTGGTCTAGCTGAGTTGATGCCGTCGAAAGCTCTTTGTGTAAGGTCTGTGAGAAGAGTGTTTGTGGAGTGCAGTGGTCTAAAACCATGTTGTGTTGGAGCTAGGGGTAGGTCAGGTGTAATTAGTTGTAATACTAGGCGTTCCATGACTTTGGAGGGGGAGCAAAGGAGTGTGATGGGGCGGTGCGAGGAGGGTAGCGTGGGGTCTTTGTTGGGTTTGGGGAATGTGATGATGATACCATGCTTCCAAATGTCTGGTATTGTGTTGTGTGAATAGCTGTAGTTTGATATGTTAGTGAGTGCTTGTATGCCTTGTGGTCCCAGGTGTCTGAGGTGTATGTTGCTTATGTTGTCTAGGCCACAGGCGGGTGAGTGCTTGAGATTTTTGATGATATGCTTTGTCTGGTGATTGGTGAAGGGTGTATAGTCAGGGTCTGTGGGGAATTGTCTCTTACGTCGGATGACACGTCGGTCGTCTTTGTGAGGTTTTAGGTGGCTGACATGTGAAAAGTGATTGATGAGAGTGTTTGCTTGTTGTTTACATGAAGGAGTAGAGTCTGTTGTTGTGATTGCAGCATGTGATTGTGTTGTGTTGCTGTTGGAAAGTGTGATGCTGTTTAGTGTTTTGTAGAGTTTTTTGGGGTTTGTTTTGTGATCAAGTGTTTGTAGGAAGTTATTCCAATTTAGTTTTTGTTGTTCTTGTATTTTGTTGTTAGTTTGGGTGTTGAGTACTTGAATTTGTTGTGTGATGTCTTGTGTGTGGGGTGCTGGGGAGTGTTTCAGTATGTCGCGTTGTCTGATGAGGTTTTGAATTTCTGGTGTGAAGTTGGGGTTGTGTCTTTTTCTGTTACCTCTTGGAATGTGTTTCTTGTCAGCGTTTTGGATAGTTTTATTGAGTATGTGTACAGCATTGTTGATGTTAGTGATGGGTGTACTGTTTAGAGTTGTGAAGTGTTGTTCTGTCTCATTTGTGAATGCTTCCCAGTTAGCTCTTTTATAATTGGTGTATGTGTGTTTGTGGCTAGCTGGGGTGAGTCTGGTTTTGGTGGTGATAATGATCGGGAGGTGGTCAGAGCCTAAGGTTCTGACCACCCTCCAGGATGTTGTGGGGGCGAGTTCTGGGGAGCAAAAGGTGATGTCTGGAGATGATGGGTTATAGAGGGCTTGGTGAGGAATATGTGTATGTTGATGGATGTCGTTAAGGATGATGAGGTTATCGGTTTGGTTTTGTAGTACCAGCCCTCTGTCTGTGTCGGGGTTGTCGACAAACCAGGCTGACGTCTTGGCGTTGAAGTCACCACCCAGGATGTGGGGTGTGTGGGGTGTTTGTGATGTGTTGTAGGTGTGGTCTGTATTCATTTGGTACTGTAGGGGATGTTTGGGGAGGAATGTATGTGTTTATGATGGTTATGTTGGAGTTGTTGCCAGTGCGTATTTTAATTGACTGTATTTCTGTTGTGTTATCATTTGGGGGGGAGGAGGGATTTGGTTTGTACACTGGTTACTATGTATGATATTTCTTTGTGTACCAGGGTGATGAGTCCACCGCCCCCGCCGACAGCCCGGTCTTGTCTGATGGTGGTGAAATTATGAAATGTGGGTGTTTTTTGTGTTGTGCGGAGTTTTGTTTCTTGTAAGATGGCAATGTGTATGTTGTGTTGTTTGATGAAGTGTGAGAGTTCGTGTTTCTTTGTGTTGATGCCATCTATGTTATATTTTAGTTATACAGCATGTATAGACATTAACTATATTTTAGTTATACAGCATGTATAGACATTAACTTTGGGAAGTGAATGTTTATTGTAGCTATTAACCCCTTCTTTACCGGAGACGTCTTTTTAACTATATCTTGGCTACTATTATAAGCGATTTTATTCAGTTTCAAAAGAGCCTCCAGCAATTAACAGGCTTCGAACTATATTACTTAACCCATTTTACTACCACAGATCCTTCTTAAACTGCACTTAATCGTCGTAATATAGCTAGAATGAAATTAAGAAGACGTCGCCGGTACAAAAGGGGTTAAATAAATAAGCTAACCCCATCTTTAAGGAGATATTGCCCTTTGGCCAGGACGTTATTCTACTGAAAACAAAAATTGCACTTTTAGTTTGAGTGGAGGCGTTTTTGTTTAGCATGAAGGGGACAAACTAAAACAATAGCCAACACACACACGCTCACTCTCTCTTACTTTCTCTCTTTCTCTTTTTCTCTCTCTCTCTCTCTCTCTCTCTCTCTCTCTCTCTCTCTCTCTCTCTCTCTCTCTCTCTCTCTCTCTCTCTCTCTCTCTCTCCCCCTTCAATCACAAGAACACCACAATAACCTTTAGAACATCGGATTAGCTAATGTAAATAACCTGGTACAAGACAGACCTCTCATCCTAAATAATAGATCCAGTTCGAAATACTGGTCACAATATTGCTCGTATTATTTGATATAATTACATAATACTATATACTGGTTATCCGTATATAGATATAATAGAAACGTTCAGCCCCTCTCAATACACAATAAAAAAAAACATATATACAAATAATATGAATTTATAGATAATACAATAATATGCACCCACGAAATTTCAATTACTTATAGTTCAATAAGAACAGGTATATAGTTTTGCAGGCACTTTGAGAACCAACTACTTTCTTCATGAGCTGGAGAGGCATATTTTCCAACTTGAATTCCAATTAATGCATTTTGGGGGGTTGATCCAAATGAGGCATGTTGGGGGTTGAATTGTGAATAATTCAATTTACGCGGAAATTATATTTTTGCCTTCAGGCATAATAATTGCCGAATATAAGAATTTGGAGTTTGCAAAGCGGAAATAAAAGCAAGACATTTGAAAACGCCGACGAGCGACTAAAACATTGTGTACACCCCCTCTCATTGCCACGAGGTAACTGAGGTTTGTGCGAGGGTTTCTGGGTTTTAAAGGCAGTATGGTGTTGCCAGAGGCGCCGCTAAACATACATAAGAGCTTGATTACCGTATCATTATTAATTCAAGTGTTGATGTTGAAATGAACGGCAGAGTATCCATTATTTATAGCTATTTAACCTATACTGTACCAGCGACGTCATTTTCATCATATTCTGGCTACTATTAGACGATTTTATTCAGCTTAGGAAGGACTTCTAGCAATAATGTGGCTTCAAACTATCTCAACCAACCCTTTTACCTACCACATATCCTTCCTAAACTGCATAATATCGTCTAAATAAAGCTATAATATAATAAAACACACGTCGCTGGTACTAAAAGGGTTCAGTACAGTATACTAGCAATATGATAATTTAAATACATGGAAGGTTGACGGATGGATTGATAAACAGCTGGATGAATACGTAGATTGATAAATATAGATATATACTGTATATATATATATATTATATTTCCTCTGTGCATGGAGGAGAAAAAAGGCAGATCTGCCTGTAACAAGTGTCCCCCCAAGGTTGTAAAGTGATAGAGAACCAAAATCAAAGTATGAAGGTAGTTAGATAGATAGATAGATAGATAGATAGTAATATAGATATATAAATATAGATAGATAGTTAGATAGGTGAATATGTATATACAGTATATAGGTAGTCAGATATAAAGATAGATAGATATATAGAGAGATATAAATATGTATTTAGATGGATAGGTGTTTAGGTAGATATGAAGAGGTAGTTAGAGAGATAGATAAATACAACTAATGATAAATAAGTACACCAATATTCAGGATTTAATTTTGATCACAAGCACATTACAATGCATCACATCAAAAGCCTGCCGTCACATTCAAAGACTTACGGGGAGACTGACTGTTTGTTTGGTCTATTAATTTATTCATATATTTTGTTTAGTTTCCTCCCTAGACCTCCATCAAGCTTACAAAAACATCCCCTAGACCCCCCTTCAAGATAAATTTTTACATTTTTCGGTAGAAAAATTTCCCGGCCGAAGGCTAGTTCCTCTTAAAATTGCAGGCTCGCTTTCGCTCGCCAGGAAATAATCGACACCTAAATGGCACAAAAGGTCTTCAAATTGACAACGAAATGGGGCGAAAGGTGTTAACATCGTCAAACTATTGGGCCGAACGTCTAATAATCTCAAAACTAGTGTGGCTAAACATGAGGGAGAAGGGGGTCCAGGAAAAATGGTCTACCTGCCTTTAATTTACAAGCCAAAGTACAAACAACATCCAACTAACATTCAGTACCGGTGCCGTCCTTTTAACTTTATTCTGGCTACTATTACGCGAGTTTAGTCCGTTTAAAAAGGGCCTCGAGCAATGAACAGGCTTCGAACTATCTCACTTAACCCTTTTTACCACCACATATTATTTTGCACAAAGTTGTCTAAATATTTGCTAGCATAAAATTGAAAAGACGTCGCCGGTACTTAATGGGTTAACACACATACAGTAGGCACCCTCAATGCCCTTTTAAAGGGGGATGAGCGGGTTTTCTGGACCACTTTCTCCCTCATGTTTAGCTCCATTAGTTTTCAGATGTTAAGATGCTTGCCCCATTAGTTAGTCGATTTTAAGACATTTCGCACCATTTCTTCGGCACTATTTAGGCCTTTCTTTTGTAATGGTAGTGTTGTGAGGATTTCGAGAGTAGGACGATGAGTCTGCTAAGTGTTTCAGTGAGCTTTTGAGAAAATCAAAGGTTTTATCTTTATAGGAATAAACTGCGTGAGATCTAAGTTTCCTGAAAAGATTCTCGAAAGGTAAAACAAATTGAAGGAATTGTACAAACGTTACATGGATGACACTGTTTTACTGTTCAGCTCCCCAGATCATATTCCCCTATTCCTGAACTACCTAAACTCTAATCATAAAAACATAGAATTCACCCGTGAAACAGAACATGACCATAAACTTCCATTTCTTGACATAAACATAGAGAAAACTCAATCTTCCTTTGCTACATCCATTTATAGGAAACCCACTTTTACTGGACTAATGACCAAATTCAACTCTAACATTCCTATTCAATACAAAAGGAATCTCATTATCACTCTAGTTACCAGAGCTTACAAAATTTGTTCAACATATTTTTCACTCCACCTAAAATTGGAATATCTAAGAAATACTTTAAAACTCAATGGCTTCCCAACTCAATTCACAGACACCTATATAGGAAAACAATTAACGAAATTACACTCCCCACAACCTAAAGCTCAAACCGCTCAAAGAAACGTAATATATTTTTGTATCCCATTCCTAGGTAGCAAATCGTATAATATACGAAACAAAATAACCCCATTAATAAGAGATTTTTACCCCAACTCTCATTAAGAATTGTATTTCAATCCCCAATGACCCTATCTCGATGTTTTAGATTTAAGGACCGAATCCCTGATGCACTGCGATCCTCCGAGGTTTATAACTATAAGTGCAGTCGCTGTAATGCGACCTACATTGGTCAAACCAAACGCCATCTTACGGCTAGGATTGCAGAGCATAAGGGAGTGTCATTTAGGACTGGCTTTCCATTATCGAAGCCCTCCTATTCGGCCATTCGAAACCATTTTGAGGCCTCTGGTCATGTCATTAACAAGTGTAATTTGTCTATGTTGTTCACCTCCACCGACAGTGTCACGCGATTACTAGCAGAGTCCCTTCTCACCCAGGACCTCAAACCATCCATCCCTCAGTGCGCACGAGACATCTACTCCACTACTGTTTCTAAATTAACTGGCATGTTATGTATACTTATATCCTTTAGTATATATTTTTAGTGGTAGGCAAATTAGTTAAATTCCACATTCCTTCCACACACGTTTACAAATTCAACTGAAATTTATCGCGAATTATTTTCTATACTTATTTATTTTTACTTAATACAAATTACATCAAAATCTCAAATATCCCCATGTTTAACCTTGCTTATACGCTATAAACTTAGTTACTTCACTTTACACAAACACCACGATATTCAAAAGTTTCACTCCTTTCGTTTTAGTTCCCCATTCTATGATAAAATTATATGTACATAATTTATAGATAATACAATTTTACACAACAAATGAACTACATGTACGTTCATATTATTTTTAGAGCTGATGATGGTTCATGAAGGGAAGCCGAAACATCAAATAAAGATGTTGTTCCTGACGTTAGCCTTACTATTCCCTATACGACTCCGCTTCCCCAAGGACAAGAGTATAGCTGAAATATATATACAGTATATATATATATACTGTTATATATAATTATATATATATATATAAAAGATTTCGGGACTTCAGTGAGACTTATTCTGTTGCACTAGACATATCGAAGGCCTTCGATAGAGTCTGGCACAAATCTTTAATTTCCAAACTGCCCTCCTTCGGTTTCTATCCCTTCATCTGTGCCTTTATCTCTAATTTCCTTTCCGGCCATTCCATAGTTGTGGTTGTGGACGGCCATCGCTCATTTCCTCATCCTAACCACTCTGGTGTTCCTCAGGGTTCTGTCCTATCTTCTATTCTCTTTCTAATTTTCATAAATGATCTTCTCGACTGTACATCCAGTCCCATCCATTCATACACAGACGACTCTACCTTACACCACTCAATTAGTTTTCCAGAACGCCCAACCAAGCAGTCCCTGAAAAGCAAACGTAATGAAGCCATAAAATACTTATCTTCTGATCTAGCTACTATTTCTAATTGGGGTAGAGAAAACCTTGTTACATTTAATGCTTCCAAAACTCAATTTATCCATCTTACTACCCGTCAGGAACCTCCAGAGGACTATCCCTTATTCTTCAACAATACAAAAATCAACCCTTCATCTTCTCTCAATGTCCTCGGTGTCTCTTTTTCTTCTACTCTCACTTGGAAAGACCATAATACCAGTCTTGCTAAGGCATGCTCCTAGAAGCTGGGTGTGCTCAACCACCTCAAGGGGTTCTTTACCCCTGTGCAGCTTCTTGCTCTGTACAGGGGCACAGTGCGTCTTGTCTTGAGTATTGTTCACATGTGTGGGGAGGATCCTCTCACACCGCACTTCTAGACAAAGTAGAAAGGAAAGCCTTTCGTATCATTAACTCCCATCCACTCACCAACTCTCTGCAATCTCTCTCTCTTCGCCGCAATGTTGCATCTCTCTCGCTATTCTATCGCTAGTACAATAATCAGTGTTCCTCGGACCTTTCCCAGTGTATAACACCTCCTCTACGTAGGGTACGTAGTACCAGCCTTGCAATACAATCCCACCCCTACTCTGTGCAACTCTCCAACCCAAGAGTGAAACGCTATTTTCAGACTTTCTTCTATTCAACTGCTGAGCTTTGGAACTCTCTCCCAGAATCAGTCTTTCCCTCTTCCTATGACTTAAATTGATTCAAACTCTGTGTGTCCAGGCATTTTAGCTCGAACGTCCCTTGATTTTCGCCGTCACTCTTTCAAATCTGGGGGAGGCACTTGCTGCAGGCAGTTATGCCTTTTGTCTCCCTCATTCACATAGAAGAAAAAATAATAATATATATATATATATATATATATATTGTCACTTCCAACTGAACTTATAACCTATTTCAGTTGTAGGTGCTTGTTTAATATGCGCATAGCCTAGCCTGCCTTCCTTTCTTTATGTTTGTCTTACCTCTGTTGCCACGAGGGGCGGGGTGTTGCCATCACTAGTGCACCATACAGTGCAACACTGTCGTGGTGCTGAGAGTATAATTACTTTATTTTGTTTGACTCTGTGAGGGTGTTTCAGTTTATTATAAGTTGCACAGTGATGTTTTATATTTAGTTGATTACTCCTGTGTTGTTAGTGAGAGCGCAGGTGCTTAAAATAGTTATGTAGGTTGGCGGCGCTTGGAGCTCCTTCCTTCCCCACGCGGGCCCTACGACTCCCTTGGCCGCGTCAGCAGACAGCAGCATCACTCTTGAGACAGATCCTATACCGAGCACATATACTTTGTAGTCTGCCACAGGCTTTCCTTCTTGTTTCCCTTAATAACCGAATATATTCTGTTCTTCTTTGTTGTATAGTAGCAAGGCAAGTCTGGGAGTCATTTTAAGATTAATTATTTTACCTTAACCCGGTTAGCTTGTATTTAGAGTCTTCTGCATTTTTGTATAGTTAGGAGTACTGCATTTATTGGCATTCTTGTACATTATCTTCACACCCTTCTTCCATTTATTTTCCTTTATTCTACTGCATTGTGAATTATTATTGTATGTTTATATTGTGTATTATTGACGTTGATATCTACAGTGGTTTGGTGACTGGCTTGTTTAGACAAGCTTTTGAACAACCAGCCCCAACCTACCGAGATATTAACCCTTGTGTATCATGTGCAGGTTTGGTACCTACTCTTGTTAGGATACTGCATGAGACTTGTTCCCAAGGTTTTTGCTTCATATTATTCTCAGTTCCTGAGCGACTGGGCATGATATGGATTGTTCTGTGAGTCTAGTAGTATTTTAGTTTGGCACTTCTGCGCAGTTTAGAATAATCTTAGAAGTACTCTTGACATACTAATAGCACTATCAACCCGAGTCGGATAGGCCCCGACTCCAAGACAGTAAATATTTGTGTGTCTCCTTTTGTACTGGTTTAATGGAAAAAAGAGGAAGATAACCCCTTTTTCTAGAGAACCTGCATGTCTTTGTGTTGAGTCAGATATTAATAGCGTGTCTGTTGCAGGGTTAGTGTAGTACGGTGGGCAGTGTTGGGTGCATGACTACAGCATTGTTGTCTTTTTGCTACAGCGTTTCTTTTTGGACAGTGCTATGGGCTAGGCTATTGGAGCATCTGCTTTCCCCGAAGCCTCCCCTCGTAACAATATATAAATAACAGCATCATTATATGTAATGATAGTGATACATCTTTCTACCCTTATATTAGGTGCTTACCATGAAGTCTGAATACGATCGTCTTATAATAACTAACCTACACGTAAAAAATATAAATATAACACAAATATTCAAGGAAATCCTCATCACCTCCAAAATAACAATTCATTTACACCAATATTTTTTCCGTGCACGTTTTTTTTTTTTTTTTTCTACTAGTCATGCAGATTATTAATTAAAACCCTTTGTCGGTTACCTACAAGCACAATTAACACACAATAATTGCACTTCAACCTTAATCGAGCAATTGAGCCGAACGTTGAACAAATAATGCGTAAATTCGTATAGAGTGATAATGGTTTAATTTGGTTTCATGTTTTAGGGATATTGGGACCTGCTGGTGTTGTTGTTGTTGTTGGTTGTTTAATTTGTTGTTTACGTTGTTGTGGAGGCTGTTGTTGCTGTTTACGTTGTTGTGGAGTATGTTGTTGGTTTGTTGTTAATGTTGTTTTCGTTGTTGCTGTGGAGGCCCTTGTTTACGTTATTGGTGTGGAAGATGTTTTTGTTATTGTTGTTGCTTTGTTGTTTACGGAATTGTGGAAGATATTGGTGTTCTTGTTTAAGTTGTTGTGGAGTAGGCCTATGTTGTTATTGTTGCTTTCTTGTTTACTTTTTTGGTGTGGTGTAGTTGTTGTTGTGGACGATGTTGATGGTCTGTTACTTACGTTGTTGTTGTGGAAGATGTTGTTGTTGGTGTGTTGTGGAGGATGTTATTGTTGCTTTTTTGTTTACGTTGTGGAAGATGTTGTTGGTGTGTTGTGGAGGATATTGTTGATTTGTTGTTTACGTAGTTGTTGTTAGGGTTGCGTGGAATGTTGTTAGTGATGTGGAAGATGTTGATTTTAGTGTTGTGTAGAATGTTGTTGTTAGTGATGTTGTTGTGTAGAATGATGTTAGTGATGTTGTTAGTGTTGTGTAGAATGTTGTTAGTGGTGTGGAGTATGTTGTTGTTGCTTTGTTGTTTACGTAGTTGTGGAGTATGTTGTTAGTGTTGTGTTGAATGGTGTTAGTGATGTGGAGGATATTGTTTTTAGTGTGTAGAATGTTGTTAGTGATGTTGAGGATGTTGTTAGTGTTGTGTAGAATGTTGTTGTTAGTGATGTTGGGGAGGATGTTGTCAGTGTTGTTTAGAATGTTAGTGATGTTGTGGAGGATGTTATTGTTTTTGTTAGTGTTCTTTAAAATGGTGTTGTTAGTGATGTGGAAGATGTTGTTGTTAGTGTGTAGAATGTTGTTGGTAGTGATGTTGTGGAGGGTGTTGTTGTTAGTGTTGTTTAGAATGTTGTGGAGGATGTTGTTGTTAGTGTTGTGTAGAATGTTGTTAGTGGTGTTGTGGAGGATGTTGTTGTTAGTGTTGCTTAGAATGTTTGTGATGTGGAAGATGTAGTTGTTAGTGTTGTGTAGAATTTTGTTGTTAGTGATGTGGAAGATGTTAGTGTTGTGTAGAATGTTGTTGGTGATGCTGTTGTTGTTGTTAGTGTTGTGTAGAATGTTGTTATTAGTGATGTTGTGGAGGATGTTGTTAGTGTTGTGTAGAATTGTATTGATAGTGATGTTGAGGATGTTGTTGTTAGTGTTGTGTAGATTGTTGTTGAGGATGTTGTTGTTGTTGGTGTTAGTGTTGTGTAAAATGGTGTTAGTTATGTTGTGGAGGTTATTATTGTTGGTGTTACTGTTGCTTAGAATGTTGTTAGTGATGTTGTTGAGGATGTGGTTGTTGTAGATATGGACAAGCTTATTGCTGCCCTGTTATTGATGTTGTGGAGGATGTTGTTGTTAGTGTTGTTTAGAATGTTGTTGTTAGTGATGTTGTTGTTGGTAGTGTTGTGTATAATGTTGTTAGTGATGTGGAAGATGTTGTTGTTGCTTTGTTGTTTACGTAGTTGTTGTGGAGTATGTTGTTGTTAGTGTTGTGTAGAAGGGTGTTAATGTTAGTGATGTTGTTGTTGCTAGTGTTTGTGTACAATGTTGTTAGTGATGTTGTTATTGTTGTGTAGAATGGTGTTGTGGAAGATGTTGTTGTTGTTAGTGTTGTGTAGAATGTTGTTCGTGATGTTGTGGAAGATGTTGTTGTTGTTGTTAGTGTTGTGTAGAATGTTGTTGTTAGTGATTTTGAGGATGTTGTTAGTGTTGTGTAGTATGTTGATGTTAGTAATGTTGTTGAGGATGTTGTTGTTGTTGTTAGTGTTGTGTAGAATGTTGTTAGTGATGTGGAAGATGTTATTATTAATATAGATGAAGGTTAATTAGGCTGTGTTGTATTGTGGTGTTGTTTTTCGGTGTTTGTGTTATATTATTATTTGTTGTATATGGTTATTATGCTGTATTTTTGCGTTGTTATATATTGTTGCTGTTGGTGGTGTTGATATTTCTGCTTTTGGTGGCGGTAATAGTGGTTGTGATGTTAGCTGTAGTAGAGGCATTGTTTTGTATTCTTTTTGGTGGTAGTGAGGTTATTGGTGGTGGTGGTTATGGTGGTTGGGATGATAGTGGTGGTGGTATGTTTTTTTTGTATTCTTGTTGGTGGTAATCTTGCTGTTATTGGTGGTGGTGATGGTTGTGATGTTAGCGGTGGAGGTACGGTATGGTTGTGTATTCTTGTTGGTGGTGATACGGATGTTATTGGTGGTGGTGGTGATGGTTGTGATGTTAGCTGTGGTGGTATGGTTTGGTATTTTTGGTGGTGGTAATGGTTGTGATGTTAGCGGTGGTGGCATTGTTTTGTATTGGTGGTGGTGATAGTGCAGTTATTGGTGGTGGTAATGGTAGTGATGATAGCGGTGGTGGTATGGTTTGGTATTGTTTTCGTCGCAGTTGTTGTTATTGTTGTCGATATTGGTGGTTTTGTTGACGTTATTGATGTTGTTATTGGCGGTCGTATTTACGCTGTTGATATCTATAATGTTGTGCCTCTGAATTGTGTTGTTATTGTTGTTGTTGTTACCGTTTATCTTTGTTGCCATTTGTGTTGGTTTTGCTTTGATTATTGTTGTTGTTTATATTTGTTGACATTGGAGTTTTTTTGCTTTGAATTGTGTTGTTATTGTTGTTGTTGCCGTTTTTGTTGTCGGTAGTAGTAGCCGTACTAAAGCATTTACTTCAGGCTTTACAGCCGTATTGTTAACCCTTTCTGTACGGGTTCTTTTAACTTTTTCTAGTTACTATTGGACTACTAGCCATTTAAATCAAACATACACACACTCGCTCTCTCTGACACTCCCTCTCACGCTTACACACACACGTACACCCACAGTCTCTCTCTCACACACACTCGCTCAAACACACACACACACACACACACACACACACACACACACACACACACACACACACACACACACCTCCCTCACCCCTCCTTCACTGAACCACCAAAGGAACATCCTAAACAACCAACAAATATTTCAACCCCCCCCCCCTCCCCCCTTCACCCTTCGCCGCCTCCTTCGAGTTTATAGTTTCTGGTCCCGGAGGTCGCGTCAAAAGGCATGGAGGAGCAGCCTAGAGACCCTTCAGTAAACAGAGGGCAACCCATCTCCGCCATATTGGAACCACCGGCGTCATTTATCCCTTCTGTACCGGAGACGTCTTTTAAATGTTATGCTAGCTATATTTAGACGATGTTGTGCAGTTTAACCCCTCCAGTACCAGGGACTGTATTTTTATCATATTCTGGCAACTGTTAGATGATTTGTATGTATTCAGCTTAGGAGGGACCTCTAGCAATAATATGGCCTCAAATTTCTCAAGCAACCCTTTTAACTACCACAGATCCTTCTTAAACTTCAAAATATCGTCTAACTATAGCTAGAGTAAAATATAACACACTTCGCTGGTAATCAAGGGGTTAAAAAGGATCGATGGTAATAAAAAAAGGGCTCAGTGAGATAGGTGGAAGCCTGTTTACTTGTTGGAGGTCTTTTGTAGACTGAATAAAATCGTCTTATACTAGTCAGAATAAAGTTATAAAGGTGACAGCGGTACTGAAAGGGTTAACCCTCTCGCCACACTCACATTATGGCCATGCCCAAAGTAAACATTCGAATATACTATATTTTGTCTTTCTTTTTTTCAGCCGAGAGTAAATTGAATCCCTTAGCAACTGATTTATCAATAAGTAATGGAATATTATAAACTACTATGTCTGTGCATCATATAAACTACTGTCTGTGCATCATATAAACTACTATGTCTGTGCATCATATAAACTACTATGTCTGTGCATCATATAAACTACTATGTCTGTGCATCATATAAACTACTGTCTGTGCATCATATAAACTACTATGTCTGTGCATCATATAAACTACTGTCTGTGCATCATATAAACTACTATGTCTGTGCATCATATAAACTACTATGTCTGTGCATCATATAAACTACTATGTCTGTGCATCATATAAACTACTATGTCTGTGCATCATATAAACTACTATGTCTGTGCATCATATAAACTACTATGTCTGTGCATCATATAAACTACTATGTCTGTGCATCATATAAACTACTATGTCTGTGCATCATATAAACTACTATGTCTGTGCATATAAACTACTATGTCTGTGCATCATATAAACTACTATGTCTGTGCATCATATAAACTACTATGTCTGTGCATCATATAAACTACTATGTCTGTGCATCATATAAACTACTATGTCTGTGCATCATATAAACTACTATGTCTGTGCATCATATAAACTACTGTCTGTGCATCATATAAACTACTATGTCTGTGCATCATATAAACTACTATGTCTGTGCATCATATAAACTACTATGTCTGTGCATCATATAAACTACTATGTCTGTGCATCATATAAACTACTATGTCTGTGCATATAAACTACTATGTCTGTGCATCATATAAACTACTATGTCTGTGCATCATATAAACTACTATGTCTGTGCATATAAACTACTATGTCTGTGCATCATATAAATAGTAAGTTTCATAATTAACAATACATGTCATTTCAAATTCTTCGTAATAACTGAGTACTTAAGGTGAGGACATGGCAATTTACCGCCAGTTGAAAAAAACTGACTATAGTACAGGATAATTAGTTTGGTCTTTGGATCTATAGTAACCCTTGTATTCTTAAGGGGAGATGGGTCGTTTTGCTGGCCCCCTATCTCCCTTATGTTTATCACCATTAGTTTTCAGATTGTAAGATGTTTGCCCCATTAGTTTGTCGATGTTAAGACCTTTCGCCCAATTTCCTTGTCAATAATAAGACCTTTCGTGGTATTTAGGTATCGATTTTGTTTCCTGGCGAACGATAGTGAGCCTGTCCTGTCCGTAGCCGAAAATTGTACAAATTAATCTAGAAGGGGGATCTAATTTTGTTTTTAAAGTTTGATGGAGGTCTAGGGAGGAAACTAGAGAAAATAATGATTAATTGAAAAAAAAAAAACTTCCCCTATAAAAAATATTTCCCTTCCCAGCTCCAGATACCGAACGAGTACTGTGGGAATGAGTGTTGTTTACAGATATTAAGGGGGGTGACCTGTTTTTGTTCTGTCCTTTTCTATCTTTCTCTGGCTTGTATCCATTTGGCCCCATTCAGCCTACTGTTTTAAGACGTTTATCCCCATCCAGGTGTAATTTTTTTACTGGTGAGCGGTAGCGAGCCAGCATTTTGTTTTACTTTTGTTTGACAGCAGGCAAAATTTGTACATTTTTCGATAGAAAAATTTCTCCGGCGAAGCCGGATTTCTTCATATAATGCTGGCTCGCTATCGCCCGCCAGGAAGAAATCAACAACTAGATGGAAATAAACGTCTTAAAATAGTTGGCTGAATAGGGCCGAATGGATACAAGTCAGAGAAAGAGAGAAAAGGACAGAAATAACAAAAAGCAGGTCACTCCCCTTAAACGGATTACCATTCCCATTTCAAAAGGTAACTTCTTTTTTCAATTTATTTGCTCCATTAACCCCTTCTGTACCGGTGACGTTCATTTAACTTTACGCTGGCTACTATTAAAAGATTGTATTCAGTTTAATTAGGGCCTCCAACCATAAACAGGCTTGGAACTAACTCACTTAACCCTTTTTACTACCACAGACCCTTCTTTAGCTACACACAATCGTCTAACTATAGCTAGATTGAAATTAAAAAGACGTGCTGGTATATTCCACACATATCAAGCAAACAATATTTCCCTGTCATTTTACACATTCAGTACCGGTGACGTCCTTTTACACATTCAGTACCGGTGACGTCCTTTTACACATTCAGTACCGGTGACGTCCTTTAACACATTCAGTACCGGTGACGTCCTTTAACACATTCAGTACCGGTGACGTCCTTTAACACATTCAGTACCGGTGACGTCCTTTTACACATTCAGTACCGGTGACGTCCTTTTCGTTGTATTCTGGCAACTATTAGACGATTATATTCAGCTTAGAAAGGACGCCTTCCACTTAAAATACGACCTACTATCTCACTTCATCCCTATTGCTACCATACATCCTTCCTAAGCTTCATAAAATACGACCTACTATCTCACTTCATCCCTATTGCTACCATACATCCTTCCTAAGCTTCATAAAATACGACCTACTATCTCACTTCATCCCTATTGCTACCATACATCCTTCCTAAGCTTCATAAAATACGACCTACTATCTCACTTCATCCCTATTGCTACCATACATTCTTCCTAAGCTTCATAAAATACGACCTACTATCTCACTTCATCCTATTGCTACCATACATCCTTCCTAAGCTTCATAAAATACGACCTACTATCTCACTTCATCCCTATTGCTACCATACATCCTTCCTAAGCTTCATAAAATACGACCTACTATCTCACTTCATCCCTATTGCTACCATACATCCTTCCTAAGCTTCATAAAATACGACCTACTATCTCACTTCATCCCTATTGCTACCATACATCCTTCCTAAGCTTCATAAAATACGACCTACTATCTCACTTCATCCCTATTGCTACCATACATCCTTCCTAAGCTTCATAAAATACGACCTACTATCTCACTTCATCCCTATTGCTACCATACATCCTTCCTAAGCTTCATAAAATACGACCTACTATCTCACTTCATCCCTATTGCTACCATACATCCTTCCTAAGCTTCATAAAATACGACCTACTATCTCACTTCATCCCTATTGCTACCATACATCCTTCCTAAGCTTCATAAAATACGACCTACTATCTCACTTCATCCCTATTGCTACCATACATCCTTCCTAAGCTTCATAAAATACGACCTACTATCTCACTTCATCCCTATTGCTACCATACATCCTTCCTAAGCTTCATAAAATACGACCTACTATCTCACTTCATCCCTATTGCTACCATACATCCTTCCTAAGCTTCATAAAATACGACCTACTATCTCACTTCATCCCTATTGCTACCATACATCCTTCCTAAGCTTCATAAAATACGACCTACTATCTCACTTCATCCCTATTGCTACCATACATCCTTCCTAAGCTTCATAAAATACGACCTACTATCTCACTTCATCCCTATTGCTACCATACATCCTTCCTAAGCTTCATAAAATCGTCTAAACTTAGCTGAAATCAAAATAGAAAGGACGTCAATGGTACTGTATGGGTTAAAGTGAGGTACTAGGTTTTTCTGGACACCCTTCTCATTCATGATTAGAACCATTAGTTATGAGACTTTAAGACGTTCACCTCATTAGTTTGACGAATTTAACACTTTTTCGTCCATTTGCTGTCAATATTAAGACTGTTCGTGTCATTTGGGTGTCGTTGATTATTTTCTGGCGAGCGGTAGCGAGTCTGTAAGTTTAAGAGGAATCGGCCATCGGCCGGGACATTTCCTACCGAAAAATGTACAAAACAAATTTCTTGAAGGGATATCTTGGGGGTGTTTATTAAAGTTTAATGGAGACCTAGCGAGAAAACTAAAAAATACATTATTGAATAAATCGATAGACCAAAACATAACATAACCTCTCCTTAACCCCTTCTGTACCGGTGACGTCCTTTTAACTTTATTCTGGCTACTATAAGGCGATTGTATTCAGTTTAAAAGGTCTTCCAATAAATAACATGTTTCAAACTATCTCAGCTAACCTCATTTACTACCACAGATCCTTCTTAAGCTGCACAACATCGTTTAAATATAGCTAGAGTATAATTGAAAAGATGTCGCCGGTAGAGAAGGGGTTAAGAATACGGTTGTGAGTGTTGATAACAGATATTACTGATTACCAGAACATAACATAACGTCTCTTTAATTTTAAGGGGAAACTGGCCGTTTGTTTGGTCTATTAATTCATGTATTCATATATGCTTCTAGTTGCCTCCCTAGACCTCCATCAAGTTTAGAAAAGCATCCCCTAGACCCCCCTTCAAGATAAATTTGTATATTATTCGGTAGAAAAATGTCACGGCCGAAGGCCGGTTCCTCTTAAAATTGCAGGCCCGCTATCGCTCGCCAGGAAAAAATCGACTCGTAAATAGCACGAAAGGTCTTAACATTGACAACGAAATGGGGCGAAAGGTGTTAAAATCGCCAAACTAATGGGCCGAACGTCTTATAATCTCAAAACTAGTTGGGCTAAACATTAGGGAGAAGGGGGTCCAGAAAAACGGTTTGCCTCCCCTTAAATATAACAGCTTCAAAATGGCACCCAAAGAAGAAGATTTATCTCCCAATATGAAATAGTCTATTTCCCTCCCAACAAGATCTCTCTCTCTCGCGGGCCATATTTACTCTGCATTATCTATCTCGGCCTTGTTGTTGCTACCGGAAGAGGCGTCAATGTTTGTTTTCGGGAGATTGAAGAAACGGAACGATTTGGGCGTTCCGTAAAGGTCTGTTGTTTATACGAGAGAGAGTGTGTGTGTGTGTGTGTGTGTGTGTGTGTGTGTGTGTGTGTGTGTGTGTGTGTGTAAGCTAATTCTTGTTGTGTGTGTACAGTGATTATGTTGGTGTACGTGTGTAATTGTATGTGTGTACGGTGAGTTTATAGGTGTGTGTGTGTGTGTGTGTGTGTGTGTGTGTGTGTGTGTGTGTGTGTGTGTGATTTGTTACCGACATACGAGTGAAGCCTGGCTTTGCTACATTAGGGAGACGCTTTGTTTTGGAACGGTGTTGACATTTGCTGTTATGGTCTCTCTCTCTCTCTCTCTCTCTCTCTCTCTCTCTCTCTCTCTCTCTCTCTCTCTCTCTCTCTCTCTCTCTCTCTCTCTCTCTCTCTCTCTCTCTCTCTCTCTCTCTCTCTCTCTCTCTCTCTCTCTCTCTCTCTCTCTCTCTCTCTCTCTCTCTCTCTCTCTCTCTCTCTCTCTCTCTCTCTCTCTCTCTCTCTCTCTCTCTCTCTCCTCTCTCTCTCTCTCTCTCTCTCAAACACAACACACAACAGTATATTAAGAAAGCAAATAATATGGCACAGTAAACACAACATTTTCACAACAAATAATGACAATAAATATATAAATGATACAAAATTGTTCTCGTTGTGAGAGATCTATTCTTCAATGCCTTAAAACTATTGACAGGTTCCGTCCCCCTGGGGGGTGAGGGGAAAATCGCTTAAAACCTAGTCTGGCACCCCCTTAGTATGCATGCCAAGTATGGGCTCTCCATCTTGAAAACTGAGGGAGTAGTTCATGAGCAAACAGACAGAATCATAGAAAGTGCCCTTTATATAAGAGATATTCCGGTATATATAATAGTTGATCAAAAGAAAAATTCAATTATTTATTCTTTGACATGGGTAAACTTAAGTACAATTTATAATGTTCCTATAATGTTGAATTATTAATTCTTTAATTATGCTAACTCATTTTCTCTCCTTTGTAGATGGATGACATAGAACTTGGGACGCCGTGCTCAGTAAGTAAGTACCCAATTAATATTTTGTGTGTTCATTATATTTCAACTGTTTAATTTTAATCAGGTATAATATAGGAAGTTTTATGTGAATTCTGATATAATTTTGCATTCATCACGTAAATGAATTGACTAATTATGAAGCAAATATTCACCAAATTCAGATTTTGTGCCGATTTTCTGTGTAGCATGATAACAGTGTGTATTGCTGTAAACTGAAACGAGAATGAAAACACAAATATTATTTTTGAATGTATATGGAAGTATGATGGATCGTAGTTTACCGTAAATATAATACCATAATTCTTGCCAAACAATGTTGACACCAAAATACCGGTGTTAGAAACGCGTCATACTATGATTAACCCGGGAAGAGAGGGAAGACTCTTAAGAGTTCCCCCGGCGGACTGTAGGAAGACTCTTAAGAGTAAGGCATTTGAACACGTACCAAAACCGCAGGTTTATAGGCAGGCGGCTACAAATTGGTGTGGGTGTAGTACTACATGGCAACTCTCGATACCACCCCGCCACACGCTCGCCCCCACTCGTGCAAGCGCCACCGCGCCAGAACCCAAGTACTAGTCATGGAGCCCACACGTCCCTCACGCTCGCGCCATGATGACACAACCAGCTCTCCTTCTGGTGGTGTCAGCCACCGTGGAAGGCAGAGGGTGGCTACCAGTACGTTACCCTAGCTACCAGTACGACACGCCCTATAGCTCGGAGGACGAAGCATCAGCACCAAAAGCACGTCAAACACGTGCAAGCAGGGCAATGGCACAGAGGTCATTGGACTTTAGGGACACTGCCACGACGACCCAGGCCACTGCAACAACCACTACCACCACCACTGCCACCCCTGCCACCAGTACCAGCGATGCAGGAGGCCGCCCTAGGGCTGCAGAACCTGTGGGGCAGGCAGAATCAAAAGCACGGGCGTAGGGAAGAAAACCTGTACGCCTGCCACAGTGACCCTGCCACCACCACCACCACCACCACCACCAGCCGCCCCTGGCCCAGCTGCCCCTGCTCCTGCCGCCCCTGCTGCCCCTGCCCAAGGAAAAGGGAAGGGGAAGGGGAAGGGGAAAGGGAGAGGGAAAGCGACTGCTGGCCCAGCCGGCCCTGCTGTCCCTGCCGGCCCTGCTGTCCCTGCCGGCCCTGCTGCCCCTGCTGCCCTTGCCGCCCCTGCCCAAGGAAGAGGGAAAGGGAAAGGGAAAGGGGCGACAGGCACCACCATCATCTTGCCTGCCTTGCCTGCACCACGCACCACTGCCGCCCCTGCCGCCGCCCCTGCCAGCCCTTCTGCCCCTGCCCCTGCCCATAAGACGCCCCTACGTGCCAGAGCGAGCAGAAAAAATCTGACACCATCCAAGTACGCCGCCCTGCTGTTTGGTGGTGATTCGCAGGGCATTGGCAGCCCTGTGGGTTTCGACGACGACGCCCTAGGACGGGACCAATGGTGGGGGGATTTGGGAGTGGATAGTGGAAGTGAGTCAGACGTCGGTGATGAAAATGAAGAAGGGCGTCTGTCTAGTGAAGAGGAGGGTGATGATGATGCTGTGTTGTATCGCGAACATGGCAGCGATATTTCAGACGCAGAAGCAGACGGAGACGAAATTCCGATCCCTGGCATGCCTTCGTTTGAGTGGTCTGACGGGGTCAATTTTGTGCCTGACGGGCCCCAGTTCAATCCTGGTACGTCAGGTACAACTGATGACTGGCCCTGTAACAAAAACTCAAACGAAAGCGAGTTCTTCCTCGCTTTTTTTGATTTGGAGGTAATGACTTCCATCGTTGCCCAAACAAACACCTACTACAGGTGGGTGTTTGTCAAATTGGACGTCATTTCTCCAAAAGCGAGAATACGAGGCTGGGTGGATACGACTGTTGAAGAATTCATGAAGTTTTTTGCCTTGTTGTTCCTCATGCCTCTTTGCAAGAAGCATTTGTTGCAACACTACTGGAAGCACGACCCTCTCATCGCCACCCCAACTTTCAATAAGTTCATGACTCGTGACAGATTTTTGTTGCTGCTAAGATTTATGCACTTTGCAGACAACGAAAATCCTAACAGGATTGACAGGATATGGAAAGTTTGGGATGTGTTCACCATGTTGTTGGAGAGGTATAGGAAATACTTTTACCCCTTCCTCAATTTGGTGATTGATGAGTCGCTCGTGCTCTTCAAAGGATGTCTTGTTTTCAAGCAGTATATCCCGTTGAAAAGGCATAGGTTCGGAATCAAGCTTTTCGTGTTGTGCGACTGTGAAACTGGAATAGTGCTTGACATGATCGTGTATACAGGAACTGACATTGACGTACCGAAAGCCACTGCCGGTGACCCCATAGGCATGTCAGGTGCCATCGTCAGGAAAATGTTGGTACCTTACCTGGGCAAAGGCCACATCATCTACACTGACAACTGGTATACTTCTCCTGCTCTCTGCCAGTTTCTTCATGACAACCAAACGGGGTCATGGTGGAACTGTCAGAAAGACAAGAAAGTTTATGCCCAAGTTCACAGGTGATGTCATTCCTCTGTCAGATGCCTCCTCCAGTGACACACCTTCTGAAGACGAACTGGCCCAGGAACACCGCGAGAGGCATGTGCGAAGAAGGCGACGAAGGTGGCAGAAGTACAGACAACTTGAAAAGTCCGGGAAAGTGGTAGCCCTGAAGTGGAAGGACAAAAGAGAAGTTCACCTGCTTTCCACAGTCCACACAGGTGCCCAGATGGACTCTGGTAAAATCCACTACCGAACCAAGAAGACCATCTATAAGCCCGACATGGTAGTGGACTACACAAAGAACATGCACCTGGTGGACAAGTCTGACTGTCAACTGTCAGGCGTTGAGTGTCTGAGGAAGACTGTGAAGTGGTATCACAAGCTCTTCCTCCACCTAGTTGACATCACGATGCTCAACGCCTACAACTTGTGGTTGGTGAAGAGAGAGATGGCCCCAAACCAGAAGCTAAAATTCCGGGAGTTTGTGTACAACGTTGCATATCAACTCTTGGAGAAGTATGGCACCACCACTCACAGACGTACGGCATGGCGTGGGGATCACGTCCCTGACCGCATCCAGCTGGGTGTGGAAAGACACTACCTAACCAACACCGAGCTGGTTGGCACTCGTCACAGGCAGGTGCAGTGCCACGTCTGCAGCACCAGTGTCAGGAAACCCCACGTAACCAAAAGAGTCACCTCAATGTGCGCCGAGTGCAAAGTTGCACTCTGCTTGGGTGACTGCTTCAGGGACTACCACATGTATAAAAACTACTGAGTGCCGCCCCCTGCCCTGCCCTGCCCTGGACTCGCGCCCTACCTGACCTGACCTGACCAAATTGATCACGCTACCTCATAATGTTACATATATATTATATAATGTATAAGTTCCAAAGATGTCCCTGTGATATAGCTTTTTACATTATATAATTGTATCTTTCATTATTTAGTTTATAAGTTTCAAAGATTTCCATGTAATATGCCTTCTTTTTTAGTATATCAATATATATGTTTGTTATAGCCAAAGTAATGTGTATATATTTTCTTACCTCAAATGAATTGTACCAAAATAAATATGTTTCAATAAATCCTGTCAAACCTACTAAGATAATAAAAAAACAAAAAACAAGGTCATGTCATTGTAATCTTACAATATGATATATTCTATGAATATTTCATATTGTTTGAAGACAATGGCATGATCTTGTAAAAAATTTGTTATCAAAATGTATCTAAACATTATAAAACCTTCCCCATAACCCCCTCTTGGATTCGATCCCACTACCGTACCACACTTTGAGTTTTCCAGTCCGCGACCTTACCAACCATGCTACAGGAGCTCATACCAAATGTCACTCAAAACTTTGTGTCTACAATCGAAAGGACAATATACAAAAAACAATTAATTATCCCACCAATTTACGTTTGTAAATTGATGGGATTATCAATTATATCATGCAAAGGTTTATCAAAGTTTGTCTCTGTCAAAAATTAGTAATTATATAACTTTATTCTGTCAAAAATTGCCCAAACACTCAGCAAAATTGCCCTTCTCAGTGTGACTCCAGTCATTATCACACGGTCAAGCGGTCAGTGGGTGACCCTTGCCGCTCCCTCCAGCCACAGCAGCTCTGTCTGGGAACAAAATTTGTATAAATACAATAATGCATAAAATACTCTTCACAAATACATTTGTATTGTATAATATTGTAAATAATCATGAATAATAACTGTGTGGGTGTCGAAAATTGCTCAACCATCTTTCTTATATCTCGCCTACGCCCTTACGCGCGTATATTGGATTATACAGTTATGACTGTCATACAAATACTTGCAGTAGGTCTCGAATATACATTTAGATTGCATATTACTTGAAAATAAATAAATATAAGTTTTCTGGTGGCAATCGACCCTTTCGCAAGTGTCAGGCGACACCAGTCTATATATAGCTCTCTATCAAAAAAGGTTAACTGCCGATGTTTACTGACCACCCTCGTTCCTGGTCTATAATATAGTACTTTATTTACAGTCAATGGCCTACATTTTTCTGTGGTACTTCACATGTGTCTAAAATGCAATGTCTGCTTGCATAAAAATGCAATTCTGAAAGCCATTTATACGTACGACATACGCATGTCTCACTTTCTCTCTCTCTCCATTCCTGACTCATGTTATTGTAGACCTCTGGGTGGCAACGAACCCCAGACACCTGCTAGACATAAGGTTCAAAATCCCAAGACATCCATACGCCTCGGGCGCCTCCACAATTATCACACAGCTGCGTATGTTTCTTGATAGATCTCCCTGCCTTCACTCTCTCCAGACTCACTCCCTGCTCCCTCCCACCCACCCAACCCCACCCACCCTTTTAGGCTTCCGTCTGCTAGAAACTCATTGATAATGTGCGTAAATATCGCATGAATTGGTCTATATGCGGTATATATATTGTTATATGGGACGTCTACATACGTACAAGTCTGTGTTATAGCATGACAGTGCTCTAAGTACGAGATATACGTGATATTTATGGCGCAACACACCCTCTCCCCCTTCCATTCCCAGCACAACTCAATCACACCTTGGTTCACGCATAGAAACTCATTCATAATGTGCGTAAATATCGCATGAATTGGTCTATATGCGGTATATATATTGTTATATGGGACGTCTACATACGTACAAGTCTGTATTATAGCATGACAGTGCTCTAAGTACGAAAATTCGGCCGGGAAATCTCGCCGCTCGATGACAATCTAGCTGCGCGGTGCCATTCGCTCCACATTTTTCAACTACGGATCGTTCCCCCACCCCCCCCCAGACATTTTTTGGGGGGTCAAATATATATGGACCGATGCACGCAAATATTCCCTACACGCTGATGTACTTTTTATCGAAATTGGCAATGGGTCCCAAAATCATCATACATGCGCACAGTACATAGGTGTAAAAAAAAAAACTGTGCGCCGCGGAGAGGTTAACAGTCTATAACCTTGGTTTTATTTGATTTGTATTTAATTATATTTGTTTCATTCTTTTTCTTTTTATTTAATAGTAACCTGGTGAATTATCACTTTGTGCTAGATGACGGATTGGTTGAGGTGAGTGTGTAGTATATTTTATATATATATATATATATATATATATATATATATATATATATATATATATACTGTATATATATTATTATTGGTTTTTGTTTTTTATTATGCAAAATCTTATTCGGGTACATTACCATTGGCCAATCAGATCGAAGTACAGTTCTGTAGCTCAAAGTGACCAAGAGCAAATTCGTCAGGTTAGAACGAAGTACTACAGTTTGTCAATGTAATTCATAAACGTTCTTTGTTTTATTTGTATCTTTGCGTTTAATATTGAAGTTGTGGTCAATTGCGTAGTCCTATACCGTAAACCTTGTTGTTCGTTGTATAATTATGTCTTACGAGGTTATATTATTACCAACAGTCGTCGTTATACAGGGTGACCCAAAAAAAGACTCCCACATTTCAAAGGTTTATGACACAAAAATGGTTAGAGATAATCAGAATATTATTTGCACACATGAAACTTCTTTCAATACAGTTTGTATTCATCATGTTTTAAAGATGACATCCTCCAAATGATGGCCGTCATTGTCTATACACACTTGGAGGCAATTTCTCTAGGCTGCCATGGCTCAACGGGTCATGTCGGGTAGAACAGCAGCTATCTCCTTCTGAATAGCAACCATAAGGGCTTCAAGAGTTTGGGGTCGATGAGTATACACTCGTGATCTAAGGTAGTCCCACAAAAAAAAAAATCACAAGGGGCGAGGTCAGGGGAACGGGCCGGCCATACAACATCGCCACGCAACGAGATCACCTGATCCATTTCCCCAAGCACTTGCAATGATCGTCGAGCTGTGTGTGCCGTAGCCCTTAAGGTTGCTATTCAGCAGGAGACTGTGGGACTACTTTAGATCACGAGTGTATACTCATCGACCCCAAACTCTTGAAGCCCTTAAGGTTGCTATTCAGCAGGAGATAGCTGCTGTTCCACCTGACATTACCCGTTGAGCCATGGCAGCCTTCAGAAATCGCCTCCAAGCGTGTATAGACAATGACGGCCACCATTTGGAGGATGTCATCTTTAAAACATGATGAATACAAACTGTATTGAATGAAGTTCCATGTGTGCAAATTATATTCTGATAATCTTTAACCATTTTTTTTTCCTTAACCTTTGAAATGTGGGAGGGTTTATTAGGTCACCCTGTATATCTGTTACGAGGTTATATTATTACTAACAGTCGAGGTTATATTATTACTAACAGTCGTCGTTTTATATCGGTTATGAAGTTATATTATTACCAGCAGTCGTCGTTTTATATCGGTTATGAAGTTATATTATTACCAGCAGTCGTCGTTTTATATCGGTTATGAAGTTATATTATTACTAACAGTTGTCCTTTTACATCGGTTATGAAGTTATATTATTACCAGCAGTCATCGTTTTATATCGGTTATGAAGTTATATTATTACTAACAGTTGTCCTTTTACATCGGTTATGAAGTTATATTATTACCAGCAGTCGTTGTTTTATATCGGTTACAAAGTTATAATATTACCAACAGTTGTCGTTTTAGATCGGTTATGAAGTTATAATATTTCTAAGTCGTCATTTTACATCGGTTATGAAGTTATATTATTACCAACAGTCATCATTATATATGCTACGAAGTTATAATATTACCAACAGTCGTCCTTTTATATCGGCTATGCTGTTATATTATTACCAACAATCATCATTATATATGTTACGAAGTTATAATGTCACCAACCATCGTCGTTTTACATCTGTTATTATATTTATTATTATTATTATTATTATTATTATTATTATTGTTATTATTTGTTGTTTTTATTATGATTATAATTATTTATATTATTATTATGTCAGCAGCATACCCTCCTGTATGTGTGTGTCTGCCTCACCACTGTCATCCTCTCGTTATTTGTCCATTTAGTGGGCTTAGTGTTGTTATCCAAAGCCTGGTAGTGTGTGGGGCCGAGTGTAGGGGTTAGTCCGGGATTTGTCTTGATTAGAGAGAGAGAGAGAGAGAGAGAGAGGTATAATAAAGCAAAAAAATAGAGAGAGAGGGAGAGAGAGAGAAAAAAACATGATCACGTTCATAAAAATCATTCAAAAACGAAAATGTCCTGCTTATGCATCACTCGAGCTACTTGTCTTCCTATATATAAATATAAATCTCTCTCGCCTCTCTCTCTCTCGCGATACGGCCGTGTGCACTAGTTTGGTTACATCCATCTCAATCTGTACTGAACACGAACGATACAGTACAACATTTTAGACTATCCCAGACGCATATTCCCCAAAGAGACAACTGCTCCAGCCAATCAGAGCAAAGCTTCATTGATACTTGCCAAACGTATAAGTGGACTTGCTGATTTATGTCTGTGCCAATTGATTTTTGCTGTAGTGTTGTCAATTTAGCTACTTTTCCGCTCGATCTAGAGGTATTTACTTCGATCTAGAGGCAAATTTTTACTTCTAGCGTTATGGATTATTATAGTATTATGAGATAGGAGCCATTTTAAAATGATATTCTAGAGATTGTGGCAATATTCTAGCGATTTTCGACATTTATTTACCATCTAACGGACTTGATTTGGTAACCCTCTTTTGTTGTGAGTGGATATAGAAGCTGGTTTATGACTGTGCCAATCGTGTTATGCTGTGAGTGGATAAAGGCCAGTTCCTCTTAAATTACAGGCTCGCTATCGCTCGCCAGGAAAAAATCGAAACCTAAATGACACAAAAAGTCTTAATATTGACAAAGAAATGGGTCGAAGGTCTTAAAATCACCAAATTAATGGGCCGAACGTCATAAAATCACCAAACTAATGGGCCGAACGTCATAAAATCACCAAACTAATGGGCCGAACGTCATAAAATCACCAAACTAATGGGCCGAACGTCATAAAACCTAAAAACTAATGGAACTAAACATGAGGAAGAAGGGGTGCATGGAAAGCGACCGATCTCCCCTTAAGGGGGTGTATTATCTCGATCCCGTTGTCCCTCATGTTTTGCCCCATTAGTTTTAAGATTAGAAGACGTTCTCCCCAATAATTTAGCTAGTTCTTTTTCAAGCTTGATAGAGGTCTTGGAAGCAAAGTAATATTCTCTCTCTCTCTCTCTCTCTCTCTATATATATATATATATATATATATATATATATATATATATATATATATATATATATATATACAGTATATAAATATATATATATGTTATATATTATCATTATCATTATAAGAACAAATATTCCATATCTTTTTGTTGCCTTGTAGAACAAGGGTGAACTAACTAGGAGTAATATCACCTAGCGGGGTTGTAATTGTTGCGATTGTTTGTATTTGTAATATCATTGATATTAACCCAATCTTTACCGGCGACGTCTTTCTAATTTTACTCTGGCTACTATTAGACGATTATATTAAGTTTAAAAAGGGCCTCCGGTAATTAACAGGCTTAGAACTATCTCACCTAACCCTTTTTGCTACCACAGATCCTTCTTAAACTGCACAAAATCGTCTATATATAGCTAGAATGACATCGCCGGTACAGAAGGGGTTAATTGGACTTGGTGTTGGTGTTAGGTAGTGTTGTTGTTTGTGTTGTTGTTTTTGTTGCTGAGGGACAAACTCCAGGAATAATGATTGGCTGTAATTGTTATTGTTGTTTAAGGGGGGTGACAGGCATTTTTTTGTTCTCATTCTCTATCTTCCTCTGGCTTGTATCCATTCGGCCCCATTCAGCCTACTGTTTTAAGACGTTTCATCCCATCCAGGTGTCAATATTTTCCTGGCGAGCAGTAGCGAGTCAGCATATATATATTTTTGTTTTGACAGCAAGATAAATTTGTACATTTGTCAATAGCAAAATATCTCCGGCAAAGCCGGATTTCTCCATACAATGCTGGCTCGCTATCGTTCGCCAGGAAGAAATCGACACCTGGATGGGTATAAACGTCTTAAAACAGTTAGCTGAATGGGGCCGAATGGATACCAGCCAGAGAAAGAGAGAAAAGGAGAGAAAGATAAAAAAAAAAGCAGGTGACCCCCCTTAAGGATTTGTTTTAATTATTGTTCTTGGTGGTGTTGTTAATTATTATTGTTGTTGTTGTTGATTTTGTTGCCTTGTAGAATGAGGCTGAACTAACTAAGAGTAGTATCACCCAGCGGGGCTGTAATTGTTTTTGTGTGTTTTTTTTTTTTGTATTATTAATTGTTCTTTGTGTTGTTAAGTATTGTTGTTGTTATTCCTGCTGTTATTTGTTGTTTTTGTTGTTTTTCTTGCTGTTAATTATTGTGTGTAAAATGGAGGGAGTGTAATTAACTGTTCTGGAAAGAAGTCAAGGAAGTTAGGGAAGGTAGCAGGGGAAACAGTAAGGGTGTGAAAGATAAGAATGGGAGAAGAGCCAGCAAACATAGTTGGATATGGTATGGAAGGGAGAAGAGGATAAGTAGTGGAGGAGGAGGTGGGGATCAGGAGGTCAGAAGTGTGGGAAGCTATGAAAAGAGTGAAGTTGGGGAAAGCACCAGGAAGAGATGGAGTTTGTGGGAAAATGTTGAGGTATGGTGGTGAGATAGTGATCGAATGGGTTTGGAAAATGTGCAAACTAGCATGGGAGAAGGGGAATGCACCCGATGACTGGAAGACTGGCATAATAGTCCCCCTATATAAGGGCAAAGGGGAAAGAGGAGTGTGTGGTAACCACCGAGGAATATGTCTTTTAAGCGTAGTAGGGAAGGTGTACAGTAGGGTAGTGATTGAGAGAGTGAGAGTGAGAACGGAGAAATGGATAGGCGACGAGCAGGGAGGATTTAGGAAGGGTAGAGGATGTGTAGATCAGATTTTTACCATGAATTGTGTTGTGGAGAAATATCTGGAGAAGCAACAAAAGGTGTATGTTGCCTTTATGGACTTGGAGAAGGGATATGACAGAGTGGATAGAGGAGGCATGTGGAAAGTACTTAGAATATACGGAGTAGATGGCAAGTTGCTGAAAGCAGTGAAGAGCATGTATGAGGATACAAAGGCGGCAGTACGTGTGGAGAATGAGAAGAGCGAGTTCATTGACCTGAGTGTTGGGTTGAAACAGGGGTGTGTGCTGTCCCTGTGGTAGTTTACTGTATTTATGGATGGAGTCATGAAAGAAATACTAGAAAGAGCAGTGGATGTTGGTGTATCGCTGAAAAGGGAGGGAAATGAGTGGAAGCTGCCTATACTGCTGTTTGCGGATGACACAGTTCTGATGAGCGATAATGAATGGGAGTTGCAGGGTCTGGTAAATGAGTTTGGAACAGTGTGCACAAAACGGAATTTGAAGGTAAATGCGGGGAAAAGCAAGGTTATGGTCTTCGAAAGGGGTGAAGTCACAGAGTGTGAGGTGAAGTTGAACGGTCAGGCTATGGAGATGGTCAGCTGTTTTAATTATCTGGGCAGTGTGTTCAGTAAAGATGGGACAGTGGATGAAGAAGTGTAGGAGAGGGTGCAACAGGGGAAGAGGGTTGTAGGAACGTTGAAAGCAGTAATAAGAAATGACTTGGCCCACCTATCATACCAAGAACAAGAGTGATGGAGGTTAGGGGGCATTTAGGGGTTGGATAAGGGCACGAGAGTGTATATAGAGACATACAGATATCCCTACTTGGCCCACCCACCACACCAAGAATAAAACGAGAGAGATGGGGGTTAGGGGCGCATTTAGGGGTTGGGTAGGGTCATGGGAGTATAAAATATAGATGCAAATCTACCAACTCTCCTCCCTGTAGCCTTGAGTTACTACTGCATATGGAACAGGATAACCACATCATACATAACGAGAAGAGAGTGACGGGGGTTACGGGGGCATTTTGGGATTGGATAGGGGCAAATAGAGAACCTGTAGTATTATATAGGGTTTCTAGGGGTAAAGGTATATACCGGTATATATATATATATAATATATATATATATATATAGAGAGAGAGAGAGAGAGAGAGAGAGAGATGTAAACCCTCCCACTCTCCTTTCTATGGCCTTGAGTTATATAGCACGACAACCACCTCAGACATAACACATATCCCAACTAGGCCCACCCATCATACCAAGAATAAAACGAGAGAGATTGGGGTTTTGGTGGACCATTCAGGGGTTGGGTAGGGTCAAGGGAGTATATAATATAGAGATTTAAACCTACCCCATTCTCCTTCCTTTACCCCTGAGTTACTAATCCAGCTAACTCTCACAAATAATATAAGGAAGTATACATAGAGATGTATATCTGCCTTTTGTATTATTATTATTTATTTATTTTTTTTTATTTTTTTTAACTCTGTATGTTTAACAATAATGACTAAAATGAAGGTCTTAGTTTTTTAAATGGATAAGAGCTCTCTCTCTCTCTCTCTATTTTTTCCCAGCCTGTTGTATGGCACCCATTATCTCCACCTTTAACTACCTCGCTCTCAACTCGTCAACCTGGATCATCCCACCACTACGTAACCCTGGATTAACTACCCTGCCCTCAACAAGTCAACCTTGATCATCCCACCACTACGTAATCCTGGAATAACTACCCTGCCCTCAACAAGTCAACCTTGATCATCCCACCACTACGTAACCCTGGATTAACTACCCTGCCCTCAACAAGTCAACCTGGATCATCCCACCACTACGTAACCCTGGATTAACTACCCTGCCCTCAACAAGTCAACCTGGATCATCCCACCACTACGTAACCCTGGATTAACTACCCTGCCCTCAACAAGTCAAACTGGATCATCCCACCACTACGTAACCCTGGATTAACTACCCTGCCCTCAACAAGTCATCCTGGATCATCCCACCACTACGTAACCCTGGATTAACTACCCTGCCCTCAACAAGTCAACCTTGATCATCCCACCACTACGTAATCCTGGAATAACTACCCTGCCCTCAACAAGTCAAACTAGATCATCCCACCACTACGTAACCCTGAATTAACTACCCTGCCCTCAACAAGTCAACCTGGATCATCCCACCACTACGTAGTAACCCTGGATTAACTACCCTGCCCTCAACAAGTCAACCTGGATCATCCCACCACTACGTAACCCTGGATTAACTACCCTGCCCTCAACAAGTCAACCTGGATCATCCCACCACTACGTAGTAACCCTGGATTAACTAACCTGCCCTCAACAAGTCAACCTAGATCATCCCACCACTACGTAACCCTGGATTAAATACCCTGCCCTCAACAAGTCAAACTGGATCATCCCACCACTACGTAACCCTGGATTAACTACCCTGCCCTCAACAAGTCAACCTGGATCATCCCACCACTACGTAACCCTGGATTAACTACCCTGCCCTCAACAAGTCAACCTTGATCATCCCACCACTACGTAATCCTGGAATAACTACCCTGCCCTCAACAAGTCAAACTAGATCATCCCACCACTACGTAACCCTGAATTAACTACCCTGCCCTCAACAAGTCAACCTGGATCATCCCACCACTACGTAGTAACCCTGGATTAACTACCCTGCCCTCAACAAGTCAACCTGGATCATCCCACCACTACGTAACCCTGGATTAACTACCCTGCCCTCAACAAGTCAACCTGGATCATCCCACCACTACGTAGTAACCCTGGATTAACTAACCTGCCCTCAACAAGTCAACCTAGATCATCCCACCACTACGTAACCCTGGATTAACTACCCTGACCTCAACAAGTCATCCTCATCATCCCATCACTACGTAACCCTGGATTAACTACCCTGCCCTCTTGTTTTTGTTCTTGTTTGTTGGTTGGAGGGCTGTGTGGGCAGGCCCAATTAACTCTGCCGCCGACCAACCCTGCCCTCAACAAGTCAACCTGGATCATCCCACCGCTACATAACCATGGATTAACTACCCTGCCCTCAACAAGTCAACCCGGATCATCGCACCGCTACGTAACCCTGGATTAACTACCCTGCCCAATGCAAATCAACCTGGATCATCTCACCACTGTGCAACACGCGATTAACTACCCTGCAACCTGAAAGTAAACCTCGAATTTACCATGTATTTGTTCTACGGCGATTAACTACCCTGTCCCGAAAGTCAACCCTGATCTCACCGCTGCGTAACAACGCTGTCCTAAATCCGCGACGGGAGATCATTTTCGCAGGCTTCACTTCCCTAATTGAGGCTTCAAATAAATTGGCCAGGTCGTTTTGAAGCACCACACACTCTTCCGTCTTTCCCTGCGCCCTAGAAACCCTATAATAACAGAGATCGGCCACCCTGCGCTATATTGGTGTCTCTGGTGTCATTTACCCTCTCTTTACACTCCAATATATCCATCCCCATACTATACATTTGGCTACTGGTACAAAACATAACATTTGGTGTTCGGATACAACAGCTACGTGATCAACATACAATAAAACCTGACTATTTGTATATTTTCGGCACCTAAATGGCCTCGGAGGAAAAAATGTAGCCAATCTCTCTGACTACAGGCTCTCCAAAACCTACCTACGGACCACCCACTTTACGACGGCTTGTTAGAATACCCCTCGACAGGTTGGCGTGATGGGTGAGCTCTTCCCCCGGAGAAAATGCCGGGGTCTTGCTCTGGCTGGCGGGGGAAAACTGGGGGAAACAAACGGGGAGATTTAGGATACACCAGAGACCCTATCATTACAGAGATCGGTCAACTTTCACCATCTTTGTGCCACTGGTGATATTTTCGGGAGGGTCTGTACGCAGCCACATACCTTACCCACTGTGCATGCGCGGCCCCGCCCACTGCCCAACATGTACAAATATTAGATTAGATTAGATTAACCTAACCTAACCTAACCCTAATATAATATAATATAATATAACATAACACAAATAACAAAATAAAAACATAAAAATACACTGAATCTGAGTGAGATCGAACACTGGTTTACCAGGTGTCGGGTGAGAGCTCTACTGACTGAGCTACAGAGAGACCTGGGAGTAACGGTTTGAAGGCTATATTTAAACACGGGAAACGGGGGGCGGGGCCAAGGGAGGTTAACATTTTCGCGCATGCGCAGGGGGTAAGGTATGTGGCTGCGTACATCCCCTCCCGATATTTTCCTATCTTCCTTGATAGTGTAATGGTTAGTGCGCTGGATATCTGTGTGAGTATCCTAGGTTCGAGTCCTGGGAGTGCCACACGTGTTAATTAATTTTATTAATTAGGTATTTCCTGGCGAGCGATAATGTAATTTAGGAGGACTGGCCTTTGCCCTGGACATTTTTCTAGGTATATATACACATTTTTCTCGAAGGGGGTTTTGTGGGTGTTTTCTCGAAGAGGGTTTTGTGGGTGTTTTTTGTAATCTTGATAGAGGTCTTTAAGGGCAGGAAGACCGTTTTTCTGGACCCCCTTCTCCCTAATGTTTAACCCCACTATTTTTTAAATTATACGTTGTCAATTTTAAGACCTTTCGTGCCATTTAGGTATCGATTATTTCCTGGCGAGCGATAGCGAGCCTGCAAGGAAATTTGTCTACCGAAGAATGTACAGATATATCTTGTAAGGGGGTCAAGGGGGTGTTTTTCTAAGCTTGATGGAGGTCTAGGGAGGAAACTAAAAAAAATATATGAATAAATGAATTAATAGACCAAACAAACGGTCTGCCTCCCCTTAAACGCAAATAAAAACACAAATGAGATAGTAGCTCTCTGAAATACGCACTTTGCAATGAGGGTACTTCACTTTACACTATCTTCCTTTTAACCAAGAGCATCATCTCCTGGGAATAAGCCGAAAGATCTATGAAATACTCCTTATTCCTTGTAATTCTTTGTAACTCCCTCCCTCCCTCCATCAGCGTAGGATAAAACTGCTCTTTTTCTTTGATTGATAAAAAAAGCCTAAGCCCTATTTGTGTTCCGTAGCCTCTAAAGTGTTTCCATCAGCTTATTTTATGGAGGCAGTGGTTAGTATTTAGTATATATATATATACGGTATATATATATATACGGTATATATATATATATATATATATATATATATATATTTATTTATGTATTATACTTTATCATAACATCGCTACCTCTTCCTTCCAGCTTAATTAAAACTACACCCTCTAAACTCCCCTTCAAGACAAATTTGTACATTTTTCGGTAGAAAAATGTCCCGGCCGAAGGCCTGTTCCCCTCATAATTATAGGCTCGCTACAACTCGTCAGGCAAAAAATCGGCACCTAAATGGCACGTAAGGCCTTAATATTGACACAAAAATGGAGCGAAAAGTTTTAAAATCTTCAAACTAATGAGGTGAACGTCTTTAAAAATTCATAACTAATGGGGCTAGACATGAAAGAGAAGGGGGTCCGGAACATTATATTACCTCCCTCTTTAAGTGCTTTCATCAGCTTATTTTAAGGGGGAGGCAGTTGCTTCTTCTCCCTCATGTTTAGTCCCGTTAACTTTCAGATTTTAAGACGTTCGTTCCATTAGTCTGGCGATTTTTTGGTCTTTCGCCACATTTATTTGTCAATATATAGATCTTTCGTGCAATTTAGGTGTCAATTTTTTCCTGGCGAGCTATAGCGGAATTGTAATATTAGGAGGAACCAGCCTTCGGCCGAGAAATGTTTCTACTGAAAAAATTTCAAATTTATCTTGATGTCTAGGGGGTGTTTTTTAAGTTTGATGGAGGTCTAGTGATGAAACTATAACATAATCAATCAATCAATCAATAGACCAAAAAATAACCATTACTCCCTTAAAGAAATAACCATTCTACATGTACGTTAGTATTTTACTTATTTCCTCCTATTTACATTGATGCACTGCTTATATTGTGTAATAATCCCATCCGAGTTGAGGGATTCGTCACCCTTGGTCGGCAATCTATCTTGGGATGTAGGCCTATTTTTATTTTTATTTTTTATTTTTTTGCATATTATATCTGTATGTAATCTTTGTATCCATCGACCTATTAACCTAGCCTTATTATTAGGAGATGGGTCGTTTTTCTGGTCCCCTTTGTCCCTCGTGTTAAGACCCATTTGTTTTGAGATTATCAGACGTTCGGCCCGTAAGTTTGGTGATTTGAACATCTTTCGCCCCATTTCATTGTCAATTTTAAGACCTTACATGCCATTTAGGTGTCGATATTTTCCTGGTGAGCGATAGCGAGCCTGAAATATTTAGTGGAACCGGCCTTTGGCTGGAAAATGTGTGTACCAAAAAATGTACAAATTTATTTTGAAGAAGGGTCTAGGGGGCATTGTTCTAAGCTTGATGGAGACCTAGCGAGGAAACTAAGAGATAATGGAATACTACATGAATTCATAGACAAAAAAACAACAACGGCCCATCTATTCTTAAATCAAGGCTGAGGTATCCCTATCCCTGAATCTTGAAAACCCTCCCTAACCCCTCCTTCTCCACCCGCCTCCAGTCTCTCAAGTCTTGGTCAATATTGGCCGATGAATAAGCGATTAAAAGCTTTCGTTCCCTTCCTGCCCATCTGGCCCTTTAACTCAGAGGCTGACGGTGATTGTATTATTTTTTTTTGTATTTCAAGACGTGTATATATATATATATATATATATATATATATATATATATATATATATATATATATATATTATATTCGCGAGTCGTGGTATAGCCAGTAGAGCGTCGGCTGCTGATCAAAGGGTTGGTGGATCGAGCCCGCACTGTCATAATGTTATTGGTAGATATCAAGCCCGGGCAACTTGATTTAGCGAATAGTGACAAACGCATAATGTTAATGGCCACCCCTTCACGGGAATTACGGCGTCTGGTAAAAATAAAATCTCTCTCTCTCGCTCTCAATAGCTACAGTAGATAGATAGATATAAAGAATATTAACCCTGAAGAATATGACCCATTTCGACAGTTAGTTTTGGCTATCATTAGACAATGTTATGTAATATAGGAAGGATCTGTGGGAATTATAGTCGTAAGATTATCTCAATTAACCCTTTGCCTTCCATATATCCTGCCTAATCCGAATAGAAGTCTAAAACTCCGGGACTTTATACTAAATATTTTTAGCGTATACACACTCTTTCGAAAAGCATAAAGTGAATCTTTAAATAAAAAATACATTGATGCACAATATGCTGTAGTATTTAATCTCACCTGCCTTCAATAATAACCAGAACACAGAAGAACATGCTTAATCTGTCCATGAAAGGGTAAACTTCTATATATTTTGTTTCTAAAGCATCCAAAGAGTAACTAAATATATCCAAGATTCTGGACCTTGTTGCATTTGGTAGGATGCACTGGTATTAACCCCTTCTGTACCGGTGTCGTATGTTTTGTATTTGATTTCAAGTGCATTTAGAAGATTGTATGAAGCTTTGGAAAGACATGGTAACTAAATCAATTAATTCCGATAGTCTGCAGGCTAGCCTTAAAATTGGTTGACGTATTTCCTAAGCTGAAATAAATCGTCTACTAGTTACCAGAATATAAAGATAAAGATGTCACCGGTACTAAATTGGATAAATTGAATACAATTGTATATTATAGAGAATAATCAAAGTGTTTATGTTTTATCACTGTATAGTTTATCAATTGTAATATCCCTTTAACAAAAAATATTCCAAAACATTTAGTTGAGAAGATACCCTTATTATGCGTTGATTTAATGTCGGAGATTTATTGTTTCTGTGTATTCTATAAATCTGTCCATATACTTTACATTACGTGTGTGTGTGTGTGTGTGTGTGTGTGTGTGTGTGTGTGTGTGTGTGTGTGTGTGTGTGTGTGTGTGTGTGTCCTCTCTAATCAAATATACCATGTTATTAAAGGTGTGTGTGTGTGTGTGTGTGTCAAGAGTGCGTCGTGTGTACGAATGTTGTATGGACTATGTATGTGTGTGTGTGTACGTTGTGTGTACTGTATGTATGTGTGTGTGTTCCTTCCCTCATTACCCACACCATGTTATGATAGGTCACGCCTCAGCTGACTTTATTAACTTTATTCACCCACATATCTCATGTATTCACCCACATATCTCATGTATTCACCCACATATCTCATGTATTCACCCACATATCTCATGTATTCACCCACATATCTCATGTATTCACCCACATATCTCATGTATTCACCCACATATCTCATGTATTCACCCACATATCTCATGTATTCACCCACATATCTCATGTATTCACCCACATATCTCATGTATTCACCCACATATCTCATGTATTGACCCTCTAAAACGCTCCTCTATTTGACTACTGGATTAATAATTATCTATTCACAGGGAAAAGGTTTGGGGAATCTATATTTTATATAAAGTATATAATTATATACCTGTGTATATATATATATATATATATATATATATATATATATATATATATATATTATATGATGACGAGAGCAAACATCAACTCTATTTTCATTGTTTATTGATTAAGCTTTTGACAATATTTCGAACAACTTCACTGTTCATCATCAGGTGGACTCTTCCATGTCACATAGTTTCCAACTGGTCCAAAGTGAGCTAATATATCTATAATAATTTTGTAACACAGAATTATAGTATCTTTATAATAACATGGTAAAATAATTGCAGTTAGATGGAAGTGTGGTAGGCCAGCTAGGCCATCCTTATGGGGAAGTACTGAAGAAAATACCATTTTCAACATTCAATATCTCAAAACTGATTGAGTTTTGGAATATGACTTATAGAATATTTTAGGCTTAGAATGTTTTGTTTTATCATTTCCCAAAGTTGTGACCTTTCCTCCTAGGATACCCTATATAAAGTAAACATGAATACCTGGAAATAACGCCAAGACTAAACTTGTATAGGCACTACAGGTCAGGTCAACAGTGTTCATCCATATATAATGGACGAAGGGGAGAGAAAAAGACATAACAGACATGTACAGAAACAGTCATGAGCAGCTGTGTGTGTGGGGGTGAGGGGGGAGTGTGTGTGTGTATGTGTGTGAGAGAGAGAGAGAGAGAGAGAGAGAGAGAGAGAGAGAGAGAGAGAGAGAGAGAGAGAGACAGAGACTAATCAACCTTATCCAGTGACTCATCGCCTAATTTACTCCAATAGTAACGCAGGATTTTTGTCGACCAATTACTAACCAAGGAACTAACAAACTCATTCAGTGATTTAAGAGGAGACGGTCGTTTTTCTGGTCCCCTTTCTCCCTTGTGTTTAGTCCCATTAGTTTTGGAATTTGTAGACGTTCGGCCCATTTTTTGGCGATTTTAAGACCTTTCGTTCCATTTTGTTATAAATGTTAATACCTATCGTGCCATTTAGGTGTCAATGTTTTCCTTGCGAGCGATATCGAGCCTGTATTTGTAAGAGGAACCGGCCTTCGGCCGGGAAATTTGTCTACCGAAAAATGTACAAATTTATCTTGAGAGGGGGTCTAGGGGATGTGTTTCTAAGTTTGAGGGATATCTAGCGAGGAAACTAAGAATTTATGAATGCATTAATGTATAGGCCAAAACAACAGTCAGTGTCCCCTTAATCAAACCCATGTTTTCCTCTAATAAAGCAACACGCCGTTCTTGACATTAATCATCAATGACAAACCCCAATGTACTTGAATAAACTTATGAAAGCATATGGTCCTCCCCGGATTCGAACTCGGGACACCACACCAACCAAATCATCCACCTATCCTTCCAGCCAATCCACGCACCCTAACCTCAAAACAAAAATAATAATAATAAATATATAAATAAAATAAAACAAACTCGGAAATTCTCTACCTCAATTAATCTTTCCTTCATCCTACGACTTTAAATCTTTCAGTCTCTGTGTGTCCCGACATTTTGACTTAACGTATCTAATGTTGGATCTGACGCTTTTTTAGTGTATATATTTATTGATTGAAAAATTTATTATATGCTATCTTATATATTTCTATTTGATTTATTTGTTTTATATATAATTATTTATTTGTAATTATTTTCATTATTCATATATTTCTAAATTTTTATTATTACCATTATTATTAGTTTTATTATTATTAATATTATTATTATTATTTAATTATTATTATTATTTACCTATTCAATTATGTCTATCATAAAATGGGAATCATAGCAAAATGTTAGCCTCAATATGAATACAACATGCAACCAAGGCTGAAACTTAGACATGGAAAGGTTCAGGACTAGTAAATGTGCAAACGTTTCAAATAGAAGATCTGTTCTACCTGGATCAAACTTTCCTCAGATGTTGTAAGCAGTGCTTCCGTAGAGCATTTCAAGAAGAGTAGATAGTATTTTTGCACACTCTATAATGAGTGTAGTGCACTAAACCATCTCACTCCTTCCACTTCGAGTACCTCCCCAGAATGGACCGCAAGGTCTTTGATATACACGCTATTCATTGTAACTCGTGTATGTGTGTGTGTATGTGGTATCTTATTCTTTCACTATCCATTATATGAGGTAATTCTGTTAGATGTTCTATAATTATGTCCTTACCATTTCGCTTGGATCTTAAGGCCTGTGTGGTCAATGTATGTATGTCAGTCTATATACCTCTCTCTCTCTCTGTCTCTCACACACACACACAAACATCCACATACATCTCTCACTCTCTCTGTTCTGTTTTACATATTTCCCCCTTCCTGGTCTTTGAAAACATTCCGCTTTTCTATTCCATTTTGTTTTCTCGAAGTACCTTTTCCTATTCGTTTGTAATGTATTGTTGTCTTCCCTTGATTTAGACTCTCTATCTCTCTCTCTCTGCCCATTTCTTCTTATTTTCTTCTCCTTGTATTTCTTTCTTTTTATTATTTTCTTTCTGTTTTCCTTCTTATTAGTTTTCTTATTCTTTCTTCCTCTTATCCTTCTTATTCTTTCTTCCTATTATCCTTCTTCTTACTATTTTACTTCTTCCTGTTCTTTTTTCTTCTTATTTCGTCCTCTTATCCTTCGTCTTTCTTCTCATGCCTTGCCTTCTTCTTGTCCGGTTTCTTCCTCTGTACGTTTTGTCTTGTTCATACTTTATAATTGTCATTCTTCTAAGCTTCTTCTTCTTCTACTTTTGCTTCTTCTTATCCTTCTTCTTTCACCACCAATACCAACACCCTCTCACCACCACCAACATCACCATGACAAGTATAGCAAGCTCTAGCATCATCATCACCACCACCCGTACTACCACCATCATCAGTACTTCCATCTCACCACCACCAACATCAATAGAACCACCAACTCACCATCACCACCACCACCACCATCACCACAATTTAGAGTAGTTCTCTTTAGAAACAGTATAACCTGTACCGGTCCTCAATTATGGAATTATCTACCTCCAAATATAAAGGATCTCATCTATTCAAGCAAAAGATCTTCATTCAAAAATAAAATTAAGGATATCTATTTACTTTACAATGTTCATAGTTCAGGATATGCTTGTACTGTCTAGTTATAAGAAAACTGTAATACATATCACTCTAAATTGCCTGTACTGAATATGTAATTTAATATATATAAATCATTTTGTCTGCCAGGGAGCCCCGGCTCGGCAAACCGTGCCATTTCCTATATTATTAACAATTTATGTATTGTGTTCTCTTATTGGCAATACACATTATTACTGACTGACTAACTTACTTACCTTTATTTCACCACCATCACCATTATCTCACCACCACCACTAACACCATCATCTCACCACCACCATCATCAACAACATCTCAACACTATGTCTCTTTTTCCTGTACTACTTTTCCTTCTAGGTGCTGGCGAGATCGCCCGATTTGGTGGCACTGTAAGGTGGGCTGCGGACGGTGGGTATGGCAGTATTACAACAACAACAACATCTCACCACCACAACCATCATTACCATCATCACCCCTAAGACCACCATCTCACCACCACCACTTCCACTATTATCTCACCACCACTACTGTCACCATCATCACCACAAGCCTCTTTCAACACCACCACCACCATCTCACCACAACCACTGTCACCACCATTGCACCACCACCACCACCACCACTACACGCCTCTTTCACCACTAGCCCCCGTCTCAGAACTTGCTTGGGTAATTATATTTATGCTTGCTCAGTAAACAGCATTATCATAATGCTTCCTTCCCGCCCTTCAGCTTGGCCGAGTGGTCTCAAATGGGCTTCAGTCAGGTGCATAATTTATCACTAATTATGCATGTCCGTGCAATTACGTTATTAGGAAGTTTGTTATATTTAGGGAGCGCTTGGAAAACAGTTTGACTTCCAATTATGTTATGCAGTATGAGTACGGTATAATATTCTCAGTCATCCTTACAAATTACATATATATATATATATATTGTTACGAGGGGGAGCCGGGGGAAAACAGATGCTCTAATAGCCTAGCCCACAGCACTGTCAAAAAGTATACGCCGTAGCAAAAAGACACCAATGCTGTAGACCTGCACCCAACACTGCCCACCGTATTACACTACCCTGCAACAGACATGCTCTTAATATCTGACTCAAATACCAAGACACGCAGGTTCTCTAGGAAAAGGGGTTATCTTCCTCTTTGCTCTATGAAAGCAGTAACACAAAGAGACACAAAAATAGCTATTGTCCCCGAGTCGGGTTGATAATGCGATTTAGTATTCAAGAGTACTTCTAAGGTTATTCTCGATTGCTCATAAATGACAAAACATGTCACTACTAGACTCCCAGACACTTCATAGTATGCCCAATCGCTTAGGAATTAGGAATAATATGAAGCAGAAACATAGGGAAAGTCCAATGCAGAAGCTCAACAATGCACTGGTGTTGACATATCAGTAGGTTGTGGAGTGGGCTTCTAAGAGCCACGAACAAACCACTGTAGATGTCAACCTCAATAATACATAAGATATACATAATATAAGAAATAACAATGCAGTAGAATAATAGAAGAAAAATGGAATGAAAAAGGTATGAAGCTTATACTTAGGATTACCAGGGGAAAATAACGCAGTACATTTCCTAAGATAAACGAAATAAACTCTGGATTGCTAAATATTAATGTTAAGACAAAATAAATATGCTCAAAATGACTCCAAGCTTGCTATGCTTGGAAACAAAGAAATTATTATGGGATTATTATGGGATCGAGCAAGCAAGCAAGCCCACCACAGACTGGACAGTACATGTGATCGCTACGAGAGTTGCAACAGGAGTAGGTCCTGACTCCTGAGGCTGCAGCCTGCAGGGTACACACAAGCCCTCGCGAGAAAGAGAGGAGGGGGCGCCAAATGTTGCTATACTAGATAACTAAGCTAATCACTTGGGCTCTCATTAACAGTACACAAGTAATCAAATAAATACAAGGCATCATTGTGTGAACTTACGACAACGAAAACAATCACCCTAAGGCTGAACTAAAGAAGTAATTATACTCGTGGCAACAAAAACAGTGCTATCTTTATGGCAACATAGGAGGGACGTATAGCGAGGCCCTAGCCTCCCACAGGGCCCTCCCACAATAGACCTTGTGATTGTAACTCACTCACAAATGACAAGGTTACAAAACTCATTTGGGAGTGACACCCTCACACCCAGGGGGAGTCTGTTGGTGCATCTTGAAACAACAGACTGCTATATTTAAATAACACTACAAGACATACACAACTAGTCTTTTTTCTAATATTTTTATAGTTTTTTGTATTTTGTATTTAAATATTTTCTTCTATACCGAAACACAGCAACTCCTACTTTACGACCCTACGATGGGCTACACACGACAACCAACAAGCGCCATACGTAAATATGCGAATCAAACCAAAGTAGGAGGTTACACCAAAACAATCTGACCACTAAGATATTTCCTCACAACATACCCTCTTGTGACAAACAATCAGCCATAACATTATCAGTGCCTTTAATGTGCCGCACATCCAAACTGTGTTTCTGCAACAGAAGAGTCCACCTAGTTAGCCGCTGAATTTTGTACTTACATTTCTCCAAAAATTGAAGGGGATGGTGGTCGGAGTAGATCTTAACCCTTGTCTATCGGGGCCCGACTTAAGTCCGTATCTAAAAACCTGGACTATGTGGTGGGGCCCGCCTTTAGTCCGTGTGCAATTTTGGCGCAATTTTAGCTCTGAGAGAGAGCCGAGCGGTGGGAGGAGCATAGGTTGCCTCATGACCGCTCGCCACGACCGTCGTGGGCCCACTGACATGTACTCCACACTACTCCACCCTCTCTCACTCGCTACACACGTAATTATGTAACGAAATGACCGTATTTTAGCCATTTTGCCCTTCGGTTGCACGATCGTTGCAAGACAACCAGTGATCGTAGAAGGATGGTTCTGGTGTCATTGGAAAGCTCAATTATCGTTTTCACGGATACATACTTGTATTACGCTCTGGCTCTTGTTTATGCATGAAAAAGAGCACGGAAACAATGCCATTTATGGTAAAAAAACAAAACGCTGGGCGGCACGGTCAAATATACCGCCTAGGCCGCTCGTTGAGTGTTTACAATCGTGCCATAGGCTGGTACATACACCTGAAAGTGCTGCAGGGACAGAACAATAGCTAGGAGCTCCTTCTCTACTACTGAGTAATTCCTCTGGGCTCGATTAAACTTCTTTGAGTAGAAGGACACCGGATGCTCTATCCCTGCATGCTCTTGCGGCAGTACCGCACCTATCCCCACATCACTAGCGTCGGTAGCTAGGATGAATGGCAATCCAAAGTCAGGAGCTCGCAGGATGGGATGGTGCAACTGGAGAGACTTAACTCCTGCAAAAGCCTCCTGACATTCTTCCATCCACTTGAACTTGATGTCTTTCCGCAGTAAATTAGTCAGCGGAGCAAGTACAGTTGAGTAGTCCTTAATAAATCTCCGGTAGTAGCCAATCATTCCTAAGAACCGTTGCAGAGATTTGCGAGTGGTAGGAGAGAAACTAGCAATAGCCTCCACCTTTGCCAAGGGTGGAGACACCTCACCATGCCCTACCACAAATCTGAAGTAATTGACAGTAGCCTGTACAAAGTCGCATTTCTCCAGATTTACAACCTAACCTGCTTCACTAAGTCTTTTGAAAAGAAGCTCAACATTATCAACATGCTCTCGCCAGGTGGTATCAAAAATCACAATGTCATCAATATAAACTACACAATAAGGGATATCATCTACAACCCAGTTCATCAATCGCTGAAATGTAGCCGGGGCGTTCTTAAGCCCGTAGGGCATCACCTGACACTGGTAAACTGCCCCGTCCACCACAAAACTAGCAATTTTCTTGGCTCTCTCAGTCAACGGGACCTGCCAGTAACCCTTCACTAAATCCACCTTAGTGATAAACGCGGCAGCCCCGATGCGGTCTACAGAGTCGTTGACTCTAGGTAATGGATAGGCATCTGTCTGGGATATTGCATTGACCCTCCTGAAATCAACACAAAAGCAGATCTTGCCATTCGGTTTAGGTTGCAAGGTCACTGGCGAAGACCACTCACTATATCCCTTCTTCACCAGACCCTTCTCCAACATGTAGTCCAGCTCTGCTTTTAGGGCAGGCTGTCGAGCAGGATTTACACGGTAGGGTGCCAACTTGAGTGGTTTACTGTCTCCAACCTCTATGTCGTGTATCGCCCAGGATGTCAAACCTGGAGAATCACCAAACACGCTGGAGTACTGCCACAGCCTATTGAACAACTCATCTTGTCGCTTAGGACCAAGATGCTGCAACTTTTCTCTAAGAGCAACATACCCATTGCCCTCCCAAAACCCAGCTGGGAGCGCAGCTTCTAAATAGTCAACCTCCTTCTCCTCCTCCGTCCCTACTACAGCCAGGTCATGAGAGGGACAATATGTGCCACCTGTGCAGTCACTCCCACAATTCATAAGAACAAAGGCTTCCCCTCCGATACCAGACATGAGCACCCCCGCATTCCTTGCGGCTACATCTGCCTGCGCAGCATCACCTCCGTCAGCGCCACGGCCAGATGTAGTCGGTCTATGGTAGGGCTTTAACATATTATTATGGCAGAATTGGGAGGCTTTGCGACGGTCGGGCGTGTCTATTACATAGTCAACCTCACCAATCTGCTTAACGACCTTGTATGGACCACAAAATTTAGCTGCTATGGGTCGACCCTGGACTGGCAACAGCGCCAGAACCTCTTCACCCTCCTTGAACGCCCTAGATTTAGCCTGCTTATCATAGTGGTACTTCATCTTGCTTTGTGCTGCCACTAGATGCTCTTTAGCTAGCTGCAGGGCAGTCTGCAACCTCTCCCGAGTCTTCTGCACATACTCGAGCAGAGGCACAGAGCCCCCTGCCGCATCAGTCACCCAGGCATCTTTCACCACATCCTTGGGGCCTCTGACCCGATGACCAAACACAATGGAATTGGGCAAGAATCCCAACAACTCTGAAGGGACATCACAAATTGCAAAAAGAACAAAAGGTAAAGCAGTGTCCCAATCCCTCTCGTGCTGCAAGCAAAATTTACACAGCATACTCTTCAAGGTCTGGTGAAAACGCTCAAGGGCTCCCTGTGATTGTGAGTGGTACACACTTGACAACACATGCTCTATACCTAACTCTGAGAGGGTTTGCTTGAAGAGATTTTATGTAAAGTTAACCCCTCTGTCAGACTGGATTTGACGTGGCAAACCAAATCTAGTGAAGAAATGCAGGTGTTTGAGAACAACCTTCGCATTCATGCTGCTAACTGGAATAGCCTCCGGGTATCTAGTTGTGGCATCCATCAAAGTAAGCAAGTATTTATATCCCGCACTGGTGGGTGGTAAGGGACCGACCATGTCAATTATGACACGAGTAAATGGCAGTTCAACTGCAGGTATAGGGATCAAAGGTGCTATGAGTATTCCTTGGTTGGGTTTTCCAACTACCTGACAAACATGACACGACATCAAAAAAGTAGCCACCGATGCATGCATATTAGGCCACCCAAAATTAAAACGCAGCCTTTCAGTAGTCGTACGCACCCCTAGATGCCCCGCCAGTGGTGCCTCATGCGCTAGCCTAACCAGCTCTTTCCTGAATTGAGCAGGCACCACTACTTGCTCCTCCCCCATTCCGGAGCCCGTCTCCAACGTCCACTGCCGATACAACAATGTCCCTTTTACAATCAATTTCCCGGGACCGTCCTTCCCACCAGTCATGCCAACCTTCTTAAACAGGAGGCCCAGACTCGGGTCCTCTTGCTGCAACTTGCTCAATTCGTCTCTAGGTATCTCCGCCAATGACCTCTCAAAAATACAGTAGCAGAAGGTTGAGTCGGCGGCACTATGTCAGACTCCTCGTCCGGCACTAAGTCACCTCTACTAGTCTCGGTAGCCTCACTGGGGTCAGCCACGCCCACAGCTGCCTCCGAGGCACTGTTATATAGTAGTGCATCATGGGATGACCCGCACTTATGGCTGTCGGCCCCCGCATCCAATAAATCATCCTCCTGTTGTGCCACCTGTGCCATTGACCGGTCACTGCACACACAGGGTAGATAGAGTCCATGTTATCTTCCTGCAAACAACCACCAGTAGGGAGCTCAAAAGCAGCCTCAAAGATGAATATAGGAGGCGGGAAAACTACATCCCCTGCCAAGTCAGTCCCGAGCAAAAAGTCCACCCCCTCAACTGGCAGAGTGCCCACTATGGCCACCTTACCCTCAGCGGTCAGCAATGGGCACTCTAGGATCACTGGGACTAAATCACAGCACTGCTCACTGTTGATTCCCCTGCAAATAACGAACTCTCCAGTGCTAATAGGTCCCCCTGTCAGGTTGCGACACATGGATTGCTGCGCACCAGTATCCCTAAACACCTTGACAGGGTACTTCTGCTCCCCGATCCGTACTGATCCATCATGTATGAATGGCCGACACCAATCAGGGGAAGTCTGGTTATGCTCAGGTGGTGATACCATCTGGGGCGGCAAGGTGCTTACAAACCTGCTTCGCGCTGGCCTACACTGCCCCCCAGACTGGCCTGTATCTGGCTTGCCTTTCACAGGCACCTCCCCTAGTGTCGCCACCAACTGGACAGCCTTGGGTTCCTGGGTAGCCTTCCATTTAGCACACTGAGGTTTAAATATGACCCACTTGCTTGCAAAAATAACATCTCACTTCTGTAGAAGCTCGCTGGTTGTCAGGCTTGGTATAATGTTGTGTCTTATTTGGGTTAACTTTTGGTGATGATGGGCGAGCTGATACTGTGGCTGCTTGGTGCACAGGTCAGTCATTCCTGTCACCAATGCTCCCCATGCAAGTGCCACGCTGGGCTAGTGCAAAGTCATCAGCCCAAACTGCTGCTTCCCTTATTGATTTAAACTGCTTTTCTTCTAATTTTGCCCCAATGTCCGTTTCAACTATGCTGGTAAACTGCTCCATCAGCCAAACCTCACACGCCGCCTCAAAAGTACCAGCCGACTCTGAATGCAGCCACTTAGCTAGAGTATCGCGCAGATACCTGGCACATTCTATGTGCGAGTTCCCCTGCTGCTTCCCAGCCCCCCTGAAGGCCAACCTGTAAGCCTCGGGACGCAGCTCGTAGGCTTTTAACACAGCCTCTTTAAGTACATCATACTCTAGCTCCTGCACTTCTAGGCGATCGTATGCATCAAGAGCCTTGCCTTTTAAAACATTAGACACCAACACCGCCCAGCGTTGCCTCGGCCACTGATACTCGTGGGCCTTCTTCTCAAAACACAAGAACCACTCCGTGACCTTGAGTTCATCGAAGGCCGGCACGAGTTTCAGCCGTCGAGACAACAGCACCTCTTCTGCCTCCTCCTTAGATGTATGACCAGCACTATTCCCTTGTCGTCTTTGCCCACTAGTTTCCAACTTCGTCTTTTCCAAATCTACCTGTCTATCTCTCTCTCTCTGTCTCTCTTCCATCTCCATCTTTCTCAACTCGATCTCTCTACCTTTCTGTCTCTCTTCTCTCTCTCTCTGTCTGTCTTCCATCTCCATTCTCTTAAGCTGAATCTCAACCTCTGGACTCCTTCTCGACCCTATCGGGGTTATCGGAGGAAACTGGGCGTAAGGGGGAACATTGTGGTGAGCAGCCACCGTATGAGTGGCATTGAAATGCTGGGGTGTGGCCAACGACACATGGGGGGACGAAGGAGGATACTGAGGATTGCTAGCATAACTTGAAATAAATGTACTGGCCATAGGGGCCTGAATATAGCCCTGTGAAAATGAAGGGGCCGTACTGATAGGGTTAAATGCCGACGGTGGAGGCGTGGTGGCAGGTGCTGTGGTAATAGTAGGAGACTGCCTACATACAGTATCACCTTGCTCTGGAGTTGTTGCTCCACTCCGGTCCCCAGTAGAATGGTAGCTAGCCTGACTGATAGGACGCTGTGGCACATGCTGGAGGGTCCCATCATCCACGACACGAGTACTAGCTTCCTGAAGACCATTCTGCTGTGCAACTAGCTTAGACACCTCTTGAACTAACTCTGCCTTAGCCATACCACTGCACCTCCAACCATGCATCTCCAACACACATCTTCATTCATCACTACTCCTGCCAGCAACCTCTTCTTGACTAGGTTGGGTTCTAATAAACTGCCAAACGTCCTCCCTCCCCACAAGATGAACAGGAATGTAATCAACATGCGACATCTTAGCAATAGTTGTGGACACGGGTTAATGAAATAAGAGTACTATGTCCGTAGACTTTCAACTGCAAGCAAAATACTGACCAATCTAAATATAATTGCTTCACACCACAAGAACTCTATACTATCACACTATCCTGGCATGAGGTCGCCACTGTTACGAGGGGGAGTCGGGGGGAAAACAGATGCTCTAATAGCCTAGCCCACAGCACTGTCAAAAAGTATACGCCATAGGAAAAAAAAAATACACCAATGCTGTAGACCTGCACCCAACACGGCCCACCGTATTACACTACCCTGCAACAGACACGGTCTTAATATGACTCAAACACCAAGACATGCAGGTTCTCTAGGAAAAAGGATTATCTTCCTGTTTGCTCTATGAAAGCAGTAACACAAGGAGACACAAACATAGCTATTGTCCCCGAGTCGGGTTGATAATGCGATTTAGTATTCAAGAGTACTTCTAAGGTTATTCTCGACTGCACATAAATGCCAAAACATACCACTGCTAGACTCCCAGACACTTCATAGTATGCCCAATCGCTTAGGAATTAGGAATAATATGAAGCAGAAACATGGGGAAAGTCCAATGCAGAAGCTCAACAATGCACTGGGGTTGACATATCAGTAGGTTGTGGAGTGGGCTTCGAAGAGCCACCGAACAAACCACTGTAGATGTCAACCTCAATAATACATAAGATATACATAATAGAAGAAATAACAATTCAGTAGAATAATGGAAGAAAATGGAAGGAAAAAGGTTGAAGCTTATACTTAAGATTGCCAAGGGAAAACAATGCAGTACATTTCCTAAGATAAACGAAATAAACTCTGGATTGCTAAATATTAATGTTAAGACAAACGAAATATGCTCAAAATGACTCCAAGCTTGCTATGCTACTATACACTATGAAACAAAGAAATGATGTGCGGTATTAAGGGATCTAGCAAGCAAGCCCACCACAGACTGGACAATACATGTGATCGCTACGAGAGTTGCAACAGGAGTAGGTCCTGACTCCTGAGGCTGCAGCCTGCAGGGTACACACAAGCCCTCGCGAGAAAGAGAGGAGGGGGTGCCAAATGTTGCTATACTAGATAACTAAACTAATCACTTGGGCTCTCATTAACAGTACAAAAGTAATCAAATAAATACAAGGCATCATTGTGTGAACTTACGACGACGAAAACAATCCCCCCAAAGGCTGAACAAAAGATGTAATTATACTCATGGCAACAAAAACAGTGCTATATTTATGGCAACATAGGAGGGATGTATAGCGAGGCCCTAGCCTCCCACAGGGCCCTCCCGCAATAGGCCTCGTGATTGTAAGTCACTCACAAATGACAAGGTTACAAAACTCATTTGGGAGTGACAATATATATATATATATTGTAACAATCCGAAGTATTGCTCAACAGATATTGTAATCTTAAATTATTTGGCCTCAAGACTCTAGAGGTATGGGAACTTCAAACCGTACAAGAGACTGAATTTGATAGGTAGGTATTCAGTAGATATGGTAGGGGTAGATTTCTTATAGGGATATTATTCCTATACAGTTACTTCATTAATATTACAGTTCTTAGCTAGTTTTATAGTATATGTTCAAGGGTCAACCAACCAAGCTTCATTAATGCTTATTCTAATAGGATTTCAAAACCAAGAAATAATTTAATTATTATTATTATTATTATTATTATTATTATTAAAGTAAAGTAAAGTTAAAGATTAATATAATTACAAGAAATTTGAATTACTACTTGAATTATTTACAGAGATTAAATATAAAAGTAAAATATTACTTATAACTCTTACAAATAAAACAAAAACAAATAAATATAAATATAAAAATATATTAACTAAAAACATGAAATTATGACATTGAAATATAGTCACGTGCTCAATCCCGGTTAATGAAGATTGTTAGCCTAGGCGTCACACTCTCTAGATGGTAGGTTGAAGAGAACATAAGTAACAACCAGACTGTACTCCAGGTATTCACAGAGACACCACCCCGAGCTATAGTCCAAGTAACACTGAAGTTAGTCTAAAAATAAGATCACTCATAGACTCGGGAAAGAGCTGGTCACTAAGAAAAGAAACTCGCCCCCTAGTGGTGTGGAGCGAGTTAACGACCATTGAAGAGTATATACAAAAGGTTCATGGCGCTGGTGTGGTGCTTTGAAGCTCCATGTAGAGGTAGAGTTGGTTGGATGAGGCTTCAGGAAGGGTTGAGCAGGCTCGGAGTGTGGTGCTTTGAAGCTCCATGTAAAGGTAGAGTTGGTTGGATGAGGCTTCAGGAAGGGTTGAGCAGGCTCGGATTGTGGTGCTTTGAAGCTCCATGTAGAGGTAGAGTTGGTGGGATGAGGCTTCAGGAAGGGTTGAGCTGGCTCGGAGTGTGGTGCTTTGAAGCTCCATGTAGAGGTAGAGTTGGTTGGATGAGGCTTCAGGAAGGGTTGAGCAGGCTCGGAGTTTCGAGGGACGTAACACCTCCAACCTAAGTCCTTGAAAGGTGTTGAAGAGGACTGAAATAAGAAGGAGGGAGAGACTCTGAGACTGTGGACGTACTCCTGGACAAAGTATCGGCAATTAGATTGTCCACACCTCTAATATGCCGAACAATGAGTAGGTACTCTTGTAGCTTCAGGGCCCACCGTAGAATCCTCTGATTATTGTTTCTCATTTTATGTATGAAAGTTAAAGGGTTGTGATCAGTGTAGATGAAAATGGGAGACTGTTGAGGCAGGTAACATTCAAACTTCTTGATTGAAGACACCAATGCGAGGCCTTCGAGTAACCCCGCTGGTGTTTCTTCAATTTGGCCGAGAAGTAGGAGACGGGATGTAGGACACCATCTGCAAGGTTTTTCTGAAGAAGAACGGCCCCTACTCCTTGGTCACTTGCATCAACCTGGAAATGGTAAGGTATGATGTGGTCAGGAGTTTGGAGCACAGGGTGCGAGGAGAGAAGGCGTTTGAGGTTGACGAAGGCTGCAGCACAGGCGGGACTCCAAACAAACCTAACTTTAGTACTAGTCAGGTCAGTTAATGGAGCAGAGATGGTGGCAAAGTTGCTGCAGAACCTCCTGTAAAAACCACACATCCCCAAAAACCGCATCAGGGACTTGCGGTCTGCTGGTTGGGGAAAGGTGGTGATGGCCACAATATTTGCATCCCTCGGGCGAGCGATACCCCGTCCCACCACATGGCCGAGGTAGGTGACAGTCCCTCGTCCAAAACACGACTTGGCTAGGTTGATTGTGAAGCCAGTATAGGCGAGACGAGACAGCAGTCCCTCCAGTCTGGCGAGATGGTCCATCCATGTACCTGAAGTAATCACAATGTCATCTAAGTAGGAATCAACACCCTCTAAATCTTGAATAGTATAGGAAATAATGCGTTGAAAAGTTGCAGGGGCATTGATCATTCCGAAAGGCTTCACATTATACTGGAACAAACCATAAGGGGTTATGAATGCTGAAATAACCTTTGCTCTCTCGGTCATACCTATTTGATAGTATCCTTTTTGAAGGTCTATGGTGAATACATATTGACCGGTTCCTACTTTGTCAATTAGATCATCTATACGGGGAAGAGGATAAGCATCTGGCACAGTCACAGAATTCACCTTTCTATAATCTGTACAAAGTTTAGAAGTGCCATCTGGCTTAGGGACTAGCAAGGAGGGGGATGCCCAGGGTGAGTGACTGGGTTCTATATGGTCGTGTTCCAGCATAAACTCAATTTCTTTCTTCATGATATTTTGCTTCTGAGGATTTAACCTATAAGCTGATTGTTTAATAGGTCTAACATCTGAGGAAAGTAGGACTACATCGTGAAGCTGGGAATTGCAAAAACCAGGGATATCTGAGGTGACCGAAGGGAACTTCAAAAGTACCTACTGAAGGTCATTTCTATGAGAAGGTGATATCTCATGCAAGTACCCATCTAAATGCTGCAACACTTCACTATTTTGGGGATTGCCACAAGGGGAAGGAAGATAAACCTCCTCAATCACTTCAGCATCACTCTCCTTAGGCAACTCCTCAGATTTCATTGCAGTATTTACAATTAGGCAAGGTGTATTCTCCTCTAGTAACCTTTCAACGTAAGGTTTGATTTGATTGACATGGATAAGCCGGCTATTTTTCCGACGATCTGGAGTGTTCACTACGTAATTGAGATCAGACAACTTCTGAATTATGATGTATGGTCCAGAATATTTACTTTTAAGAGGATGCCCTGGAATGGGCAGAAAAAGGAGCACTTTTATCCCAGAATTGAAAGTACGGTATTCAGATTTGAGATCATAGCGAGTTTTCATATTTGCTGATTTTTATCCAAATTATCTAGGGCAAGAGTTCGCACTTTAGACATTTTAAGTTTCAAAGCATTTATGTACTCTGACACAGTGCGGGAGGGGTTATCAGAAACTGTATTGAACCACTGATCTTTCAGGACCTTCAAAGGGCCTCTGATCTGACTTCCATACAACAACTCGGAGGGGGATTAACCTAGCGACTCCTGGGGGCATTCCCTGACAGCAAAAAGAAGAAAGTCAATGCTTTCATCCTACTCTTTCTCCGTCTCCAAAACAGTACTTCTTTATCATACTCTTAAAACTCTGATGGAAACGTTCAACGCAACCCTGTGTCTGAGGTCTGTACGCTGTGGACAAATGTTTTTGCACGTCCAACTCTGTCATTACTTGACACATCAGCCCACTGGTAAAGTTAGATCCCTGGTCACTTTGGATATCTTTTGGAATGCCTACTTTAGTGAAAAGATGCAATAAGTGAGAGGCAATGGTTTTGGCCTTAATGTTCTTCAAAGGGAAAGCTTCAGGGTATCGGGTAGCGGGACACATGACAGTCAAAATATATTGGTTTCCTCTCTTTGTTTTGGGAAGGGGTCCTACACAATCTATGACTATTTTTCCAAAGGGTTCTGACGTGACAGGGGTGCTTTGGAGATTACTTCATTTGGCTTACCCACCAGTTGGCAAGTGTGACAAGAACGGACAAAGTTAGTCACATCTTTCTTCATTCCTGGCCAAAAAAAATAATTTAGTATTTTCCTGTAGGTGTTGTTTTGACCTAGGTGTCCTGCTAGTTTATCATGAGCTAGCTCCATGACAGAAGAACGGATGGATGAAGGGATGATGATTTGATGTGTATTAGACCATGTATCTGTGTCAGGCTTATCAGGTGTGTGGAAACTATGCATGAGAACTCCATCATGATAGTAAATGCTTGGATTCTTTCCATTCGCAGAAGTGTATTTAGCAACATGTCTAAATTTTGCAAGAGTTTCATCAGATTCTTGACCTTTAATGAGATTCTCTTTCGACATGATCTGAGTGAACAATGTCTCCTGACTTGATGTAGAGGGAGAGTCATGGAATACTAAGTTTTGAGAACGAGTAACTGCACATACAGGGAATATATGAGGGGTCTCTTTATCCATCCTCTCTGTAGAACTGGTAAGTAAGGGAGCTTCTCTCAACTTCAAGGCAGGAATCAGCCCATCTCCAGCCAAGTCATTTCCCAGAAGGAAGGAAACTCCAGGCACAGGAAGGTCCTGCTCAAGGATGGCTACTTTAATCGTTCCCCGGAGTAACCCACTGTTAAGCACTATTTCAGCCATGTTAACTACTTTATTTGAATTAAAGAAATTAAGCTGGCTAACTTCCCCTGTATATCCAGTCTCAACGAAGGGCAAAGCTTTCTTTACTAATATGCTCTGGGCCTAGCCTGTATCCCTCAGAATTGTGACTGGATATTCCCTGGAATGTTCAAGAGTGGAGACGGTTCCTGGAACCTTGAAAGCAGAGAAAAGATCAGATGACTCAATTGATTGAATGCATGTCACTGGTTTCCCAGTAGGTATGACAGATGGTGAACGAGAAGTGGCAATAGTGAGTTTGTAGGCAGATGAAGTTTTACAGCTAGGGTGTTGACATTGAAGGATGTTATGCCCTGTCCTTTTACAATATGTACAAAATTCCTCATTTCTTTTTTGATCTTTTGGTGTGGGATTTGAAGAACTTTGCAGCGAGCTGACTTCAGACACGGGGTAATTACTAGAGGGGAATCTAACAGTTGGTGTCCTAGACTTGTCTCGGTTTGGAAAGCCCCTGTGAATTAAAGCATAAGAATCTGCCAACTTGGCACTCTTAGTGAGGTCACTTTCACCCTTCTCCTCAACGTACACCAGGATATTAAGTGGTAGTCTTCGCTTCCATTCTTCAAGAACCATCAGGTTAACTAAGTCTGTGAATGTGGTGATACGGGAAGAGTCCAGCCACTTCTTAAACATTCGAAACTTTTCCATTGCAAACTCTAAGTATGTGTGCATTTCCGGCTTGCAGTAGTTTCTAAACTGTATACGATAACTGTCAGGGGTTATAGAATATGCATCAAGAATGGCTTTCTTTACAAACTCATAATCATCAATGTTTTCAAGGTTAGAGAAAATAGTGGAAGCTTTTCCTACTAATTTAGGATGAAGTAGCCACGTCCACTCCTCCTTAGGCCATTTAAGGTGTGCAGCGGTCTTTTCAAAAGTCTGGAAAGAAGCTTCCGGATCTTTCTCATTGAAAGTTGGAACTAAGGAGATATTCTTAGCTAAGTTGAAAGACTTCTTCAGTTTCTCTAGCTCTAGCTTTTCTGCCTCGAGTTTTTTGGTTTCTTCTAGATTTTGGATTTTTGCTATTTCTAACTGTCTGTTTGCATTCTCAAACTCTTCCTGCTTTTGTAGCTTAAGAAGTTCCAACTGCCTATCTTTTTCCTTTTCCTGCAATTCTAACTGCCTATCTTTTTCCTTTTCCTGCAATTCTAACTGCCTATCTTTTTCCTTTTCCTGCTGAAGTATGGCTAACCGTTCCCTTTCAAAGGCTAGGCGCTCTCCTGACCATACATCCTGATTTGATCTATCAAGTCTCTCAGGTGTTTCACTTTGTGTATCCTCATCATCTATCATAGATTTATGCATAGAAAGACTAGCTGGAGTAAACTCATCTACGGCTTCGAGTTAACAGTACAAAAGTAATCAAATAAATACAAGGCATCATTGTGTGAACTTACGACAACGAAAACAATCCCCCAAAGGCTGAACAAAAGATGTAATTATACTCGTGGCAACAAAAACAGTGCTATCTTTATGGCAACATAGGAGGGACGTATAGCGAGGCCCTAGCCTCCCACAGGGCCCTCCCGCAATAGGCCTCGTGATTGTAAGTCACTCACAAATGACAAGGTTACAAAACTCATTTGGGAGTGACAATATATATATACTGTATATATTGTAACAATCCGAAGGTTTGCTCAACAGATATTGTAATCTTAAATTATTTGGCCTCAAGACTCTAGAGGTATGGGAACTTCAAACCGTACAAGAGACTGAATTTGATAGGTAGGTATTCAGTAGATATGGTATGGATAGATTTCTTATAGGGATATTATTCTTATAGAGTTACTTCATTAATATTCCAGTTCTTTGCTAGTTTTATAGTATATGTTCAAGGGTCAACCAACCAAGCTTCATTAATGCCTATTCTAATAGGATTTCAAAAACAAGAAATAATTTAATTATTATTATTATTATTATTATTAAAGTAAAGTAAAGTTAAAGATTAATATAATTACAAGAAATTTGAATTACTACTTGAATTATTTACAGAGGATTAAATATAAAAGTAAAAATATTAGTTATAACTCTTACAAATAAAACAAAAACAAATAAATATAAATATAAAAAAAATATTAAACTAAAAGCATGAAATTATGACATTGAAATATAGTCACGTGCTCAATCTCGGTTAACCTCTGAAGTGCGCATGGGGGTAATTGGAAACGTCCCCCTGTGCTGACGTATTTGAGGTGTTTCCGTCACTAAAATATTCATTGTGCCATTAATAGCATTAATATTTATCCATATGCGCCTATTATGGGTTGATTATAAAGGTATTAACCTGAAACAATAATAAAACGAGTGAAAACAGCGTTTGGATGGTCAAAATCGGAGATATAGCCGAGTTGTATAATTATGGGTGAGGCAATCTGCTTTCCCGCCAATTTCCCCCAAGGCCACTGAGACACAGTCGATCGATACTCTCTCTCTCTCTCTTGCACTCGCTTGCTATCAGTGATGACCACACCCTCCAATCGGATTTCTAATGTTAGCACGAAAATATACCTCAGAATAAGGGAATAACAGGGAAAATAGGTGATAACTGAAGGAGAGGAGGAAAGTGGGGAAGGAGGGGAGGTAGAGGACTGAGATTTTGCATGGCCCAGGGGCCAAAAAAAAAAAAAAAAAATAAAAAAATAAAAATAAAACAATATTTTTTTTTCGATGTCAAAAGTTGATTTTTTTTTTCTCTGACTCTTAAGAGTCTCCCCGCAGTGCGCCGGGGGAACTCTTAAGAGTCTCCCCGCAGCTCCCGGGTTAATGAAGATTGTTAGCCTAGGCGTCACACTTTCTAGTTGGTAGGTTGAAGAGAAGGTAAGTAACAACCCGACTGTACTCCAGGTATTCACAGAGACACCACCCCGAGCTATAGTCCAAGTAACACTGAAGTTAGTCTAAAAATAAGATCACTCATAGACTCGGGAAAGAGCTGGTCACTAAGAAAAGAAACTCGCCCCATAGTGGTGTGGGGCGAGTTAACGATCATTGAAGAGTATATACAAAAGGTTCATGGCGCTGGTGTGGTGCTTTGAAGCTCCATGTAGAGGTAGAGTTGGTTGGATGAGGCTTCAGGAAGGGTTGAGCAGGCTCGGATTGTGGTGCTTTGAAGCTCCATGTAGAAGTAGAGTTGGTGGGATGAGGCTTCAGGAAGGGTTGAACAGGCTCGGAGTGTGGTGCTTTGAAGCTCCATGTAGAGGTAGAGTTGGTTGGATGAGGCTTCAGGAAGGGTTGAGCAGGCTCGGAGTTTCGAGAGACGTAACACCTCCCCCCTAAGTCCTTGAATGGTGTTGAAGAGGACTGAAATAAGAAGGAGGGAGAAATTCTGAGACTGTGGACGTACTCCTGGACAAAGTATCGGCAATTAGATTGTCCACACCTCTAATATGCCGAACAATGAGTAGGTACTCTTGTAGCTGCAGGGCCCACCGTAGAATCTTCTGATTATTGTTCCTCATTTTATGTATGAAAGTAAAAGGGTTGTGATCAGTGTAGATGAAAATGGGAGACTGTTGAGGCAGGTAACTTTCAAACTTCTTGATTGAAGACACCAATGCGAGGCCTTCTTTTTCAACTGTAGAGTAACTCCGCTGGTGTTTCTTCAATTTGGCCGAGAAGTAGGAGACGGGATGTAGGACACCATCTGCAAGGTTTTTCTGAAGAAGAATGGCCCCTACTCCTTGGTCACTTACATCAACCTGGAGACGGTAAGGTATGGTCTGGTAAGGGGTTTGGAGCACAGGGTGCGAGGAGAGAAGGCATTTGAGGTTGACGAAGGCTGCAGCACAGGCGGGACTCCAAACAAGCCTAACTTTAGTACTAGTCAGGTCAGTTAATGGAGCATAGATGGTGGCGAAGTTGCTGCAGAACCTCCTGTAAAAACCACACATCCCCAAAAACCGCATCAGGGACTTGCGGTCTGCTGGTTGGGGAAAGGTGGTGATGGCCACAATATTTGCATCCCTCGGGCGAGCGATACCCCGTCCCACCACATGGCCGAGGTAGGTGACAGTCCCTCGTCCAAAACACGACTTGGCTAGGTTGATTGTGAAGCCAGTATAGGCGAGACGAGACAGCAGTCCCTCCAGTCTGGCGAGATGGTCCATCCATGTACCTGAAGTAATCACAATGTCATCTAAGTAGGAATCAACACCCTCTAAATCTTGAATAGTATAGGAAATAATGCGTTGAAAAGTCGCAGGGGCATTGATCATTTCGAAAGGCATCACATTATACTGGAACAAACCATAAGGGGTTATGAATGCTGAAATAACATTTGCTCTCTCGGTCATACCTATTTGATAGTATCCTTTTTGAAGGTCTATGGTGGATACATATTGACCGGTTCCTACTTTGTCAATTAGATCATCTATACGGGGAAGAGGATAAGCATCCGGCACAGTCACAGAATTCACCTTTCTATAATCTGTACAAAGTCTAGAAGTGCCATCTGGCTTAGGGACTAGCAAGGAGGGTGATGCCCAGGGTGAGTGACTGGGTTCTATATGGTCGTGTTCCAGCATAAACTCAATTTCTTTCTTCATGATATTTTGCTTCGGAGGATTTAACCTATAAGCTGATTGTTTAATAGGTCTAACATCTGAGGAAAGTAGGACTACATCGTGAAGCTGGGAATTGCAAAAACCAGGGATATTTGAGGTGACCGAAGGGAACTTCAAAAGTACTGACTGAAGGTAATTTCTATGAGAAGGTGATATCTCATGCAAGTACCCATCTAAATGCTGCAACACTTCACTATTTTGGGGATTGCCACAAGGGGAAGGAAGATAAACCTCCTCAATCACTTCAGCATCACTCTCCTTAGGCAACTCCTCAGACTTCATTGCAGTATTTACAATTAGGCAAGGTGTATTCTCCTCTAGTAACCTTTCAACGTAAGGTTTGATTTGATTGACATGGACAAGCCGGCTATTTTTCAGTCGATCTGGAGTGTTCACTACGTAATTGAGATCAGACAACTTCTGAGTTATGATGTATGGTCTAGAATATTTACTTTTAAGAGGATGCCCTGGAATGGGCAGAAAAAGGAGCACTTTTTCCCCAGAATTGAAAGTACGGTATTCAGATTTGAGATCATAGCGAGTTTTCATATTTGACTGATTTTTATCCAAATCATCTAGGGCAAGAGTTCGCACTTTAGACATTTTAAGTTTCAAAGCATTTATGTACTCTGACACAGTACGGGAGGGGTTATCAGAAACTGTATTGAACCACTGATCTTTCAGGACCTTCAAAGGGCCTCTGATCTGACGTCCATACAACAACTCAAAGGGGGAGTAACCTAGCTACTCCTAGGGGCATTCCCTGACAGCAAAAAGAAGAACGTCAATGCTTTCATCCCACTCTTTCTCCGTCTCAAAACTGTACTTCTTTATCATACTCTTAAAACTCTGATGGAAACGTTCAAGGTAACCCTGTGACTGAGGTCTGTACGCTGTGGACAAATGTTTTTGCACGTCCAACTCTGTCATTACTTGACACATCAGTCCACTGGTAAAGTTAGATCCCTGGTCACTTTGGATATCTTTTGGAATGCCTACTTTAGTGAAAAGATGCAATAAGTGAGAGGCAATGGTTTTGGCCTTAATGTTCTTCAAAGGGAAAGCTTCAGGGTATCGGGTAGCGGCACACATGACAGTCAAAAGATATTGGTTTCCTCTCTTTGTTTTGGGAAGGGGTTCTACACAATCTATGACTATTTTTTCAAAGGGTTCTGACGTGACAGGGATAGGCTTAAGAGGTGCTTTGGAGATTACTTCATTTGGCTTACCCACCAGTTGGCAAGTGTGACAAGAACGGACAAAGTTAGACACATCTTTCTTCATTCCTGGCCAAAAAAAATGATTTAGTATTTTCCTGTAGGTGTTGTTTTGACCTAGGTGTCCTGCTAGTTTATCATGAGCTAGCTCCATGACAGAAGAACGGATGGATGAAGGGATGATGATTTGATGTGTATTAGACCATGTATCAGTGTCAGGCTTATCAGGTATGTGGAAGCTACGCATGAGAACTCCATCATGATAGTAAATGTTTGGATTCTTTCCATTCGCAGAAGTGTAATCAGCAACATGTCTAAATTTAAAGAGTTTCATCAGATTATTGAGCTTTAATGAGATTCGCTTTAGACATGATCTGAGTGAACAATGTCTCCTGACTTGATGTAGAGGGAGAGTCATGGAATACTAAGTTTTGAGAACGAGTAACTGCACATACAGGGAATATATGAGGGGTCTCTTTATCCATCCTCTCTGTAGAACTGGTAAGTAAGGGAGCTTCTCTCAACTTCAAGGCAGGAATCAGCCCATCTCCAGCCAAGTCATTTCCCAGAAGGAAGGAAACTCCAGGCACAGGAAGGTCCTGCTCAAGGATGGCTACTTTAATCGTTCCCCGGAGTAACCCACTGCTAAGCACTATTTCAGCCATGTTAACTACTTTATTTGAATTCAAGAAATTAAGCTGGCTAACTTCCCCTGTATATCCAGTCTCAACGAAGGGCAAAGCTTTCTTTACTAATATGCTCTGGGCCTAGCCTGTATCCCTCAGAATTGTGACTGGACATTCCCTGGAATGTTCAAGAGTTGAGACGGTTCCTGGAACCTTGAAAGCAGAGAAAAGATCAGATGACTCAATTGATTGAATGCATGTCACTGGTTTCCCAGTAGGCATGACAGATGGTGAACGAGATGTGGCAATAGTGAGTTTGTAGGCAGATGAAGTTTTACAGCTAGGGTGTTGACATTGAAGGATGTTATGCCCTGTCCTTTTACAATATGTACAAAATTCCTCATTTCTTTTTTGATCTTTTGGTGTGGGATTTGAAGAACTTTGCAGCGAGCTGACTTCAGACACGGGGTAATTACTAGAGGGGAATCTAACAGTTGGTGTCCTAGACTTGTCTCGGTTTGGAATGCCCCTGTGAATTAAAGCATAAGAATCTGCCAACTTGGCACTCTTAGTGAGGTCACTTTCACCCTTCTCCTCAACGTACACCAGGATATTGAGTGGTAGTCTTCGCTTACATTCTTCAAGAACCATCAGGTTAACTAAGTCTGTGAATGTGGTGATACGGGAAGAGTCCAGCCACTTCTTAAACATTCGAAACTTTTCCATTGCAAACTCTAAGTATGTGTGCGTTTCAGACTTGCAGTAGTTTCTAAACTGTATACGATAACTGTCATGGGTTATAGAATATGCATCAAGAATGGCTTTCTTTACAAACTCATAATCATCAATGTTTCCAAGGTTAGAGAAAATATTGGAAGCTTTTCCTACTAATTTAGGATGAAGTAGCCACGTCCACTCCTCCTTAGGCCATTTAAGGTGTGCAGCGATCTTTTCAAAAGTCTGGAAAGAAGCTTCCGGATCTTTCTCATTGAAAGTTGGAACTAAGGAGATATTCTTAGCTAAGTTGAAAGACTTCTTCAGTTTCTCTAGCTCTAGCTTTTCTGCCTCGAGTTTTTTGGTTTCTACTAGATTTTGGATTTTTGCTATTTCTAACTGTCTGTTTGCATTCTCAAACTCTTCCTGCTTTTGTAGCTTAAGAAGTTCCAACTGCCTATCTTTTTCCTTTTCCTGCAATTCTAACTGCCTATCTTTTTCCTTTTCCTGCAATTCTAACTGCCTATCTTTTTCCTTTTCCTGCTGAAGTATGGCTAACCGTTCCCTTTCAAAGGCTAGGCGCTCTCCTGACCATACATCCTGATTTGATCTATCAAGTCTCTCAGGTGTTTCACTTTGTGTATCCTCATCATCTATCATAGATTTATGCATAGAAAGACTAGCTGGAGTAAACTCATCTACGGCTTCAGACGGTAAGAATTCTCTAGAAACTAATTCTTCTATGACTATGTTTTTCATAATTTCTTTAGTATGTGAACTCTCAAAAGGTATGTCGAAGTGAAAAGCAATATACTTCCATTCATTCTTAGAAATCACTTGATTTACGAGTTTGTCAAGAGAGGGCTCATTACAAAACGCTTTTAATCTAAACTTGGCAGTCATTTTGAAAGATTTAATTAGGGTTGCGAAGGCTACCGCTCAACTAAACATAAGAGTGTGGCAAAATTTAAAAAAAAAAAATGTCCAAACCTACACATGAATTGGATATGAGCAGCACAGACTGGTACACACTAGATACTCAACAGTTGCTACGAAAACTATGGATCAGAGGCAAGGATATTGGGCAAGTATATACCAGTAATGATTTTCATACTAATGTTTCAGGCAAAGACACTAATCTCCAATCAAAGATAATTAATGTGAAAACCGACAGAACGCAAGAAAGTAAACTCTGAACTATCCCGCATTTCTTAAACAAAAGTGTAACAGTGATACACGATCCCAAAACAATAGAATAAGAGGAGTGGCATGAGAGAGCTATATGCAGCAAGATCCTACTTCTACTTATACAAATTATTAGAAGATGGTGATCATGTTCGGTCTATCCATAGTTTCGTATTCTTATGGAAGACGAGTATGAGAGGTACATCCTACTCCGACATTAAATGGGGATTCAGGTGGATGACCGATGTGCGGTGGTTAACTACCGTCACATGAGGATACTCGGATATTCCCGCTACCGTCTGTCAAGGTATTTAATATATAAACGGGTATGGATGAGTATGAGGGATTTGATGAGTGTCACTTTGAAACTACAAATGGTGAATAAATGATAGTCTCTTAACCCGTCCAGCCCCGGCTAGTTTTGTAATGTTTGTTCACCAGAACCCGGCCGGTTTTCAAAAAATGGTTTTATTCCAGAAACAATAGCGAATAGGTTAGCAATGAAGGAAAAACCACGAAAATCCGCTCAAAAAGCTTAAAGAATGGTACTACAGAGCCCCCGAAAACGTATTTTACAAGAGTAAAAAATTGAAGGCAATTACCCCAAAAAACCAGGTTATTGCGCGCTCACGCACACGCACGTGGACTTTGAGAGTTTTCAACCATCGGCACGGTTGCGTGGGATACGTACACAGTTCCCATATAAATCTGAATCCTCTTGAGTGGCTACACCTGAGGTTACGGTCGGCGCAATTAGGGTGACGCGCCAGGCACGTCTCTGGGGCTGTGTGTTACATACATCGCCGACGCGTCAGGCGCGTCGCTTGGGCTGTACGGGTTAAATTTCTACAATAATGTAATATTACCCAGCTACGTAAACCAACATAAAAGAAGGAATGATTTAAGCAGCGTGAACAATAAAACAAAAGGACTATAGCATAGTGATAAATTTCAATGTTCAAGTCTTAAGAAAAAACAAAAAAATATTACAATTATATCAATTAGACTTAATGAAGCTTGATTAATTGATCAAATGAACAAGAGATCCCGGACAGGCCCCCACTTGTAACAATCCGAAGTATTGCTCAACAGATATTGTAATCTTAAATTATTTGGCCTCAAGACTCTAGAGGTATGGGAACTTCAAACCGTACAAAGAGACTGAATTTGATAGGTAGGTATTCAGTAGATATGGTATGGGTAGATTTCTTATAGGGATATTATTCTTATAGAGTTACTTCATTAATATTCCAGTTCTTAGCTAGTTTTATAGTATAAATTATGTTCAAGGGTCAACCAACCAAGCTTCATTAATGCCTATTCTAATAGGATTTCAAAACCAAGAAATAATTTAATTATTATTATTATTATTATTAAAGTAAAGTAAAGTTAAAGATTAATATAATTACAAGAAATTTGAATTACTAATTGAATTATTTACAGAGATTAAATATAAAAGTAAAATATTAGTTATAACTCTTACAAATAAAAAAAAACAAATAAATATAAATATAAAAAAATATTAAACTAAAAACATGAAATTATGACATTGAAATATAGTCACGTGCTCAATCCCGGTTAATGAAGATTGTTAGCCTAGGCGTCACACTCTCTAGTTGGTAGGTTGAAGAGAAGGTAAATAACAACCCGACTGTACTCCAGGTATTCACAGAGACACCACCCCGAGCTATAGTCCAAGTAACACTGAAGTTAGTCTAAAAATAAGATCACTCATAGACTCGGGAAAGAGCTGGTCACTAAGAAAAGAAACTCGCCCCCTAGTGGTGTGGGGCGAGTTAACGATCATTGAAGAATTATACAAAAGGTTCATGGCGCTGGTGTGGTGCTTTGAAGCTCCATGTAGAGTTGGTTGGATGAGGCTTTAGGAAGGGTTGAGCAGGCTCAGAGTGTGGTGCTTTGAAGCTCCATGTAGAGGTAGAGTTGGTTGGATGAGGCTTATGGAAGGGTTGAGCAGGCTCGGATTGTGGTGCTTTGAAGCTCCGTGTAGAGGTAGAGTTGGTGGGATGAGGCTTCAGGAAGGGTTGAGCAGGCTCGGAGTGTGGTGCTTTGAAGCTCCATGTAGAGGTAGAGTTGGTTGGATGAGGCTTTAGGAAGGGTTGAGCAGGCTCGGAGTTTCGAGGGACGTAACAATATATATTAATGTGTTTGCTCTCAGCCGGGATTCGAACCACAGACAGTCAGGATCAGAGTCCATACTCTGATGAAGTACACCAAAGTTTGGTAAAAATTAGTTAACCATTTCCTATTTGTATTAACCCGGGAGCTGCGGGGAGACTCTTAAGAGTTCCCCCGGCGCACTGCGGGGAGACTCTTAAGAGTCAGAGAAAACAAAAATCAACTTTTGACATCGAAAAAAATATATTTTTTTATATTTTTTTTTTTTTTATTTTTATTTTTTTTTTTGGCCCCTGGGCCATGCAAAATCTCAGTCCTCTACCTCCCCTCCTTCCCCACTTTCCTCCTCTCCTTCAGTTATCACCTATTTTCCCTGTTATTCCCTTATTCTGAGGTATATTTTCGTGCTAACATTAGAAATCCGATTGGAGGGTGTGGTCATCACTGATAGCAAGAGAGAGAGAGAGAGAGAGAGTATCGATCGACTGTGTCTCAGTGGCCTTGGGGGAAATTGGCGGGAAAGCAGATTGCCTCACCCATACATTATACAACTCGCGGGCTATATCTCCGATTTTGACCATCCAAACGCTGTTTTCACTCGTTTTATTGTTGTTTCAGGTTAATACCTTTATAATCAACCCATAATAGGCGCATATGGATAAGTATTAATGCTATTAATGGCACAATGAATATTTTAGTGACGGAAACACCTCAAATACGTCAGCACAGGGGGACGTTTCCAATTACCCCCATGCGCACTTCAGAGGTTAAGAAGATGGAGAAATCCTAGTGGAGAAAGTAATCCATTCCATACCAAGCCGTAGGACCCACATTCCAGAGTAGCCTACCATACAGAGATTATTACAACTATTTTCACTATTTCATTTCTGGAATATGGGTCCTATAACTTGATATGGAATGGAATACTGTATCCAAGTAGGATTTCTTCCATCTCCTTAGTATAGATAGGAAATGGTTAACTATTCTTTATCACGCCATGATATAGTTGATTAGAACATGAACTCTAGTCCTGACTGTCCGTGGTTCGATCCCAGCTGAGAGTTTTAACATTTATTCATATAGCTCAGATATTTTCTAGCCTCGATATCTGGACTACTAATTTGGAACAGGGTATAACATCCCTTTCCATAATCTTTGTTGATGATGCAAATAGACATAAAATAAAATAAAGTAAAAGTGTCGGGAATAGTGTGATGATCCCGACAGTTTTGAGTCCAATTGGGTATTTGAATTTGGCGGTATTGTATAGCAAGTACGATTTCGGGTAGTTCTTTATGTATTGTAGTTTATTATAAAGTGTAGATTAAATATTAACTGTAATGCATAAATATTTACATCAGCTCTAGATGTATCATGAAACCAAATCATAGGTTATAATTATTATAAGTCGGCAGTCATTATGTAACTTCGCGAAGCGACAGAACGCTGGCCCTCAGTCTCTCAAAATCCACCATACAATCAACATCTCCCCCCGGCCCTGACTCAACCTATAGTTCACCATGTGCTACAATTATTAATCTATATCAACAGTCTTACATCACCAGTCCTCTAAGCTAACTTCATTGTATCGATATTGTATTATGTGAACATCCTACATGTCATGCAAATGAATTAGCCGTGTGTAGGGGACCGGAACCCACTCATCGAATTCTTCATTGGTAATATTATTATAATATAACTATTTGTTGGGATAAATTTCATGTACCAGTGAGTTAGAAAATTAACCTATCTATCTAAATTCCCTACAAATATATGGTCCTTCGTGCTCTAGTACTTGATATTTTGCCGTTATAGTGTTTTGTTTACTTCCATTTCGCTTGATATTGCAAATGGCTGCCGCCTCGTACATGTTGGGCCGACTGCCCTTTCACTAGTTTAGTAGCCTAGCTTTTTCCCTCGATTTTTTTTTCAGGGTGGCGCCGTCTCTTTAGTTTTTGGGGGCTAGTATCCCGTTTTTTTGGACGTTGTGCTCCTTACCGTTCTTGGGAGGGTTTGCTGGGCTAGTGCTAGGTGTGAGGGTATTTTCGATGGTTACCATTTCGCGAGGTTGAGCTAGGCTAGGCCTACAGGTGTCTGTGGTTGCTCTTCCTTTCGCTTTGGTGGTAGGCCTATGGTGTTCTTTATGTTTTGTCATAGTGAGACTCATATTTAATTTTGCTGGAGGGGAGGGTTCTCATGTGATCTTGTATATTTCAATTTCATAACATAGCCTAGGCATAGTTGCTTATAGTGACGGTCATGAGAGTCGGTCTTTGTTAATTCCTAAGCGATTGACAGTCAATAGTCAGACCTCATGATTGTGGCTTAACCAACTAGGCTTACCTATAAAGGGCTTCAATTAGTTAGTGCTCCACCTTACCCTTTATTTTGAATGGATATAGTATTTAAGTCTGTTTTTGGTACATCATGGCTCAAAGAAATCATCCCACAGCTGCGTTAGGGGTGAATTTTATATCATCCTCCTCCTACAATCAGAGCCAGGGGAAAGTGGTGGGCGTATTAGGCCACTGGTATGTCAGTCACCTAGGAGTCTCCCGCTGAGAGTTTTACGACCCGGGTTTTGTATTGAGGGCGTTTAGTGCCCCAGGAGCCACTCTCGATAATATTAGATCCAAATCTGCTTGAGATGATCTTTTGAGCCTAAGGCCCGAAATCACTGTCTTGGTGTTGGGCGGCAATGACGTCGTCTCTGGGGTGGTCACGCAGGAGCTAGCGACGAAGATCAAGGATTTGGCCTTTGAGATTGAGGCATCCACGAACGGTCGCTGCCTTGTATTGGGGTTGGAGCAAAGGGCGTCTCCTCGGGGTATTCCGGCAGGTGAGTACCACAAGGTTAAGAACTCTGTAAATGCTCTCCTCAAGAGAAAGCACAAGCACCTTGGTGGTCTATTTTCTCCGTATAGTTTCGGGAGCCAGTACATTTCCGAGGACGGCGTCCACCTGACCCATGAAGGCAGCGATTGTTTGTTGGCCCCGGTCGTCTTGCGTCGCAGTAGCCAGTCTCCTCATTGATAGCCCCGGTGTACATTATGTTGTTGTCCAGTTAGATAATTTCCTTTAGATAATTTATATAAAGGGGGATGAAACTACTATGTAATTTTCTTGAGTAATTTTCTTGAGTAATGGGAGTTTGCCGCTGTTGATTCCTAAAGGGGCTATCACACTGGCATATTTTCCGTGGTCCTTCATCTCTCGTTCCGTGGTCTTTTCGGCAGCCCACGGTTACCCAAGTACACTGGGAAATCGTGGTCATGCCCACGAGAATACCAAACTCAATTGACCATTTATAGCCTAGTATTAATTTATATTTTACATATATTTAGTTATATCTGCATACACACTAATTATATATAAACGGAAATTGATGCATTATGAACTGCAATACACTAATTATGTATAAACAATTAACAACTATACACTCGTTTGGTTACATTTGAATTGAAGAATCAATGTCCGCAGCTCCTTGCGGGAAGCGCCGGGGATCGAGTCTCCTGTGGTCGATATGTTTTTTCTATTTGTATTATGCATTGTGTATATTTGTATTATTAATTGCATTTGTTTTATATATGAAATGAGATAAAATATTTTGTAGATATAGGTTTAATTTGATATAAATTGCTTTAATATACTGTAGGTATGGGGTTAGTTTATGTAATAATAGGCTACTGTAGTGTAGCCTAGGATATAAGTTAGGCTATAAAATTTAGGATTGAGTAAACTAGGTTAAGATTGGCTAAGTGTAGGATAAGTTAAGTTATAAAAGGATAAAGTTGGGATAAGTTAGGCTAGCACAGTTAAGCTAGTTAAATTGGGTTAGTTATTGTAATATAATATATCCAAAACACTGTAGCCTAAACCTATTCTCACCAAGATACATAGGCTATTATTTATTTTTACACGAAAAACCCTACCCTAGTTTATAGGCTATTTGATAGGCTACCATACATTCCTCTGAAATTATACTAATTAGAAGAAAAAAAACATTCTTTATCAGCGAGGCTCGAACTGTCAACCTTCTAATTTAAACCCACGACGGTTATCACCCGCCGCCTAGCCTACTGATAGTGTTAGGTGTTTATCCTGTTCATGACTTTTCGTGCGAGTCGTGACCTTCAGCTTTTGTCGTCTATTTTCACTGTATTTTCGGATAAAATGAATATAATGGCGTTATTATGGCATAACCTCAATTTATTATTAGCGATTGCGGGACATTACTAAAATACAGGGAATCTATTTAGGCCGAAATAGGTGTAAATAAAGCCGAGAAGCGATCAGCGACTTCAGCCTTTGTCTGTAGATGATGATGATTGTGCGTGGAGCCTGTGTGATAGCAAGACGACGATTGCATGCCCAAGATCGAAGGATGAAGGTCGAAGGACGACGGAAAATATATTCAGTGTAATACCCCCTTAAGCGATTAACAGTCTGTAGTCGGACCTCATTGTAGTCTAAGTTACTAAGAATTAGACCTTAACGATGACAGATTTAAAGAAACTTAAGATTTTAAAGGGATGGATGAAGGGAAGTTTGAATAAATGTTTAAGAGATCTTGATGATTTTCTAGAAAGTGCCTCGGCTGATCAGATAAAGGGCAAGAATGCTACTGTAACTAAATCGCTTTGATAGTTATGCTCAGCAGGTATATGGTTTGTTGTCAAGTCCTGGAGATGTGGAAGAAGAAATGTCAGCAGATCTGGAGTATATTGAAGATGTTAATACAGCCTTAGCCAGATTAGCTTCAACTCAAGAATTACACCCTGTTAAGGATACCGGTACTCCAAAAACAACTGGGTTTAACCTTCCAAAGCTTACTTTGCCTACCTTTTCCGGGGATCCAACTACCTGGACTGGATTTTGGGATATATTTGAGTGTTCCTTTCATCGGAATAAGACCCTTACATCCATCCAAAGGTTTACTTATCTCCGTGGACAGCTGAAAGGAGAGGCATTGAAGCTGATGGAGGGGTACAAGCTAGAAGCTACAAGTCTGCAGTGGAGCTATTGAAAAGAACTTATGGGAGAGAGGAAGTAATAAAGACAGCATTAATAACAAAATTCTTCGCTCTAGATCCTCCATCGTATGATGTGACCGAGTTAAAGGAGTACTATGCCTCTTTTGAGAGCCTCCTCCGGTCAATGGAGACGATGGCCATCACGAAGGAGGAAATCTACAGTGTAAACATCTTGAGCAAGGTACCCTCTCCCCTTAAGGAAATAATTAGAAGGCAACTAAGCGACACTCCACTGGACTTAGAAGCGTTGGTGCAGAGATTCCAGACCGAAGTGTTCAATATGGAGAGTACTGGACAATACCGACACGTGGAGATGTCGCCATCCACTGCAGCTTTCCCGGTACAGACATTTCCTAAACAGAAGAGGACGACATCATCAGGTTGTAAGTTGTGTAGTGTACGCGGTCATCCATGGTACCAATGTCCTAAATATCCTAAGGCTAAACAGAAAATTGGCAAGGCTAAATCACTTCATTTATGTACCAGTTGTCTGGCAAAAGACCACTTCAACAGTACTTGCACCAATTCCTTCATCAAACCCTGTAAGGATTGCAAGGGTAAACATTGGTTTTCCCTTTGTACCCAGTCTGATCGGCACGACGGCAAGGAAAGAGAGAGAACCACAAAAGAGTCACATGATAAAAATAAAAGCGAGAGTAACAAAGTATCTGCTATGTCCATTGCTTCTAGAGAGTGTCAAATGCTTCCTACTATAATGCTGCCAGTGGTGGGGAGTAATGGTAAGCATATAATGACGCGAACCTTACTCGACCAGTGCTCACAGAGGTCATTCGTTCTGCGGTCATCATTGCCACAGCTCAAGTGTACCAGCAAGGGCCAAGAGAATTTGCGTCTCCATGGTTTCACTGGTGATGTAGATTCCAGTGACTATGATATAGTGGAGATTTCATATAGTATAGTGGGATTTCCTAAAAAAGGCCCTCTATAAGAATCAAGGAGCATTTTTGGGTAAAAGTTGGGAACCAGACTTTTTTGCATAATTCAGGCATGCCGAATTCGATAAACCCGGTTCCCAAGCGAAATTTTGATTTTGACCGTCTAATTTGCATAAACAAAATGGCCACCAAATTGGAAATTGTTGACACTTCTTGAACCATTTTCTCCAATATCTCTCTAACTAGGCAAGCAAATATCACAAGTGAAGCATCTATACCTATGTTTTGAGGGTCAGGGAATGTCACTGAGGCATTTCTAAAGGAATCAGTAATAAGCCTAGACTTTAATATACATATTAGCAGCTGTCATTAGAGAAAAATCAATGGTTCCCAATTTTACCCCAAGATACTCCTTGATGCTTATGCAGGCAAAACAGGGCAATATCTGTCACTCACCTGAACTATTTATTGGAGTAGACCATATTCATGCAATACAAGGAGTTTGATCATCACTCTGTTGCTGACATGCACACATTGCTGTGCATCGTAACCCGGATTTGCGGCATTTGCACCGACGCGTCCTGCATTGTTTCTGGCAGGCACATGAAATAATTTCCCGGCAACTTTGTGGGATCGGACTCAATGACATCAGAATGGGTTGTAGTCCTGAATCGCCATGTTTCCATCCCATGTCTGTGGGTGCAGGAAGCTCAGGTACAGCACAGTGAGCATTTCTCCAAATCATTGCTTGATAGTGTACTCGCATCAAATGGAAGCGGAGAGCATCACGTGTTGGTGGCATTGCTTCTAGTTTGGCAGTCTTTGAGAACAGTATATGCCTTGCTGCATCAACAGAGTCTGTTTTGTGCACATCATATATTCTGCAGACAAACGTTTCTGAAGATCGAATGGTCTCCTCTGTGAGTTCACCGATTCCCAAGTTTATGAGCAATTGATGGTGCTGTTTGAAGACTTTCCATGATGACCTTTTGGTGTGATTTGCGATGTAGGAGGTGGTGTCGCACCCGGTTAATGCATGCAATGGTAAAAGAGTTGTTGTTGAATCTCTTGGTAGGTTGTTGAAAACTGCATCAATGGGTATATATCGCCTTTTCTTCAGGAACTTCAGTTCCATGAGTTTGCAGTATAAGGCTTGGTCCACTGTAAGGACTGTATGCTCCTGTCCGAAATGTGAAGATATCGCCATGCATCTCTTCACAACTGTATTTAGCGTATCTAACTCGTGAGCAGGAGCAAGAATTATGGGCAAATACCCTACTGCTGTCTGCTCTGGTTCCTCTGTTGAGACTGACTGATTGAATACTGTCCAAGAAGGTTTTGTGGCAGAATCTTGACGTCGCAGGAAAAATGTCATGTCCGTTGCTTGTGCTTGTTTTACACAATCACTGTCTCCTTCAGGTTTCATGAACCATACCTTGTCAACAGGGGCTGTCAATACTGGCTCACTTGTGGCAGGATTTATATTGACAGGATACAGGTTCTCTAGGACATCTGGCACGATCAGCGTATGTCTAGCAGATGGCTCTAACATCCGAAGTTCAGCATCGGCTTTCTGTCCCCGCTGCCATGTTGCCATTTGAGTTGCATGGAAAGTATTTTTTCCATCAAGTGTCTCATCAAGAATGTCAATGTTATCTGCAGTGTAGTGGATAAATTCATTGGCTACAATGTTTGGTGGAATAATGGCCCCGGTTGCTTGGTCCATAGATTTCAGGGTGCTCTCAGCTAAGGAAGTGTCTACTTGCAACACCTGTTCATAGCTCAAACAGTGGCCTGCCTTGTGGAACAACTCCACCAGATCTTTTGATCGTGTGGCTTGATGTAGTGTATTGGCAAGACCAATATGTTTGGGAGTCCATTTTCTGCCGCCGCTCATACATTAAACTAGATCCTGTGCTACACTCAGAACTCTGCCTTGGACAAGATCTTCATTTTTTTCAGAACTATCATCTTCTAGCACCTCTTGACCACCAAAGATTAGTCTCAATAGCATATATAAACTATCTGGAATGCATTGAATCGCTTCATCTTCACTTACAGAGAAACCTTTGTGACCCAGAAATTCCATCATGTCTCCACGAATTCTCAGCGCTACATGTACAAGTGATAGGAAAATGTCATCCTGAGGCACATATTGAGGCAACATTTTCTCAGTCTCCTCAATTTCTGTCATTTCCAAAACTGCAGTATGCTGATACTTTGTGGGAATCAGCATGGTTTTTCTCTCGGATGTGCTCCTGTCAAGAGGTTGGAAGAAGTTGAAAATGTCTCCCAGCTGTGACTGCAACTTTTCCTTGAAGGTTGTCCTTCTACTGTAGTAAGACGGTTGAATTATGGTTGACGATTCTTCAGCAAGCTCCTTATACCGTTCCCAGACATCATTCAGCAGGATAACGTGCCCTCTGTCTGCAGATTGTTGCAACTCTTTGCATAGCCATACCATCGCAAGGTCTGTATTGTCCGAGTCCAGCTTTGTTTTATTGGTAGATCTGGTGAATGCTCTTAGACACTTCAAGTGGTATTTGGCTTCAGCTGCAATTAAGTCAATCACTCCAGCCAATCGAAGGCCAATTTTGTAGTCGAGAGGGGAAGCTTCAATTATCTGATCACTCATTTGTTTTGGCATTACTGAGATCAACCGTGCCTTCAAAACAACAGTTTGACAGAAAATGCATAAGTTCCAGTTTACTGGTTCCACGTGCCTTCGCAATGAACATCTGTTACCACTGCTGCTGCAACTTGCTTCTTGTTTTGAATCCACTGCCTGCATCTTCCGCAAACGTTCAAGTTTACTTTTGTCCGTGAAGTGGGCATAGTACATTTTGTGCCACACAAGAGTTTCGGCTTCAGCAGAATCCAAGACATTCTCAAGACGGTCAATCACATCGATATTCTTAGTGTCTCTAAGCTTTCTTCTGGTACTGGCAGCATCCCTGACTTTTGCGAGTCCATGGTCACTTGCATTACTAGGAATAACACTGGCTGTGTGAGTTTGGCAGAAGATGCACAAGCTGTAATCTACAGGTGAAGGCCTCTTCAAAATAACTACTGGATCCATTGTAGTCTGCAAATAAAAGAAACAATTAGTATTAGCATTAGATATTGGAGAAATTGATTTTTCTATAATTGCAGCCACTAATTTGCACATTTACGTGAAGGCTTATCACTAATCACTTTAAAGATGCCTTAATCACATTATCTGACCCTCAAAACATAAGTATAGACACTTTATTTGTCATTTTGCTTGCCTAGTTAGAGAGATATTGGAGAAAATGGTTCATGAAATATCAAAAATTTCCAATTTGGCGGCCATTTTGTTTATGCAAATTAGATGGTCAAAAACTCAAAATTTCGCTTGGGAACCGGGTTTATCGAATTCAGCATACCTGAAATATGCTAAAAAGTCTGGTTCCCAACTTTTACCTAAAAATGCTCCTAACATTCACATTTTTCAGAAACCCCACTACTCTAATATGTATATAGAAGGAAGGTATGTCCCATCAAGGCTGTTGTGGTCGACAAACTTCCTAGTTTCTATGTGGCATCAGAGATTCAACCACAATTGAAATATCTCAGCAGCAAGGGGTTTAAACTGGCTGATGATCAACTCTCTGCTAACAATGGAATTATGCTACTGGTCGGAGCTGATTATTACTACGACCTGGTTCACCCTGGATATCGGCAGATAGATAGGCTGATATTGCTCCCCACGATACAAGGGTATGCCATTTCTGGATCCTATGCAACTTCATCTCAAGACACAAAGGTGGAGGTAGTTACGGTCCTTAACCCGCTGAGACCCAGCGTCGCACGTGTTGCGTCGGCAATGTTTGATCACCAGAACCCAGCGACGCAACGTTTGCGTCCTGGCTGGTCCGGTCCTAATTACTCTGGTCCTATGGCACCCCGAGGGCTGAGATTTGTATGGGAACTGTGTAAGTATCCCATGCACCCATGCCGATGGTTGAAAACTCTCAAAGTCCAACCGCGTGCGCGTGAGCGTGCAAAAACATGTTTTTTGGGGGAAATTGCCTTAAATTTTTTACTCTTGTAAAATCCGTTTTCGGGGGCACTGTAGGACCATTTTTTGCACTTTATGACAATTTTTTTTTTTTCCTTCATTCCTAACCCATTCGCTATTGTTTCTGGAATTCAAAAAAAAATCAAAACCTGCTGGGCCCTGGTGGTACATTTATTAATAACTAGCTGGGGCTCAGCGGGTTAATGTAGCAGTAAGCCCCATAGAAAAATATGTAAGGTCTACTGTTCCTGATATTCCATGCACTGATATAGACAAGCTATGGGACTTAGATAATATTGGAAATGACTCACATGAACTTGATCGGGAGTCCAAGCTAGCTTTGAGCTCGTACAAAGAAACTGTAACGTATGACTCTGGCAGGAGTCAGTATGTGGTAAGGCTCCCCTGGAATGACAATAGGAGTAAATTACCTACAAATTTCCATCTAGCACTTGGTAGATTACGTGGCCTTCAGAAGCAGTTTGTCAAGGATCCAAATTATTGCTAGACTTATGCGGCAGTACTAGAAGAGCAAGTACAACGTGGTTTTGTTGAGAGAGTAGATCCCGGTGAGTATGGGGATAACATTCATTCCCTTGCTCACCATGGGATAAAAAAGGACAGTTCCACCACTCCTGTTCGTATTGTATAATTATGATTGCTCAGCAAAATCCAGTGATCGCTCTTATAGCCTGAATGATTGTCTGTACACGGGTCCGTCCCTGGTCTCTGATCTCGCGCAAATTATGTTACGCTTCAGATGTCATGAATTTGCATGGGGCGCCGATATTGAGAAGGCCTTCCTGATGCTTCAACTCCATCGTGAAGACAGGGACTCGACAAGATTTTTATGGCCACGGGACCCAATGGATCTAGATTCAGAGTCGTCTTATTCGGAGCGACCTGTTCCCAGTTCGTTCTTAACGCTACTATCTTGCGACATCTTGAGGAGGCTGGACTAGATCCTGACTTCAAGAATGAGATCAAGCGGGGGATCTATGTGGACAATCTTCAAGGCACTGGAGACTCCGAAGATTTATTGCTCACAAGATGCTGGGAGATCCGCGATATATTTGCCAAGGCTCATTTATACTTGAGAGAATGGGCCACTAATAGTGATCTTTTGAAAGGTCAATTTGCTTCTGACGGTGTAGCTACTGAGAATAGTGATGTGAAGTTTTTAGGCCACAAATGGGACACTACCACAGATTGTATTTCCTTCTGTCACACACCATGCGACAGTGAGATTATGACCAAGCGCAACTGCTTAAGCTTGTCTGCGAGGTTGTTTGATCCCCTAGGCTATTTGCTGCCTGTCACTATTCGTGCTCGTATGTTTTTACAGCAACTGTGGCGGCTAAAACTAGATTGGGACACGCCACTCTCGACTGAGTTACAAGATACTTGGCAGTTGATTCGGTCGGACCTTTCCACATGTTGCAAGGTCCAACTTGGTCGTCAGGTTATTAGTGATCAACGGGTGGATCTACATGCCTTTGCTGATGCCAATAATAGTGTGTACGGTACTGCCATATACGTATGCAATGGTAGTGAAGCGAAACTAGCTATGGCAAAGGCCAAAGTAGCCCCTATTAAGAAAATGACTGTTCCTAAATTGGAACTTACTGCATTGCTTCTGTCTGCTCGTCTACTAAAGTTTATATTGGATGCTTACACAGACATACTACAGATTAATAACGTCTATGTCTGGAGCGACAGTCAAATAGCACTTTCTTGGATACACAGCCAGAAGGTGTTACCTGTTTATGTTTCCAATCGCACTGATGAGATACATAACTTAGTTCCTACAGCTAAATTTCGATATGTGAGCACCAAGGAAAACCCTGGTGACATAATTTCCCTGGGGATCTCAGCGCAACAGTTTATATCATCCTCTATTTGGTGGCAAGGACCTACATGGCTTACGTCTCCAACTGAGAGGCCTCAGGATTTCAGGGAAAGCATATCTGATCCATCAAGTCGGCCCCAAGATGATGTGTTAAGTAGTTCGACTGTGAGTGCTACACATCAGGATAACAAGTTGGTAGAGTGGGAACGTTACGGCAGCTACGATCAAGTAATACAGGTATTTGCATGGATATACCGTTTCATTAACAACATGAGAAGTCAGGCTCACGGGTCTTTCCTTATTGAAGATTCGAAGCATATCAGACTCCATTAATTGAGATCAGCAGAAGCGAAAATAATATGTTTAGTACTAAAGGAATCTTATCCTACTGAATATGAAATACTGAACAAGGAGTCAAAGGCCAAACCCTCAAACTTAATGAGGCAGCTAGGACTATATATGGAAGGCCTAATTAAGTGTAGAGGCAGGATCCAGAAGGCGGACATTATTGATTCTGCGAAATATCCTGTTCTCCTTAGCTCATCTCATTAGATTACCAAACTGTTGATTCGCAAATGCCATGGGATCTGCCTACATTTTGGCATAAATTATGTTCTGGCTTATATGCGGCAACGTTGGTGGATCCCTAAGATGCGACAAGCGATTACGGGGATCCACAATAGCTGTACTGTCTGTAAAAGATTACAGGGTAAGCCTTACTCCCCAGTTGATCTACCTCCTTTAACTGAGTTCAGGGTACAAAGGACTGAACCATTTCAGGTAACCGGGGTAGACTATACGGGAGCGATTCAAATTAGGGAATCGCCCGGTAATATCGCTAAGGTATATGCCGTACTCTTCACATGTGTGGTAACCAGAGCGATTCACATTGAATTGATTGACGACTTATCCAGTGAGGGGTTTTTACATACTCTAAGGCGCTTTGCAGGTTGCAACGGTTTCCCTCAAAAGATTCTGAGCGATAATGCGACTTGTTTCGTCGGGGCATCCAAATTTCTCAAGGATATAATGTTTGACCCGCAGGTTGTGTCTACCCTCACTGGAAAGACTTGTCAATGGAAATTTATACCAGCACGTGCACCATGGTTCGTGGCGATTTGGGAGAGGACAATAGGAATTGTGAAGTCTGCTATGAAGAAGGTATTAGGGAGGGCCCTGGTCAACAAAAGGGAGTTGCAAACAGTCTTGACAGAGATTGAGATGTCAGTCAACGACAGGCCCTTGACCTATACCTCGGCAGATCTTGATGATCCTTTACCCATTACGCCTTCCATGCTAACACGTGGACGAAATCTTAATCCCTTTCCTAGGTCGTCAGTAACCCACGAGGATATACAAGACCCTATGCTCGGGGATGCTGACGCCACACGTCACCGCTTCCAGCATGTGAACAAGGTGTCAGACGACTTATGGAAAAGGTGGACACAAGAATATTTGCTGTCTCTTCGCGAACGTCACTCTAATATAATCAAGGGGACGAATCAACGGTGGCCTCATATCGGGGATATCGTATTGATTCATGATGAGCATCCTAGGTTATATTGGAAGCTTGGTAGGATTGTCAATTTGTTCCAGGGCATTGATGGTCATATTAGGGTTGCTAGATTACAGACTTCGACTGGGATTACTACTCGCCCAGTCATAAGGTTATACCCCTTGGAGCAGGATGTAGAACTGCCTGATGATACCGGTAACTCTACTGCTTTACCTCCGCAGGGGAGTGCTGGTGAAAGTGCTCCTCAGGGTGGAGCAGTTGATAATGAGAAGGATGATCCTTCTCTGGCTTCCAGTCGCGCTCGCCCGAAAAGGAGGGCGGCTATGAGTTCCGTGGATCTTTGGAGATCTAAGATTGACGAAGGTGATCTTTGAATCTTTGATATCCTTTTTTGTATATAGCTACTGTATATTGTTTTTGGTGGCGGGCAGTATGTCGGGAATAGTGTGATGATCCCGACAGTTTTGAGTCCAATTGGGTATTTGAATTTGGCGGTATTGTATAGCAAGTACGATTTCGGCTAGTTCTTTATGTACTGTAGTTTATTATTAAGTGTAGGTTAAATGTTAACTGTAATGCATAAATATTTACATGAGCTCATGAGCTTACTTGTATCATGAAACCAAATCATAGGTTATAATTATTATGAGCCGGCAGTCATTATGTAACTTCGCGAAGCGACAGAACGCTGGCCCTCAGTCTCTCAAAATCCACCATACAATCAACATCTCCCCCCGGCCCCGACTCAACCTATAGTTCCCCATGTGCTACAATTATTAATCTATATCAACAGTCCTACATCACCAGTCCTCTAAGCTAACTTCATTGTATCGATATTGTATTATGTGAACATCCTACATGTCATGCAAATGAATTAGCCGTGTGTAGGGGATCAGAACCCACTCATCAAATTCTTCATTGGTAATTATAATATAACTATTTGTTGGGATAAATTTCATGAACTTGTGAGTTCGAAAATTAACCTATCTATCTAAATTCCCTACAAATAGATTTCTGGACAACACTCATAATTCCAGCATGCGCATTGTATTTCCACGTAGATCATGGAGCGGAGATCTTATGTGGCCAACTGTGCAAAGAGATATATGTGGAGCTTGACAAAATAGAACAAAAAGCAATAACAGAAGCTTTTGCAATATGAACATGCATGATAAGCGGAATGGTAGGATATACAAAATTGCGAACGAAAAATTGGCCAATGCGCGAATATTTATAGTGGTTCAGTAGTTATTCTGGTCCCCCTTCTTCCTCATGTTTAGCCTTAACCTAAGAAGTGCGAATGGGGTACTTAGAAACGTCCGCCTGTGCTGACGTATTTGAGCTGTTTTCATCACTAAAATATTCATTTTACCATAAATAGCATTAATACTTATCCATACGCGCCTATTATGGGTTGATTATAAAGGTATTAACCTGAAACAACAATAAAACAAGTGAAAACAGCGTTTGGATGGTCAAAATCGGAGATACAGGCCGCGAGTTATATAATGTATGGGTGAGGCAACCTGCTTTCCCGCCAAATTCCCCCAAGGCCACTGAGACACAGTCGATCGATACTCTCTCTCTCTCTCTTGCACTCGCTTGCTAACAGTGCTGACAATGCCCTGCTTGCAACTCGCTAATGTTAGCACGAAAATATACCTCAGAATAAGGGAATAACAGGGAAAATAGGTGATAACTGAAGGAGGGGAGGAAAGTGGGGAAGGAGGGGTGGTAGAGGAGTGATATTTTGCATGGCCCAGGGGCAAAATAAACAAAAACATTTTTTTTTTTTTTTTTTTTTTTTTTTCGATGTTTAAAGTCAATTTTTTTTTTCTCTGACTCTTAAGAGTCTTCCCGCAGTCCGCCGGGGGAACTCTTAAGAGTCTCCCCGCAGTTCCCGGGTTAATAGTTTTGAGATTTTAAGACGTTTATTCCATTAGTTTGGCGATTTTGAGATCCTTTGCCCCATTTCTTTGGTAATTTTAAGACCTTTTGTGCCATATAGGTGTCGATTTTTTCGAGGCAAGCGATAGCGAGCCTGTAATTTTTGGAGGAATCGGCCTTGGGCCGGGACATTTTTCTACAGAAAATTGTACAAATTCATCTTGAAAGGAGGTCTAAGGGGTGATTTTCTCAAGCTTGATGGAGGTCCGGCGAGGAAACTAAAAAAATACATAAATATATTCAATAATAGACCAAAAAACATAAAATGCAGTGCACAAATGTATACACCCAGAGAGGAGACGAGCGGAGCCGGAAGAGATAAAAATATATAGAAATTGGTAAATGAAATGGAATACGCGAATTTACGTGCCGAGCGAATTATGTTTTTGAAGAGCGCTTTAGGATGGGGCCAGGAATGCGTGCAGGAAGTGTGGGATAAGCCTTTGTAAGCCTCAGATGCATTTCATATATGTATATTTTGTATATAGAGCATATACAGTATATGTTTTTCTATTTCATTTATTTATTTGCTTTTTTTTTTTTTTTTTTGTGCGTTGAAACTCTTATCCAGTGTATTAACCCATACAGTACCAGTGACGTATTTTTGTGTTGATGTCAGCTGCATTTAGATAATTTTATGAAGTTTAGGAAAAGATAAATGGTATCTAAAAGGATTAAAATTTAGATAGTCTGTAGATTTTAATGGATAGACGTCTTTCTTCAGCTGAATTTAATCGTCTAATAGTTGCCAGAATAGAGTGAAGAAGATTTCATCGGTACACCCGCATGCCATAGTCTCCAGCCATACACAAGAGTGTTTGGCTGGGCGAGAATTAAATTAAATCTCTGTAACCCGAGTTGCGTGGGGAAACTTTCAAAAATCCCTGTATGGTATCCTGCAATGTGGATCCTGCGACTTGTGCATGAATTGAAATACATTCTCCAAGTAGGATTTCCTTTCTCCTTAATATACAGTATATAGGAAAAGGTTAAGTTTCCTTTATCATGCCGTGGTGTAGTGGATTGAAGCTTGGACACTCGTCCTGAATATCGGAAGTTCAAGTCCGGCAGGGAGTTTATATATATATATATAATTTTTGTTTACAGGGAATATTTGTAATCAGTGATATCTCTCTCTCTCTCTCTCTCTCTCTCTCTCTCTCTCTCTCCCGTTGGACCGTTAGTCGATGAAAATGGAGAATACACCAAAGACGAAGTACAAATGTGTAATGCCCTCAATACCTTCTTTGCATCAGTTTTTACAACAGAAGACCTCGGTGATATCCCTACACCATCGCCGATTCAGATTGATAATTCAGATGTTCTAAGCAATATCACCGTTACAGAGAGAGAAGTATTGAATTGTTTAGATAAACTCAAGGTAAATAAAACGCCTGGACCTGATACAATCTCGCCTAGAGTTCTGAAGGAAGCTAAGGATGAGCTCTCCAAACCACTGACATTACTTTTCAATAAATCCTTGCAGTCTGGAACTATGCCTGATCAGTGGAAGCTAGCCAACGTAACACCGATATTCAAAAAGGCAGCAAATTCCTACCCAGTAACTATCGTCCAATTAGCTTAACCTCAGTTGTATGTAAAATGCTAGAAACGGTCATACGAGACAGACTCGTAAATCACTTAGAGGAAAATAACATACTTAAAGATACTCAACACGGCTTTCGTAAAAAACGTTCCTGTTTAACAAACCTCTTAGACTTCTTCCACGATATCCTCAACCTCTACGATGAGAGTAAAGCTGTAGATATTATATACCTTGATTTTCAAAAGGCTTTGACAAAGTTCCCCACAAACGTTTACTGCTAAAACTAAAAGCGCATGGAATACAAGACGGTGTATTGAAATGGATAGAAAATTGGCTCAGCGACAGAAAGCAAAGAGTAGTCATAAACGGTAAAGCATCTAAATGGACCAATGTAAGTAGCGGGGTACCCCAGGGATCGGTACTAGGACCAATTATCTTTCTAATTTACATCAACGACATAGATGAGGGCCTCACCTGTTTCAATATTTTCCTGGTGAGCGGTAGCGAGCCAACATATATATATTTTTGTTTTGAGAGCAAGCTAAATTTGTACATTTTTCGACAGAAAAATTTCTCCGGCGAAGCCGGACATTGCCAATCTCCGAATTAAACCATTTGTTCGGGTTCTTTCGCAATCACTGAGCTTTAGTACATCTTTCATGTCCCCTTTATTAATCCCACTAACCCACTTGAACACCTCTATCTTATCCCCTCTAACTCTGCGTCTCTCTAACGAATGTAAGCCTAATTTCTTCAACCTTTCTTCATATGGAAGATTTCTAATATTATGGATCATTTTTGTGATTCTACGTTGTGAGAGGAGAGCCATGGGCTGGGTCTACCTACCTTTATGTTCCTAATATAGGAGTGGAAACTTTGGAGTTAGTAGCAAGATGGTCCACCAGGGATGCCTCATACTTGGACTGACCAGAGATGACATAGTTCTTGTACTGGTAATTAACATCTAGAAATTGACCGAGAACAACTGCAGCCTCGTTGGCATTTCTACTGCTAGTGGAACGAGATATCTTGTTATTGATCCATAGGTTATTTGTTATATTATTAAGTACGGCAGGGGGTTTAACAGGCTCTAGGGTGGTTGAGAAAAGTAATAAACTTGTTGAGGGGATAAATCTATGGATCAGAAGAACAAGGATATTAGAGAAACGGGTCAACATTTAGTTTTCATTAAAGGGAAGTATTACTTTTTTTTGTTAACCCCCTTCTCTTTCATGTGTATACCCATTAGTTTTCAAATGTTAAGACTTTTGCCCATTTCTTTGTCATTATTAAGACCTTTTGTGCCATTTAGGAATCAATATTTTCCTGGCAAGCGATACCGAGCCTGTAATTTAGAAGGAACCGGCCTATGGCCGGGAAATTTCTCTACCGAATAATGTACACATTTATCTCGAGGGGGGGGGGGGGGGTCTTTGGGATGGTGTTTCTTTGAGCTTGGTATAAGATAATAAAAGATACAACCGGGAGAAAGGACAAAACATAAAATCTGTAGATACAACACCGTAAAACGAAGAGAGAGAGATTATTGAGAGTGAGGGTGAGTGTGTAGTAGGTAAACAACATTGAATGCATCGGATTTCTTTTACTTAACCCTTTCTTTCTGTACCCGCGACGTCTGTTATATTATTTTCTAACTACATCTAGACAATTTTATGCAGCTTAGGAAGGATCAGTGGTAGTTAAAATGGTGGATTGAGATGGTTCAAAGCCGTATAATTGATAGAGATCCTTCCTAAACGGAATAAAATAGATTAGTATTAGCGAGAAGGGGTTAACATATTTTGAACAACATTGGTCTGGCAGCTTCCAAATATATATTTTCTGCGTGGAAGGAGGAGGGGTATCTGGACCCCGTTATCCCTTATGCTTAGCCCCATTAGTTAGGATATATTGTTTTTACTTTCGCCCTGTTAGTTTGGTAGTTTGGCGTTTTTAAGACCTTTCGCCCCATTTCTTTGTCAATTTTAAGACCTTTTGTGCCATTTAGGTGTAAATTTGTCCTGACAAACAATAGCGAGCCTGCATTTTAGGAGGAACCGGCCATTGATGGCAGCTTTTTTCTTCCGAAAAATGTACAAATTTACAGTATCTCGAAGGAGTTTCTTAATTGGTTATATTTTGTAAAGCTTGATGGAAGTCTAGGGAGGAAATTGAAAGGTAGCCTACATAAATATATATAAATAAATAAATATATAAATAAATATATATTTAAATAAAGGACTAATACAAAAATTCCCTTAAAATAATCTACCATTAGTTTAGTTGAGAATGGAGATCAGCTATATTTGCGGCTCTCACAGAAACTCACATTAAAGATCAGGAAGATAGTGAGGTATGGATTCCTGGTTACAACCTACATAGGGCGGACAGAACACATAGATCACATGGAGGTGTAGCCTTGTACATACATGACTCACTGATATGTACTGAATTCCTATATAACAGTAATGAAGTGGTGGAAATACTTGGAGTTAAAATAGAATCCCTAAATTTAGCAGTTATTGTTACATACAGGCCTCGAGACTCATCCCGAGAAGAATTCAAAACCCAGCTCAACAAAATAAAATCAGAAGTGGAAACCCTGGGGAACCCAACACCAAATATTATATGGCTAGGAGACTTTAACCTACCAAACATTAAATGGAGACAACTAGAAAACCAGTTAGTGGCTGGTTAGTGACCGGAGAAGCAAATACTAATACGAGAGAGCTTTTTGAACTTTGTGATTTTTTTAGTCTTACCCAACATATTGCTGAACCCACACGGGAAAACAATATCTTAGACCTGGTCTTCACTAACAACGACTCTCTAGTACACAGCATTAACATATCGGACACAACATACTCAGATCATAAATTAATTGAGATCAAAACAACCTTAGAAAGTGTACAGACAACCTCAGAATCGAGAACAAAAACCGGCCCCTTCAGTAAATTTAACTTCAATAACAAAAACATTAGATGGGAAGAGGTAAATCAAGAAATGGAGGAAATAGACTGGGAAGATTTAATGGATAACCTGACACCAGCAGAATGTCTAGTCTTAATAACAGATAACAGAATAACAGAAACCATGACCCAAATCTGTAGCCACCATATACCTGCAAGACAAACAAAACGAAGAAGCAAACAAGATCGGGAAAGGAGGAGGCTGTACAGAAGAAGAAAATTACTCACACAAAGATGCACACATCAAAATCTACAGGATAGGCAAAAGGTCGAAATAGATAGAGAAAATGTGGAAATTGAACAAAGGCTAAGAATATCATATGAACTACAACATATGGAAGAGGAGAGAAAAGCTATTGCAGGTATAAAGGAAAATTCCAAATACTTCTTTTCATACGCCAAACAAAAGGCTAAAACAACATCAAACATCGGCCCACTGAGCAAAGGGGACGGCTCTTTCACAGGGGACCAAAAGGAAATGAGCGAACTCTTAAGCAGGCAGTATGAAATGGCATTCAGTGAGCCTGATGAAACAAAAGTCATCAGAGACCAAATATATTTTTCATGGAAACCTCCCCCACGGAAACACCTCAGATGCTGGATATTGATTTCGGTCCAAAAGACATAGAAGAGGCCATTTCCAACATGCCATCCCACTCGGCACCAGGCCCGGACTCATGGAATTCGATCCTAATGAAAAAATGTAAGGAAAACCTCTCAAAACCCCTGGCTATAATGTGGAGAAGGAGTCTAGACACTGGTGACATACCAGATAGCTTGAAAAATGCAATAATTGCCCCACTGCATAAAGGAGGGAGTAAAGCACTACCAAAAAACTACCGCCCGGTAGCTCTAACCTCTCACATCATTAAAGTTTTCGAGCGAGTCCTGCGAAGCAAAATTTCAACATTCATGGAGACAAATGAACTACACAACACCGGTCAACATGGGTTCAGAGCGGGAAGATCGTGTCTCTCACAACTTTTGGAACACTATGAAAAAATTCTTAAAGCGCTAGAAGAAAAGAAAAACGTGGATGTCATTTACACCGATTTTGCTAAGGCATTTGATAAATGTGACCATGGTATAATAGCCCACAAACTGAAAGCAAAAGGTATAACTGGGAAAATCGGACGGTGGATATACAATTTCCTCGTAAACCGAAAACAATCGGTAGCAGTAAACCAAGTCACTTCTGAGCCTTCGGATGTCAAAAGCTCAGTGCCCCAAGGAACAGTGCTAGCGCCCCTTCTGTTCCTCATACTAATTTGCGACATAGATACCAACACCAGACACAGTACGGTGTCGTCTTTTGCTGATGACACAAAATTAAGCAAGATAGTAAACACACAAGAGGACACGGGCCGACTGCAGGAAGACATGAATGTAGTGTTCCAGTGGACCAGGGAAAACAACATGCAATTCAATGAGGAAAAATTCCAATTAATACGGTACGGAGATAATAATGGTGTTAAAGAAATTACAAATTACTTAACAGAATCTAACCACATAATAGAACGGAAAGACAGTGTGAAAGACCTTGGGGTATTAATGTCTGAAAATATGGGTTTCAAAGTACATAACCAGGTCAAAGTGGCGGCTGCGAAACGTCTAACGGGTTGGATTCTGCGTACTTTTAAAACACGCGGTGAATTGCCTATGATAACGCTCTTCAAATCTCTAGTGCTACCGCGGCTTGAATACTGTAGCGTATTAACATCCCCATACAAAGCAGGTGAAATAAATGACGTAGAGAGTGTACAAAGAAATTTCACTTCGCATATAAGTTCGATAAAACATCTACACTATTGGGAGCGTTTAAGAGCACTGAATCTGTACTCACTGGAACGTAGAAGAGAACGTTACCTAATAATATACACGTGGAAAATCGCAGAGGGTTTAGTACCAAACCTACATACTCCGATAGTCATGAAATTCAGTGATAGGAGAGGCTGGGAATGCGAAATCCCCCGGATGAATAACAGGGGTGCTATGGGCTCTCTGCGAGAGGGCTGGTTATCACACAGAGGCCCACGTCTCTTCAACAAACTCCCACGGCGAGTAAGAGACATGAGGGACATCTCGTTAGACAACTTCAAGAGAGCCCTAGATGTCGAACTGCAAAAAGTGCCAGACAAGCCCATCCTCGCAAGGGAGCGAGCTGTCGCTTCAAACAGTCTACTGCACCAAATCACCACCCATAACGAGGGGCGTCGCGCTCCTTGGTGCCGCTAGAAGAGCGGCGAACACATCTAAAGGTATCTAAAGGTGTTGAGTGGTACTTGAAAAGTAGACAGAATGGATAAAAAACACCATCTGAGGAAGAGCACTTTATTGACAACGTTTTGCAGATAGCATATCTGCGCTATGAGTGACCTGATGAAGCTATCTGCGAAACGTTGTCAATAAAGTATCTAAAGGTAAGTAACGAAAACAAGTGTCGAAATGAAGCTATGAAAAAGAATTGGCCGACCTAAAGTTGCCAGAAAAAGTGCCCGTACGACTCCATCTGCACGAGTGGCAGTTTGTTTCTGATAGGGGAGAGAGAGGAGGAAGCAAATATCGAACGATGGAGGAGGAGGAAGAGGAAGAGAGAAGATGGAGACAGGAAAAATGACACACAAACCGATATGCAGAGAGAGAGAGAGATTTACATAGATACACTGGCCACACAGATCTTACAATCCTTGCGAGGTGGCCAGGACTTATTCTTAGTAGAAATTTTAACCCTAAGAATAAGAGGGTGAGGGCTGGTCCTGTCCAGAGTTAGGTTTGGCATCCTCTACCCAACCTTAGCCGTTTCTGTCTGTCTCTTTTCCTTTACTACTTTTTCCTACTTCGGGGACGGTAGGCTAGGATTCCTCCTCCCCTTGTAAAATTAACCTACTAGATGAGACAGAGAAAATTTCATATGTGCACATGGGATACAAAAATAACATTGTTCAACTCCTGCTCACCAATGTAAACAGCACTACTATGATGGAACTATAAGAAAATGACAGTAAATTGACTTAGTATCTCAATATCATGAAAATGTTTCTGGGGCTCTCTAAATATGAGAGTACAAGTACGCTATATGCCAATATGAACATACATTGTTACCAATCACTCATTAGAAAGCTAGCATATCAATTCATTCAGCGCCTTAACACTTCTGAGAACAGTATAATTAAAATGCTACAAACTCCCAGCATAGTGTACACCTCTAGGATTCAGGCCCACTGGAGGAGGTTGCTGTATATTTAACCCTAAGTAATGTATTCAGGTCTGCTACTCTACATAATTAGCATACTGGTACTGAACCTCATAGTGCAGTACCGGTATTCCTATACTGTACTGTGGCAATATACTGTACCGGTAGCTAAATGATGTGAGGCATGGTACTGTACACAATTAGGACAGTGGTTTTGGTAACACAGTAGTTTGATTACCACTTTTTTTGGTTGAGGCAGTGCTGTGAAGTACATACTAGCAAGCTGGGTATTATTTAATTTATTTTTTATTTTATGCAGCCTATGTACAGTATGTAATGTATATATATATTTATGTTACTGTAAGATATATATGGACCCCAGTATGGTCCCCTCTGTACTGTGTGAGTCTGGAATAAAGCATTATTATTATTATTAAAGGGGTGAGGGAACGCGAAAATGGTCCCGAACGTTCTTGGGACTATAAATGTTGTTTCTATTCAGGCTCTGTCTCGAGTAGGTGACCTTCAGCTATGGGGTATGTGCCTGAGTATACTGTATACATGCATTATTATGCTTTTTTACACCAACAACTTCACATCTAAACTCAATTAATGAAATCAACAAATACATGTGGCACTCCGAGGACTCTAACCCAGGATACTCACATCGAAATTCCGCGCACTATACATTACGCGATCAAGACAGTTAAAGAAATATGGACAAGCCTACGATTTATTATGCAGTTTCGAATCCTGCATATTAATCTGAGCATGTATATCAATTCCAACTGCGCTATGGTAGCCTAATGTGTAGACGAATGGAAGGAGTAATTAATGGGGCACTTAACTCTTAGGAAGGCCTTGCTATAAATTGCTCCTGAACCAGAATTAATTATTATGTTTTTTACACCAACGAACTTCACATCTAAACTCAATTAATGAAATTAACAAATACATGTGGCACTCCGAGGACTCTAACCCAGGATACTCACATCGAAATTCCACACACTATGCATTACGCCTAAAGTTTAGACGAATGGAAGGAGTAATTAACAAATACATGTGGCACTCCGAGGACTCGAACCCATGATACTCGCAACATAATTCCGCGCACTATGCATTACGCTATCAAGACAGTTAAGGAAATATGGACAAGCCTACGATTTATTATGCAGTTTTTAATCCTGCATATTATTCTAAGCATGTACATATATTTCAACTGCGCTATGGTAGCCTAATGTATAGACAAATGGAAGGAGTAATACAAGAGTAAGAGAAAGTGGAAGGATTTGATAGCACAAATGAAGAGAGAGAGAGAGAGAGAAGGGGTGAGAACCAAGATTTACAAAATCATTTCAGAAAGGGGAAGAGGAGAGTGAGCCAACGAGGGGAAGAGGGAAGTGGAGGACGAGGAGGAAACTTGAGGTCAATGGTGTAACAGGGAGAGATAAACGATTATATAATAATTAATGGAGATATTCATAACATATTATGTAGTTACCCATTAGGGTGCAGTCGTTTTCTCTAATAACCTTTAAGAAAATGGATGTTTATGGGTAACTAAATTAAATATATAGTCAGCGTGTGATACAGTATGATGATGCTTCCATAATTCTAGGTTGTTATATACTATAATTATACGATTATATTATGTTATTATCTATTATAATTATAAGATTCTAGGTTATTATCTATTATGATTATAGGATATAATATTTATATTAGTTTATTGAATTAAGTGAATCCATCTTAAAATCTCCAAACTAATGGAGCGAAACCGGGAAAGTCCAAGAAGACCCCCTCAGACCAAATAGAGTTAAGAGTAAACCTCAATATATAACATTAACCACTATAGTACGGCTGACGCCATTATTATTTATATTCTGGCTATTATTAGACGATAACATGCAGCTGTGGAAGGACGTCTAGTTATCAGAGAGGTGTAGGCTATATAACATCTCCATTAAGGGGACATGGGCTGTTTTTCTGGACTCTTTTCTCCCTCTGGTTTAGCCTCATTATTTTTCAGATTTTAGCATGTTTGCCTTATTAGTTTGTCGATTTTAAGACCTTTCACCTCATTTCTTTGTCAATATTAAGACCTTTCGTGATATTTTGGTGTTGATTTTTTCCCTGGCGAGCGATAGCGAGCCTGTTATTTTGGAAGAACCGGCCTTTGGCCAGGAAATTTTTCTACCGAAAATTGTACAAATTAATCTAGAAGGGGGATCTAATGGATGTTTCTTTTTAAAGTTTGATGGATGTCTAGGGAGTCAACTAGAAAAATAATGAATACATGCAAACGTCGCCCAAAAAGCGGCCCATCCTCCATTAAATCGCTGACTGTCCTGAATTATTCCTAAACAGAGTAAAATCCTCTATGACAGCAAGGAATATAAATATATATAACTTCCCCCGTACTGGAATGGTTAACCCCCTATGTACCGGCGACGTCTGTTTAATGTTATTCTATAGTCCTACAGACCTAAACAGGCGGTTATGGGCGCGGTCACCTACCCTTACACTGGTGTCGGTTGTCCTTTTGACCCTTTCCGTACGATAACCTTTCCAAATTACTCTCGCTATATCTTTCTCCCTCCCTCCACCTCCCCCTGTTCAAGGTACAGTCGCGCTAATAAGAGATGTTTCGGCACCATATATGTTTTGATCAATAATTAGTATCAGCAATATCTAAGCTTCATTTCTTCATATCGAGTAAAATATACAAACATGTTCCTACACTTACCTGCCCTATTCAACATCTGACAGACATTAATACAGCACAGAGCAAGCCAAACGTAATGCCAGCTGGCACATGACTTATTAGCACGATCGTACATTGACCTTGCCCTGTGTATGAGTAAGAATGGGAACGCACTTATCACCGTATTACTGTGTAGTCCACATGAATGCATAGATAATTATTATTGTTATAATAAATTATATTACTATTTATATAGCTCTCTCTCTCTCTTATATATATAAATATATATACTGTATATATATATATATATATATATATACTGTATATATATATATATATATATATATATATAAATATACCATATATTATATATATTACCATTTTATATTTTGACATTGTTTCCACACCACCCAAGAGGTAAAAGTTTCGGCGCGTTTTTTTTAAAGAGGTTCCCCTGGAGGCCTACTCCTCTATATTATTCTTTGCAAAGGTACACAATGTTATTCAGAATCCTCATCAGAAGATGTGAGAGTAATGATGAAAGAATCTATGAATTTATCAATCACCACATCTTTGTTTGCATCATCTTCTTGTAGATTTTCCGCATGTTTAACAGCCTTTGTCCAGTTTTCCTATGTGATGCTCTCAATTGCTTCGCGGGCGAGTGGATCCAAATCGGCGACCTTGAATGTGTTCCTCCTTGCCACATACCCTTTCACCTGAGCCCATATTAATTCAATTGGGTTGTACTGGCAGTGATACGGGGGAAGGCGCACAACCTTATGGCCATGGTTTGATGCCATTTTATCAATTACATAGCTGACGTCTGTGGTGTGGTGCTTCACAAGGTGGAGAAGCTCAGCCTTGAGGAGATGTGTAAACACTTTAACTCCTTTCTTCTGCAACCATTCTGTGATTGTGGCTTTATTATTTGAAGACGTTGGGGGTTTATCTATTTGAAGACGTTGGGGGTTTATCTATTTGAAGACGTTGGGGGTTTATCTATTTGAAGACGTTGGGGGTTTATCTATTTGAAGACGTTGGGGGTTTATCTATTTGAAGACGTTGGGGGTTTATCTATTTGAAGACGTTGGGGGTTTATCTATTTTTCTAGAGTGATATGATGCATTGTCCATCACAATTATTGAAGATGGATGAATGTTTGGGAGAAGTTGATGCTCAAACCATTTTTCAAAAGTCACAGCATTCATTTGATTATGATAGTCCCCATAATTTTTTGCCCTGAAGATAAGTGAAGCATTGGGAAAAAATCCATGTTTTGTTCCAGCATGGAGTACAATCAATCGGCTTCCTTTCCCTGTTGGCACCTTCACTCCCACAGCCTTATCCGAAGTGTTGTCAACCCAACATTTAGGAATTGTGTAATTCTGGTTAATCCAAGTCTCGTCTAGGTAGACAATGTTTTTGTTTGAAGATACATGTTTCCTCATTTCTCCCAAAAACCTGCAGCGGGCATATACAACATCACTACGTTCCATCAGAAATCTTCTTCCGTCAACCTTTGCATACTGGAACCCGATTTTCTTGAGAACCTGTCTTAACATTTCTCGGCTGCCGGGGTAAGAAAGGTTCTCTTTAATTTCTTCATGGATTTTTTCCAGTGTGGGAATCTCTTTTCTTTCGTAGAAATTGAGCACTGTTCTTCTTAGAACACCTTCATTGAATCCATCAAAACAAATTGTAATGGATGTTGTGCGTTGTCGTTTCTTGGGTGACATAAATTTGGGCGATTTATTGTTTTCTTCATTAATTCTTGCTTCTTTCGTTATTCTTGAAATTGTTCTTTCACCCAGTTTTGTGGCTGCAGCTGTCCGGGAAGTAGCGTTTGTTACGGCAATAAAAGGGCATCCAAACTCCTTCTCTTTCTGGAAGTATTGGTGAACGTTATAGGCCATCTCTTTTACCTGACTATGCAAGTGTGTGGGGCGATTTGGAGAGGCTTCCATTGTCAGGAATGAACTGATTTAGTTTAGACGCGACCTTACTAATTTCGTGCGCCTGGCAGCGCGCCATCACGTCATGTTTTTTTATAGTTTAAAGGGATAATCTGTGAGGGAGTTTTTTGCCCTGAATCCTGACAACGTCGCAGTAGCTACGTTGCCAAGTTGTGTACAATGTCCGTTGTATTTACTTATAACAAGCGAATTAATTATAAAAAACAAAGCTTTTTTGTACATGTAGAAATTACCTGAGCATTTCAAACCGACTTAAGGTACTTAATACCGAAAATAATATATTTTTGTTGTAAATAATTTTACATATGGCACCAATGTAAAGGGAGTAACCGCGGGTAGGACCGCCTGTTAAGATCTGTTGGACTATAGCTTTATTTTGACGATTTTGTGCAGTTTAAGAAGGATCTGTTGCAGTGAAAAAAGTTAAGTGAGAAAGTTCGACGACCGTTAATTGCTGGAGGCCCATTAAGTGAGAAAGTTCGATTGCTGGAGGCCCATTAAGTGAGAAAGTTCGGCGACCGTTAATTGCTGGAGGCCCATTTCAAACTGCATAACATCGTTTGATAGTAGCCAAAATAAGGTTAAGGGGGAGGTAGTTGCTTTTTCTGGACCCCTTTCTCCCTCATGTTTAGCATATTAGTTTTGGGATTTTAAGTCGTTCGTTCCATTAGTTTGGCAACTTTAAGACCTTTCGCCCAATTTCTTTGCCAATATTAAGACTGTTCGTGCTATAGGTCTCTATTTTTTCATGGCGAGCGACAGCGAGCCTGTAATTTTAAATGGAATCGGCCTTCGGCCGGGAC
>CM064555.1:1636102-1706102 GCA_032716605.1 Paralithodes platypus
CATTTCAAGACTGAAAGGAAACTGAGAAAAGGCACCTCTTATGAGCTCTGAGTATCTGACTCCTTAGTCTCTTTATTATCACTAAGGTAAGCAATTATTTTGAAATAATTACCCCTTTGAAAGGACATTAGCCTAACCTAACAACCTTACCTAACCTATCCTAACAACCTTACCTAACCTATCCTAGTATTATGGGTGGGGGCTGCGGCCCCCACACCCCCGCTATTTGACATCTTTGACAGATTTTTGGTGTATTTTTCTTTGAAATCGGGTTTTTTCAAGTTATCGATAATGAAAATCCTCCATGCGGACTATAATGAGAAAACTATGGCGATTCTATTGGTCGCTATTTTCCCTAATACATTGTTTCTAATAAGGTGGATGTAGTGTCCTTGACTATTATCGATTTTTGTTTTCTCCATGGACCACTAACAAATGGTTACGCGCATTTAGACATAACTTATAGGAATGAAATAAATGGTATAAGAAAGCTATAGGCCACGATAAAATCGATGGCTGAATTACATAAACTTTATATTTTCCGGTTATTTGGTTAGGTTAATGACAGGGATTGGGTGGTAGGTATGGAATAATATACTAGGTAGGCCTACTGGGAACACTTACTACCTGGTAGGTAAGGGTTAGTATATGTTTACCAAAACTTGGCTCCGGTTTTCCAAATTTCGGATTTTATGGGTTTCAAAATAATGAAAACTCAAGCCAGGATTCGTGTCAATACCTTATTATCGCCTTTTACCCGTCAATTTCCCTGATCTTCATAGCCCTCCCCGCTATCGGGGGGCGTGTCTTAACATCGATTGAAAATGGGGAAAATACCGAATGTTTTCCCGAGATTTCTAATTAATTACAAACACTATATATTGATGCAAATGAACAACATTAAAATAAAACAACACCGGGAAAAATCGTGGTATAAGAATAAATATGGTTCCCTTTTTATATATTTGTTCGTACTACTCTACAACTGTTGGTGCCGATTTATCACCGCCGTATTTTAAACTGCATAAAATCGTTTAATAGTAGCCATCAAACAGTTCACAACGGTAAATCTACAGTTATACTACCCCTCCCCCACTATCACCCACCACCTCCCCCCTTCAAAACACGCCTTTTAGCGTGTTTTTGGATGGTTCAGCAGACGCGGAAACTGGAAAAAACTTATTTTGATAAAAAATGATCACCAACCAGATAAGAGTTTTTCAGGTAATTTGTTGTTTTTTATTTTTTATTTGATATACAGTGTGGTTTTAATACCGAGGACCGACAGTCGCATTTTAGTATTTCTAACATTAGCCTAACCTAACCTAACTTAACCTAACCTAACCGAAAAGTAACCTGTCTCCGCGACGGTCTAAACTCCCCCTCACGTTCCCTGTTTATGGGTGCGCGACGGTCTAAACCCAGCTCACGTTCCCTGTTTATGGGTTTGCGAAGGTTTGTAATACTTCAATGTATCTATTTCAAGTCAAATATACATTTCCGCGCATCATCAAACTATACTAAGTCTACTACTAATAATATTAACCCATTATTACCAACAGAATACCGACAAAATAGGGGTAGTATAACTGTAGATTTATCCGATTTTCAAACAAAACTATCAAAGCAATAACTAAAATCAAAACAAACCAATAAAGTTAAAACGCATAATGTCTATGAATATACATTTGCATTATAGGAAATAAAGAACAAGGTTATTAGTAGGCTACGAGTTGATTTGGTGAGTGAGTACGAGTTGACATGTTCCGTCGGGTACAATTTGCCCAGCATCCTAGAGAAATTACCTGCTAAAGGATTAACATTTCCGCCAGGTGAGAAAATAGGGTATAATTCTAGCTGTGGCTCCAAATCGATTTAGGTATTCACATTATTTCCGTTCATCTATTCATAACCTTACTTATTGGTTTCTGGTATTATATACTGGGGAATTTTCGTTTTACAATTATACTAGGTTAGGTTAGGTTAGGTTAGGCTAATACTGTATATAACTTAATTGCCCTGGTGATGGGCTGGTCTATCAGAGTGAGAACTGAGCGATCTCTGCCATACCCATAGCTTATTCCGGAATTTTTTTATTTTAATACCACGGATTTTCCGAGTGTTTTTTATAAACAAAATTGTTCATTTGCATCAATATATAGTGTTTGTAATTAATTAGAAATCTCGGGAAAACCTATTTTCCCCATAAGGCCTATCGATGATCGATGTTGTTCCCCCGATAGTGATTTGAAAAGACATTAGCCTAACCTAACAACCTTACCTAACCTAACCTAGTATTATGGGTGGGGGCTGCCGCCCCCACACCCCCGCTGGTTGAGTACTAATCCCTTAGTAAATAAAAAAAAACATAAATTGGCTGTCGATTATACGAAGGTGAAAGAAAAGTCGATGAAGTCTACGGTGTTTACTCTGCAATGTTCAGCTTTGATTGTACATTGATAACGGGAAAGTACCGAATTGACAACCTTGTTACGAAAATAAAATTTTAGTAGCATACTTTTATATTAGGTTTTTCCGAGGGTTTAACACATTTTCATATGATCTTTAGAGCTATCGATGACTGAAAGTACCGTATTGACAACCTTGTTACGAACAAGAAATTTTAGTACCATACTTTTTTATTAGGTTTTGCCGAGGGTTAAAACAAATTTTCTTATGATCTTTAGAGCATATAGATTCAATATTTATCTTTAAATATATCAACAAAATTTGTGGTATTAAAATAACATTGAACCCTTATTCCGACTGTTCCTTTTACTTATGTATTTCCTAGATCTCAAGTGACGGCGTCTTTTCCGTGGATTGACCTCCCAATCTACCAAGATTGGAAGCCAAAGCGTCACATTTTTCCTTTGCCCCTCAACTTTCTCTTCATAATTGCTGAGGGGCACAGGGCCCTGGGTGGGGCTTTGGTTTCCCGGGCGTTTCCGTACTCTCCTCAGCTCCCCGCCATGGAGTGGCTTCGGTCACCCAGGCTTTATAGTGGTAGGCAGGGAGGGTTCTGTGGGGCACTCGGTTATGGCCTTGGCCTTGCTCATGGCCTTGGGGCTGTCACTTGAGATCTAGAAAATATATAAGTTAAAGGAACAGTCAGAGTAAGCTATGGGTACGGCAGAGATTGCTCAGCTCTCGCTCTGATAGACCAGCCCATCAACACATGACTAGAACCCAATCCTCTCAGCATCAGCTAGGAAAGGCCCTAGAAAGCCGCCTTTGGCGGGCGGATAGCTCCCCTATTTCAACCCTTTTCGGGGTTGGGCACCCGCCTATTCGGGGTTGGGCACCCGCCTTTTCGGGGTTGGGCACCCGCCTGGTACTAATCGGTTAATATTATTAGTAGTAGACTTAGTATGGTTTGATGATGCGCGGAAATGTATATTTGACTTGTAATAGATACATTGAAGTATTAAAAACCTTCGCGAACCCATAAACAGGGAACGTGAGCTGGGTTTAGACCGTCGCGCACCCATACACATGGAACGTGAGCTGGGTTTAGATCGGTCGCGAGACAGGTTAGTTTTCGGTTAGGTTAGGTTAAGTTAGGTTAGGTTAGGCTAATAATAAAAATACTAAAATGCGACGGTCCTCGGTATTAAACAACACTGTATATCAAATAAAAAATAAAAAAACAACAACAAATTACCTGAAAAACTCGTATCTGGTTGGTCATAATTTTTTATCAAAATACGTTTTTTCCCAGTTTCCGCGTCTGCTGAACCATCCAAAAACACGCTAAAAGGCGTGTTTTGAAGGGGGGAGGTGGTGGGGGGTAGTGGGGGAGGGGTAGTATAACTGTAGATTTACCGAAAATCGTCATATATATATATTACGGTACTCTCTCTTTCTATCTCTCATAAATTAGGATATTCTCTCTTGCTGCCATATCCAAACCTCCAAGAGAGGTAGACAACGACGTGACCCGTTTTCTACAGTCCAGTGTGGACCTCAGCTATGTAGATTTGACATAGGTCTATTCATAGGAATCTAGCTTTTCATAGTTGTTTGCCTGAGACCTAAGGTACTCAAAAGCATGGGAGATAACCTAAGAGCATAAGGAAATGGGAGTCTGCAGAAAGCCGATTGGCCCAATACAAGGCAGATCCCTCTCACACACAACACCAAGTACAAGGCCTAATTATAGGCCCAACTCACTAATACCATGAGGACCAACCTCACTAAAACGGTTAGAGGTCAACACGGAAAAACGGGGGTCTGCAGAGCGCCGATTGGCCCACACTCGACAGATCCCCCTCACACCCAACCCATCTCGTCCATATGCCTACCGTATCTAATTTAATCTTAAAGCTCCATATCGTTTTCGATCCTACCATGTTACTTGGTAGCCTATTCCACACGTCTACAACTGTTACCAAACCAATATTTGCCTACTGTATATCTTTTTCTGAAACGAAGTTTATCTAATTTGAAACCATTTGTTCGAGTTCTTTCGCTATCACTGATCTTCAGCACATGTTTATGTCCCCTTTATTAATCCCACTAACCGACTTGAACACTTCTATCATATCCCCTCTATTTCAGCGTCTTTCTAACGAATGTAGGCCTAATTTCCTCAACCTTTCTTCATATGGTAGATTTCTAATATTATGAATCAGTTTTGTCATTCTTCGCTGTACTCTCTCCAACGAATCTGTGTCCATTCTGTAATAAGGACACCAACATTGGATAGCATAATCCACATGAGGTCTCATTAATGATAAGTACAGTTTTAAAATAACATCGGCAGTTCTGTTACTCACACTCCTTGAGATAAACCAGATAATCCTGTAGAGGCTATAGGAAGGCTACCAGTACTCTATTGTCGGTAAAATTCTAGCAATGGCTCCAAATCGATTTTAGCATTGATTCTTATTTAATTATCTAATTTTCCTTCATATTACTGTGACATTTTGGTAAGTAATGAAGGGCCAGTAATTACTTTATTAGTTTAGAAACTGGTCTCTCCTTAAGGCAAGTAGTCTGTAGTCCGAGGACTCCAACCTGTCTATAAACTTCCTGGGACCAGTGATAGGAACAGGGTCGGTGATTCAAAAGAAGGCAAAGAGGTGCTGATGATAAGACATTACTTCCACACACCATCAACATAGCAAAATATGCTTGTACAGTATATAATTGCACATTGGCTACACTATAGGCCTAGAAAGGGTTTACAATATATTTGGAATCAGATCAAAGTGTGGTAATTGAGCATGATATGTCTTTGGTACGAGTTGTCTAAACAGTGAGTAAGAGTTGTCTTGTCTCGAGTATCGGTACGAGTTGTCTTGGGTAAGAGTTGACATGTATCCATTTCTCTATAGGCCTAGCCTACTTAAGGGGACAGGGTTTAGACTATATTTGGATCTATGTGTATACCATAGCCTATGTATATTTGGATCTGTGTGTATACCGTAGCCTATGTATATTTGGATCTATGTGTATACCGTAGCCTATGTATATTTGGATCTATGTGTATACCGTAGCCTATGTATATTTGGATCTATGTGTATACCGTAGCCTATGTATATTTGGATCTATGTGTATACCGTAGCCTATGTATATTAATTGATTTTTTAGTTTCCTCGTTAGACCTTCATCAAGCTTCAATAAACACTCCCTAGTGGGCCTAGACCTTCCTTCAATATAGATTTGTAAATTTTCGATAGAAAATGTGCCGGCCGAAGGCAGGTTTCTCTTAAAATTACAGGCTTGCTATCGCTCGCCAGGAAAAAATCGACGCCTAAATGGCACGAAAGGTCTTTATATTGATATAGAAATGGGACGTTCACCAGGTCATCTCCCGCTAGACACACAATTCACTTGAGGGGAGATATTCACTTGGGCCTAAGGTATGTTTTTTCGAACATACTTCTCCCTCATTTTTAACCCCCTTAGTTTTGCAATTACAAGACGTTCCCCCTGTTAGTTTGGCGATTTTAAGATATTTCGCCCAATTTCTGTCAATTTTAAGACCTTTCGTGCCATTTGGGTGTCGATTTTTTTTATGGCGAGCGAAAGCGAGCCTGTGATTCACGAGAGATCGGCCTTTGGCCGGGACATGTTTTTTACCGAAAAATGTACAAATTTATATCGAAGGGGGGTCTTGGGGGCATTTTCTTAAAACTTGATGGGGGTCTAGGAAGCAAACTAAATTTCTCCCCTTAACACTATAGTGTATCCGCTATAACTTGACCAATAACCTGTAATTATTCCACCAAAGTATAGAGTAATCGAATCAACTTTTACACCTTTTGGGAAGAGTCAGCCAGAGTGAAAATAAGTGTAGAGAGTCCTTTTACCTTAGTGGTGTTTGAGTTAGGAGATGTGAGGGGAGGGGATTATTGAGCTAATTATAGTATATAGAGTAAATATACCGTAGTAATTATAGTATATAGACTATAGTAGCACCAATTACCAGTCCACTTCACTGTATGGCCATATTTATTTGATTATTGTTTAATCTTTTTATATACTTTAGTTTCCTCACAACATCAAGCTGTAAGAAACCCCCCTAGACCCCCCTTCAAGTTCAATTTGTAAATTTTTTGGTAGAAAAATATCACGGACGAAGGCCGGTTACTCCTAAAATTACAGGTTCGCTATCGCTCGCTAGGAAAAAAATCGACACCTAAATGGCACGAATGGTCATAATATTGACAATGAATGGGGCGTAGTCATAAAATCGCCAACCTAATGGGGCGAACGTCTTAAAATCCAAAAACCATTGAACATGACACCCTGGTCATACGATTAAGGGGAGGCAGTCGCTTTTTATGGATCCCTTTCTCCTTCATGTTTAGCATATTAGTTTTGAAATTTTAAGACAATCGTCCCATTATAATGGCGTTTTTCAGACCTTTTGTTTCATTGTTTTGCCAATATTAAGACCTTTCGTGCCATTTAGGTGTCGATTTTTTTTCCTGGCGAGCGAAAGCGAGCCTGTATTTTAAGAGGAATCGGCCTTCGGCAGGGACATGTTTCTACCTCAAAATTTACATATTTACTGTATATCGAACAACTTACTGTTTTAAGACGTTTATCCCCATCCAGAAATCCGGCTTCACCGGAAAAATTTTTCTATCGAAAAATGTACAAATTAGCCTGCTGTCAAAAACATTTTTAAAAATATGGTGGCTCGTTACCGCTCGCCACAAAAGTTGACACCTGAATGGGGATAAACGTCTTATACAGTAGGCTGAATGGGGCCGCATTGATACAACCCAGAAAGGGACCAAAAAAAACAACACGAGGTGGGCCCTCCTTAATAGTCCAAACGCCAATAGTTAACTGCACTTTCTTTACCTATATTACTCAAAGATGGACCACATGTCATACGATATTGTTCATTGCTTGTCATCTCTTAACCCCTTCTGTACCGGGGACGTCTTTTCAATTCTGTTCTAGCTATATTAAGACGATTGTTCGTAGTTTAGGAAGGATCAGTGGTACGGTACCGGTAGTTAAAGTGGTTAAATGAGATATTTCGAAGCCTGTTACTTGCTTGAGGCCCTTTTTAAACCGAACAAAATCGTATTTATATAGCTATATTTAAAAATATGTCGCCGGTACTGAATGGGTTGAGATCCTTTAAAATGTCCTAACACATACAAATATGTTTTCAAGTACTCCAGATCATACTTCCAAAACAATATATTAGCATGTATACTATAGTCTGTTCATTCTAGGTTGGGCAGAAATTGTAACCTCTAACCTCTGTAACTCGCAAAGGACTAGAGTACCGGTAATCGAGCTAATATTTCTACCGTACCAAATAGGAAATCTTGGCTAGGCAATATGTGTGGAAATTGACATCTCATTTGCTCTAGCCCTTTTTGAGTTACAGAGGTTAGAGGTTACGATTTCTGCTCAACCTAGAATGAACGGACTATACAACACAATTGCATCGACGACTAGACTGTATTGTAGATTATTATATGACACCGTCTTATTCTAACGTAATTATTGACTTAAGGGGGTAGTACTCGCTTTTTCTGGACCCCCTCCTCCCTCATGTTTAGCATATAAGCTTTGAAGTTATAAGACGTTCGTTCTGTTAGTGTGGCGATTTTGAGACCTATCGCCTAATTTTTTGTTATCAATATTAAGACCTTTCGTGCCCTTTAGGTGTCGATTTTTTCCTCGCGAGCGGTAGCGCGCCTCTAATTTTAGAAGGAACTGGCCTTTGGCCGGGACATTTTCTATTGAAAAATGTACCAATTTATCTTGAAAGGGGGTCTACGGGGTGTTTTTCTAAGTCTTGATGGATGTCTAGCAAGGAAACACAAAAAATATATAAATAAATAAATATATAGACCAAAAAGCAAGCAATACCCCCTTAAATCCTAAATTACCTAGAGCAGTTAGTTCAGCAACCCACCTGTATCCCGGATCGCATCGGAGATCGGCCCAACATTCTTGACTTGTTTCTAACTTCTAACCCTTCTTCTTATACTGTTGATCTTTTCTCTCCTTTGGGCTCCTCCGACCATAAACTTATCTCTGTCACCTTTCCTATCTCTCCAGTAAGGCCACCCGATCCTCCTAGCCGGCGGCGCTTGTGGCACTTCGGCGCTGCCAACTGGGAGGCTCTCCGGCAGTACTTCTTTGATTTCCCATGGAATGATTTCTGCTTCCGTGGCCGGGGACCCTCGGAGAGTGCTGAACGCTTTACCGAGGTAATCCTAATCGGGCATGGAAGCATACATTCCATTCCCTTTCTCTCAGACTAATGCTAAAAAAATCTTGGTTTACTCACGCCTGTTCTACTGCTGTCCGCAATAAGGAGGAAGCATTCAAACGGTACCGACGCCTTAAAACTCAAGACTCTCATTCTTCCTATGCTTCTGCCCGGAATCAAGCCAAATCTGTTCTTCGACTTGCCAAACACTCTTTCATCAATAATAAATGCACTGATCTATCCAACTCTAGCTCTTCCCAAGCTTTCTGGCATCTAGCCAAAAACCTCTCTAACAATTTATCTTCCTCGTCTTTCCCTCCCCTTTTCCACTCTGATGGCACAACCATCACTTCTTCCTCTGACGAAGCTAAACTCTTCGCTCAAACTTTTGCTAGAAACTCCACCTTGGATGATTCCGGTGCTATTCCTCCCTCTCCACCCTCCTCTCTCTTACTTATGCCTAATATCCTAATCTCTTCAAAGATGTACTTTCTACCCTCTCTGGGCTTAATACTAATAAGGCGTACGGTCCGGACGGTGTTCCTCCTGTTGTTCTCAAAATGTGCTTCCGTGCTCCTGCCTAGGCAAACTCTTTCGTCTCTGTCTATCCTCTAGCGTCTTCCCTTCATGCTGGAAATTTGCTCACATTCAACCTGTCCCATAGAAGGGTGACCGCTCTCAACCCTCCAACTATCGTCCAATTGCTCTCATCTCTTTTCTTTCTAAAGTTTTTGAAACTATTCTAGCTTCCAAATTTCTTAAGCATTTCTCTTCTCATAATCTGCTCTCAGATCGCCAGTATGGCTTCCTTAACCCGGGAGCTGCAGGGAGACTCTTAAGAGTTCCCCGGCGGACTGCGGGGAGACTCTTAAGAGCAGAGCTTTTGAACGCGTACCAAAACCGCGCGTTTATAGCCAGGCGGCTGAAAATTGGTGTGGGTATAGTACTACATGTCAACTCTCGACACCACCTCGCCAAACGCTCGCCCCGCACTCGTGCAAGCACCACCGCGCCAGTAACCAAGCACTAGTCATGGAGCCCACACGTCCCTCACGCTCGCTCCCTGATGACACAACCAGCCCTCCTTCTGGTGGTGTTAGCCGCCGTGGAAGGCAGAGGGTGGCTGCTAAAGACCCTACCTACCAGTACGACACGCCCTACAGCTCTGAGGACGAAAGACCAGCACCCAAAGCACGAAAAACACGTGCAAGCACGACAAAGGTACAGAGGTCATTGGTGTTTCGGGACACTGCCACCACGACCCAGGTCACAGCAACAACCACTACTGCCACCACTGCCACCCCTGCCACCGGTACCAGCGACGCAGGAGGCCGCCCTAGGGCTGCAGAACCTGCGGGGGCAGGAAAAATTAAAGGCACGGGCGTAGGGAAGAGAACCTGTACGCCAGCCACAGTGACCCTACCACCACCACCAGCCGCCCCTGGCCCGGCTGCCCCTGCTGCCCCTGCTGCCCCTGCTGCCCCTACTGCCCCTGCTGCCCCTGCCCAAGGAAAAGGGAAGGGGAAGGGGAAGGGGAAAGGGAGAGGGAAAGCGACTGCTGGCCCTGCTGGCCCTGGTGTCCCTGCCAGCCCTGCTGCCCCTGCCACCCCTGCCCAAGGAACAGAGAGAAGGGCGACAGGCACCACCATCATCTTGCCTGCCTCCAGGGCCACAAGACCACGCACCACTGCTGCCCCTGCCGCCGCCCCTGCCACCGCCCCTGCCACCGCCTCTGCTGTCCCTGTCCATAAGACTCCCACACGTGCTAAAGTGACCCGGAAAACTCTGACACCATCAAAGTATGCCGCCCTGCTGTTTGATGGTGATTCGCAGGGCATTGGCAGCCCGGGTTTCGACGACGAAGCCCTAGCACGGGACCAAGGGGGGGGGGGATTTGGGAGTGGACAGTGGGAGTGAGTCCGACGTCGGTGACGAGAATGAGGAAGGGCATCGTCTGTCAAGTGAAGAGGAGGGTGATGATGATGCAGTGCTGTATCGCGACCATGGAAGCGATATTTCAGACGATGAAGCAGACGCAGACAACATTCCGATCCCTGGACTGCCTTCGTTCGATTGGTCTGACGGGGTCAATTTTGTACCTGACGTGCCCCAGTTCAATCCTGGGATGTCAGGAACAACTGACGACTGGCCCTGTGACGATCAAGCGAACGAAAGCGACTTCTTCCTCGCTTTTTTCGATATGGAGGTAATGACATACATCGTTGCCCAAACAAACGCCTACTACAGGTGGGTGTTTGGCAGATTGGACGTCCTTTCTCCAAAAGCGAGAATACGAGGCTGGGTGGATACGACTGTGGAAGAATTTATGACGTTCTTTGCCTTGTTGTTCCTCATGCCTCTGATCAAGAAGCATGTGTTGCAACACTATTGGAAGCACGACCCTCTCATTGCCACCCCAACTTTCAATAAGTTCATGACTCGTGACAGATTTTTGTTGCTGCTAAGATTTATGCACTTTGCAAAACAACGAAAATCCTAACAGGATTGACAGGATATGGAAAGTTCGGTATGTGTTCACCATGTTGTTGGAGAGGTATAGGAAATACTTTTACCCCTTCCTCAATTTGGTGATTGATGAGTCGCTCGTGCTCTTCAAAGGACGTCTTGTTTTCAAGCAGTATATCCCCTTGAAAAGGCATAGGTTCGGAATCAAGCTCTTCGTTTTGTGTGACTGCGAAACTGGAATAGTGCTTGACATGATCGTGTACACAGGCACTGACATTGACATACCGAAAGCCGCTGCCAATGACCCCATGGGCATGTCAGGTGCCATCGTCAAGAAAATGTTGGCACCTTACCTGGGCAAAGGCCACATCATCTACACTGACAACTGGTATACTTCTCCTGCTCTCTGCCAGTTTCTTCATGACAATCAAACGGGGTCATGTGGGACTGTCAGAAAGACAAGAAAGTTTATGCCAAAGTTCACAGGTAATGTCATTCCTCTCACAGATGCCTCCTCTAGTGACACACCTTCAGAAGACGACCTGGCCCAGGAACACCGCGAGAGGCATGTGCGAAGAAGGCGACGAAAGGGGCAGAAATTCAAGCAGCTCGAGAAGTGTGGGAAAGTGATAGCCCTGAAGTGGAAGGATAAGCGAGACGTCCACCTGCTTTCCACCGTCCACACAGGTGCCCAGATGGATTCTGGCAAAATCCACTACCGAACCAGGAAGACCATCTACAAGCCCGACATGGTAGTGGACTACACTAAGAACATGCGCCTGGTGGACAAGTCTGACTGTCAGCTGTCAGGCGTTGAGTGTCTGAGGAAGACTGTGAAGTGGTATCACAAGCTCTTCCTCCACCTAGTTGATATCACGATGCTCAACGCCTACAACTTGTGGTTGGTGAAGAAGGATATGTCCCCAAACCAGAAGCTGAAATTCCGGGAGTTCGTGTACAACGTCTCATACCAACTCCTGGAGAAGTATGGCACCACCACTCACAGACGTACGGCATGGCGTGGGGATCACGTTCCTGACCGCATCCAGGTGGGTGTCGAAAGACACTACCCAATCAACACCGAGATGCTTGGCACTCGTCGCAGGCAGGCGCAGTGCACCGTCTGCAGCTCCAGTGTCAGGAAACCCCATGTCACCAAAAGAGTCACCTCAATGTGCGCCGAGTGCAAAGTTCCACTCTGCCTGGGTGACTGCTTCAGGGACTACCACACCTTCAAGAATTATTGAGTGTCGCCCCCTGTCCTGCCCTGCCCTGGACTCGCCCCCTGCCCTGCTCTGCCCTGGACTCGCGCCCTACCTTACCTGACCTGACCTAATTGATCACGCTACCTCATAATGTAACATATATATTATATAATGTATAAGTTCCAAAGATGTCCCTGTGATATAGCTTTTACATTATATAATTGTATGTTTCATTTTTTAGTTTATAAGTTTCAAAGATTTACATGTAATATGCCTTCTTTTTTTAGTATATCAATATATATGTTTGTTATTAGCCTAAGTAATGTGTATATAATTATTTTCTTACCTCAAATGAATTGTACAAAAATAAATATGTTTCAATAAATCCTGTCAAACCTACTAAGAAAATAAAATAAAACAATAAAAATAAATAAAAATAAACAAGGTTATGTCATTGTATTCTTACAATATGATATATTCTATGAATATTTCATATTGTTTGAATACAATGGCATGATCTTGTAAAAAAAGAAAATTTATCAAAAACTTTCTTGACATTATAAAACCTTCCCCATAACCCCCTCCTGGATTCGATCCCACTACCCTACCACACTTTAAGTTTTCCAGTCCGCGACCTTACCAACCATGCCACAGGAGCTCATACCAAATATCACTCAAAACTTTGTGTCTACAATCGAAATGACAATCTACAAAAAAAAAAAAATTATCCCACCAATTTACGTTTGTAAATTGATGGGATTATCAACTATATCATGCCAAGGTTTATAAAAGTTTGTCTCTGTCAAAAATTAGTAATTATATAACTTTATTCTGTCAAAAATTGCCCAAACACTCAGCAAAATTGCCCCTCTCAGTGTGACTCCACTAATTTTCGCACGGTCAAGCGGTCACGAGGTGACCCTTGCCGCTCCTTGATGCTCCAGCTACAGCAGCTCTGTCTGGGAACAAAATTGGTATAAATACAATAATGGATAAAATACTCTTCACAAATACATTTGTATTGTATAATATTGTAAATAATAATGAATAATAACTGTGTGGGTGTCGAAAATTGCTCAACCAGCTTTCTTATGTCTCGCCTACGCGCGTATATTGGATTATACATAGTCATGACTGTCATACAAATAATTGCAGTAGGTCTCGAATATACATTTATATTGCATATTACTGGGAAATAAATAAGTATAAGTTTCTCTGGTGGCAATCTACCCTTTCGCAAGTGTAAGGAGACACCAGTCTATATTTAGCCCTCTCTCACAAAACGCAATCTGCCTGTGTTTACTGACCACCCTCGTTGGTGGTCTATAATATAGTACTTTATTTACAGTCAATGGCCTACATGTTTCTGTGGTACTTCACATGTGTCTAAAATGCAATGTCTGCTTGCATAAAAATGCAATTCTGAAGTCCATTTATACGTACGACATACGCATGTCTCAGTTTCTCTCTCTCTCTCTACATTCCTGACTCATGTTATTGTAGACCTCTTGGTGGCAACGAACACCAGACATCTGGTAGACATAAGGTTCAAAATACCAAGACATCCATACGCCTCGGGCGCCTCCACAATTATCACAAAGCTGGCTATCTATCTAGAGATCTGCCTGCCTTCCTTCGCTCCACGACTCACTCACTCACTCACTCACTCCCTCCCTCCCTCCCTCCCTCCCTGCATGCCTCCCTCCCACCCACCCACCCCCACCCACCCTTTCAGGCTTCTGTGTGCTAGAAACACATTCACAATAAGCGTAAATATCGCATCATTTGGTCTATATGCGGTATATTCCTTGTTATATGGGACGCCTACATATGTACACGTCTTTATTATAGCATGACAGTGCTCTAAATACAAGATTTACGTGATATTTATGGCATAACACACCCTCTCCCCCTTTCATTCCCAGCACAACTCACTCACCTTGGTTCACGCATAGAAACTCATTGGTAATGTGCGTAAATATCGCATGAATTGGTCTACATGCGGTATATATTTTGATATATGGCACGTATACATACGTACAAGTCTGTATTATAGCATGACAGTGCTCTACGTACAAGATATAAGTGATATGTATGGCGTAAACCACACTCTAAGCTCATAAATTGGCGCCAAACCTCCAACACATCTTCATTCCCGCCTAAAAATTCTCTTATAATTCCCTTATATATTGCAATTTTTGGTCACTATGAGGCATATTCATTGTTATAAGGGTAGCCTACACACGTATACATACTCTACATAGCCTAAAAGTGCTCAAAAAAGGAGATATACGTGATAATACGCGGTAACCCACCCCCTCCTCCCTCTCCTTCTATCCCCTGGGCGCGTGAAAATTCGGCAGGGAAATCTCGCCGCTCGATGACAATCTAGCCGCGCGGTGCCATTCGCTCCACATTTTTCAACTACGGACCGTTCCCCGAACCCCCCCCAGACATTTTTTGGGGGGTCAAATATATATGGGCCGATGCACGCAAACATTCCCTACACGATGATGTACTTTTTATCGAAATTGGCAATAGGTCCCAAAATCATCATAGGTGCGCACAGTCTTACCCTGTAGAAAACCCCCTGTGCGCCGCGGAGAGGTTAAGGGTCGCTCTACTGGTGATCTTCTTTCATATCTCACTAACGCTTGGTCATCCTCCTTTCGGGAATTCGGTGAAACTTTTTCTATTGCACTAGACACATCGAAAGCCTTCGATAGAGTCTGGCACAAATCTTTAATTTCTAAACTACCCTCCTTCGGTTTCTATCCCTCCATCTGTGCCTTTGTCTCTAATTTCCTTTCCGGCCGTTCCATAGCCGCGGTTGTGGACGGCCATTGTTCATTTCCTCACCCTATAAACTCTGGTGTACCTCAGGGCTCTGTCCTATCTCCTATTCTCTTTCTAATTTTTATAAATGATCTCCTCAACTGTACCTCAATTCCCATCCCTTCATACGCAGACGACTCAACCTTACACTACTCCATTAGTTTTTCAGAACGCCCCAGCCAGCAATCCCTCAATGACAGACAAACGTAATTTCTTACAGTTTCTTACAGTAGATCCTCTGGAAAAAGGCAAACTATGCCTGTGTATCCAGCTCAGTACCAGTGCTTGCACTGCTGCGGTCGTTCACGGTGTTGGCGGCGGCGGTAGCAGACGCAACATTTTTACTATTCTGTATTTTTGTTTTATAATCAAACTTCAAATCTTGTCTTCCCCATGCTTTATCAAGATTACTTTCAAACTCCCTTATTGATTCGTAATGAAACCATAGAACTCTTAAATTTTTTATCTAAATACTATCTCCAATTGGGGCAGAGAAAACCTTGTTACCTTTAACCCGGGAACTGCAGGAAGACTCTTAAGAGTTCCCCCGGCGGACTGCGGGAAGACTCTTAAGAGTCAGGGGAAACAAAAATCAATTTAAAACACCGAAAAAAAACTCCTTCAGTTATCACCTATTTTCCCTGTTATTCCCTTTTCCTGTGGTCTATTTTCGTGCTAACATTAGCGAGTTGGTAGCAGGGCGTTGTCATCACTGTTAGCAAGCGAGTGCAAGAGAGAGAGAGAGAGAGTATTGATCGACAGTCTCTCTCCAGAGGTGGAGAAAAGTGGTGGGCTGGGAGGTTGCCTCAGCCATACATTGTGTAACTCCCGGCCTGTATCGCCGATTTTGACCATCCAAACGCTGTTTCCACTTATTTTATTGTTGTAACAGGTTAATACCTTTATATTCAACCTATAATAGGCGCATATGGATAAGTATTAATGCTATTTATGGTAAAATAAATATGTTAGTGATGGGAACAGCTCAAATACGTCAGCACAGGAGTGTGGTGTCTCATACCCCCCATGCGCACTTCAGAGGTTAATGCTTCCAAAACCCAATTTCTCCATCTATCTACCCGTAAGGAACTCCCAGCGGATTATCCCTTATTCTTCAACAAAACAAAAATCAATCCTTTATCTTCTATCAATATTCTTGGTGTCTCTTTTTCTTCTGCTCTCAGTTGGAAGGACCATATTACCAGTCTTGCTAAGGCAGCCTCCCAGAAGCTGGGTGTGCTCAACCGCCTTAGGGGGTTCTTTTCCCCTGTACAGCTTCTTGCTCTGTACAGGGGCATAGTGCGTCCTTGTATTGAGTATTGTTCACATGTGTGGGGAGGTTCCTCTCACACCGCTCTCCTAGACAAAGTTGAAAGGAAGGCCTATCGTATCATTAACTCCCGTTCACTCACCAAGTCTCTGCAATCTCTCTCTCTCTGCCGCAATGTTGCACCTCTCTCGCTATTCTATCGCTACTATAATGATCAGTGTTCCTCAGAGCTTTCCCAGTGAATACCACCTCCTTTACGTAGGGCACGTGGTACCCATCTTGCAACTCAATCCCACCCCTACTCTGTGCAACTCTCCAACCCAAGAGTGAAACATTACTCTCAAACTTTCTTCTACTCAACAGCTGAGCTCTGGAACTCTCTCCCAGAATCAGTCTTTCCCTCTTCCTATGACTTAAATTGCTTCAAACTCCGTGTGTCCAGGCATTTTGGCTCGAACGTCCCTTGATTTTGGCCCTGTCACTCTTTCAACTATGGGGGAGTCACTCGCTATAGGCAGTTCTGCCTTTTGCCTCCCTCAATCACATAGAAAAAAAAAATAATAATAATACTTATCTTGGGTCTACCTCATTGCTAGTGTTGCTGATGAGCGTGACGCCCCCCGATGTTAGTTGTGGTTGTCATATGGTGAGATTTGGAAGCTGCAATAATCTAATATACCGGTATTTATTTCGCTCCCAACACCAAACACCTCCCAATGAAATTAATGAAAGCATGTGATCCTCCCGGGATTTGAACCTGGGTTACCACATACTGATTTTAAACACTAACCATTACACAATAAAGATAGTTTAAATAAAGTAACGCCTAGTTCTTAATAGTAATCATCAATTACAAACTCCAATGCACTTGAATAAACTAATTATTATTATTATTATTATCAGATACTACATGTGAGCCCCACCGAAGAGCCGTGGGGAGATTATATACCCCGAAGGGTCTCAGTGGGGGGCACAAACAGCCAGGAAGACTATATACCCCGAAGGGTCTCAGTGGGGGGCACAAACAGCCAGGAAGACTATATACCCCGAAGGGTCTCAGTGGGGGGCACAAACAGCCAGGAAGACTATATACCCCGAAGGGTCTCAGTGGGGGGCACAAACAGCCAGGAAGACTATATACCCCGAAGGGTCTCAGTGGGGGGCACAAACAGCCAGGAAGACTATATCCCGAAGGGTCTCAGTGAGGGGCACAAACAGCCAGGAAGACTATATATCCCGAAGGGTCTCAGTGGGGGGCACAAACAGCCAGGAAGACTATATACCCCGAAGGGTCTCAGTGAGGGGCACAAACAGCCAGGAAGACTATATATCCCGAAGGGTCTCAGTGGGGGGCACAAACAGCCAGGAAGACTATATACCCCGAAGGGTCTCAGTGAGGGGCACAAACAGCCAGGAAGACTATATCCCGAAGGGTCTCAGTGGGGGGCACAAACAGCCAGGAAGACTATATACCCCGAAGGGTCTCAGTGAGGGGCACAAACAGCCAGGAAGACTATATATCCCGAAGGGTCTCAGTGAGGGGCACAAACAGCCAGGAAGACTATATATCCCGAAGGGTCTCAGTGAGGGGCACAAACAGCCAGGAAGACTATATATCCTGAAGGGTCTCAGTGGGGGGCACAAACAGCCAGGAAGACTATATACCCCGAAGGGTCTCAGTGGGGGGCACAAACAGCCAGGAAGACTATATATCCCGAAGGGTCTCAGTGGGGGGCACAAACAGCCAGGAAGACTATATACCCCGAAGGGTCTCAGTGAGGGGCACAAACAGCCAGGAAGACTATATATCCCGAAGGGTCTCAGTGGGGGGCACAAACAGCCAGGAAGACTATATACCCCGAAGGGTCTCAGTGGGGGGCACAAACAGCCAGGAAGACTATATACCCCGAAGGGTCTCAGTGGGGGGCACAAACAGCCAGGAAGACTATATATCCCGAAGGGTCTCAGTGGGGGGCACAAACAGCCAGGAAGACTATATACCCCGAAGGGTCTCAGTGAGGGGCACAAACAGCCAGGAAGACTATATACCCCGAAGGGTCTCAGTGAGGGGCACAAACAGCCAGGAAGACTATATATCCCGAAGGGTCTCAGTGGGGGGCACAAACAGCCAGGAAGACTATATACCCCGAAGGGTCTCAGTGGGGGGCACAAACAGCCAGGAAGACTATATACCCCGAAGGGTCTCAGTGGGGGGCACAAATAGCCAGGAAGACTATATACCCCGAAGGGTCTCAGTGAGGGGCACAAACAGCCAGGAATATATAACTAGCTAACTAAAAAGGCGTTAACCCTCGTCTTGAAAACCAGAGAGTTCTCCTCATTCACTACTTCATTAGGGAGAGTATTCCAGAATGTTGTGGTTGATGGGATAAAACATCTTGAATATTGTGACGTGTTACAATGAACATGAGCTAAAGCCTGATTATTTAACTCCAAGGAATATCCAGTCACACGAACAGGCAGAAAAGGTGGGGGGAATTTTAGAATGTAATGGATGATCAGCATTAAGAAATATCTTATAAAATAGTCAAAGACCCAACAAGGCGACGATGTTCAAGGTTAACATCCAGGTCAGGCAACAGAAACTTTATCTGATTAAAAGCACGATCCAGAAGCCTCAGATTGGAATCTGCAGCAAAGAGCCACACAGAAGAGCACAGTACTCAAAGAAGGGTAAAATAAAAGAGTAAAAACAGTTCCGGACAATAGCATCACTTGAATAAATATTTTTGCATTTACGTGTAGACCAACTTTCTGAGATATACTGTACAGTAGATGAGGCAACTGAGGGTAAGTGTGCCTCAAAAGTAAGTTTTGAATCAAGAGTCACGCCTGGTAACCTAAGTTTGGTACATTGATTGATTACAGAATAATTTATTATAATTTCAGGATTTAAAGGAAAAGGTGTCCTAGATCTACTAATTAAAAGGCTATGTGTTATTGCAGAGTTCAGCTTCATACCCCAACGATCACACCAACTAATAATTTTTAGTATATCATCTTACCGAGTATTGGTGATCAAATCTCTCTCAGCAGAAGTACCGGTAATGAAAGCATATGGTCCTCCCGGGATTCGAACTCGGGACACCACACCCAGAACATAAGCATATAAGCCATTACACCACCAACACAGTTTAAATACCAGTGTTGCTGGAAAAAGGCCCTTATATTTCAACCTCTGTATGACTCAACCTTTAGGCCTAAAGGGGTACTACTTGGTTTAGTGGGTAATTAATTCATTTGCCGGTATTCTTTTATTTTTTAGTTTTATCGCTAGACCTCCATCAAGCTTAAAAAACACTCCCTAGACCCCCCTTCAAGATAAACTTGTACATGTTTTTATTGCAAAATGTCCCGAGACCGAAGACCTTTCCTCTTAAAATTACAGGCTCGCTATCGCTCGCCAGGAAAAAAAAAACACCCAAATGGCACGAAAAGTCTTGAAATTGACAACGAAATGATGCGAAAGGTATTATAATCGCCAAACTAATGAAAGGAACGTCTTAAAATTTCATAACTAATATAGTAAACATGAGGGATAAGGGAGTCCAGAAAAAAGCGAGTAGCAGCCCCTTAACCGACCCAAGAATTCCTCAAGGCCAGTTTACACGAGCGGGGTTTTTTCTGACATCTTTTCTCGGCATTTCTGGTCTGGAGGCTTATGATTTAAAGTTATATATAATTCGAGCCAACTACAGCAATTCAGTCGATGCCGATATAAATAGGGCCCCCCAAAATAAAGATGTTGATCAAAAGTCGCAGGAAATAGCGCTCATGTGAACCCCCTGTTAATACTGAGCTATCGAGTCGTCCACCCGTCAACACAGCCTGCAGCTCCCAACCCTCCACATATCCCTCCCAACCCCTACCTCCTCCACCCTCCAACCCCTAGACCCCCACACAACACCTTCAACTCCTGCCCCTCCCCAACCCCTAGACCCCCACACAAAACCTACCTTTGCCTTCCTTGATTTTGAGAAACCTTTCTTTATTAATTCTGATCCGTCATATACAGCTTTTGGGGCTGTTCTTATACAGTATGACGATAGGGATCTCTTATGGCCGTTAGGATTCGCTAGTCGTTCTTTAAAGCCAGTAGAACAGAATTATTGTGCCACAGACTTAGGTGCAGCGCTAATTTGGGCGTTGAATACTTTTCGTGAGGAGATATATGGATATGAGATAACAGTTTGGACGGATCATAAGCCTCTCATTAAATTGTTCGATGATAAACTTTTCACGGGTAGACGTGCAAGGTGGTAGTAGACTTTAGCATCGTACAATCCTACGTTATTATATGTTGAGGGCAAACTTAACACTGCTGCTGATGCTTTATCGAGAAATACTGTTTGTTTGATTTCTGTGAATGCGCTATTTTGTATCAAGAATATTGTGTAAGAGCAACGTAAAGATATTTTATGGGGTAAAATGATTCTTGCATTCGAATTGGGCCATTTTAGTGATCCCGACTTAGCAGTATTTAATCCTTTTAATTTTGAATTGCATGAAGGTTGTTTACATAGGTAAAGTAGCATAAAATAATGCAGTACCGGTATATTATTTCTTCATAGGGAACCCAACAAATACTCTGTATCTTTCTTTATTTTCCTGTGAAGATGAATTGAATATTACAAATAATACACACAATTATAATTATATTCACCGCATTGCCATGGGCAAATGAAGAAAGATACTGAGGATGTTCCTATGCCAATTTAAAGTATTTATACCATTTTCCATCATTGTGTACTCGGTTTTCTATCCATTAGTTTAATTTAGCAGAAAGAAAAGGTAAACATTGCAAAACACGCAAAACTGCCGTACAAAAAGGAGAGGATTTTTATGTTTTTTGTCAGTTGTAGCCCATTTTCCGTGTACAGAACATGAATAGAGATAACGTGTAATGCTGTATGATGGTGCATGGTATCAATACGTCATGAAATCACCAAAAATTCCTCTATAGCTCGTTTTTTCTTTCCGTGATGATTAGTTTAAAACTAAGTTGCATTGGTTTCTTGTAATATTCAACTCAATGCCAAGGAAATATGATGAACGATATAGTGAAGTCTTTAGAGTCAGTTTGAAGTATTGATACCATACTTCATAATATACTTCCTAGTAATTTTTCCTAACCTCATTCTATTGAAGAAAAATTGGGTTAAATATTACAAAACATTCCAAAAAGCCAGCTTTTAGGGCCGAAAACTGTAAAAAAATGGCCGAAAAAGCCTATGTATATAGGCTACACGAGTTTTTCCTTAGAATAACTTAATCTTTCATCTCTGCAAGTATTTGACAGAACACACGGGACACCCTGTACAGTATATCGACTGTTGGTCCACATGCGCAACTATTAAACCTAAACTGAGCCCGGAAGCGAAAATCGGGGAATATCCGATTGCTGCGTATCCTTTCGATGTGGTTGCTATAGATTTATTGAAACTTCCGTATATAAAACTTACGTGGACTTATGCGGGTAATCAGTACATTATGCTTACTATTTGTCATTTTTCACGGTATGTCGTGTTGTCAGTGTTGCAGGATAAGGAGACAAAATCGGTTACTAATACATTTTTGGCGGACGTTGTGTGTAAATTTAGTTGCCCTAATACAATTATAACTGATAATGGTACAGAGTTTTGTCATTCTAATATGGCGAAACTATGCGATGAATATACTATTGATCACATGACAGTTTGTCTTCATTCACCACAGTCCAATGGCCTGGCGGAACGTGCTACTCAATCCCTTATCCGTGCGCTTCGCGGCTTATTAATAGATCGTGATACGAGCACTTGGGATTCTGTTCTTCATTTTGCTGAATCTACACTGAATTCTTTGATCGATTCCTCGATTGCGGATTCGCTGTACTTTATTGTTTTTTGGTAGAGATATGAGACTTCCTCATAATTCGTTGGTTCAGTTTAATCCTCCTGTTTAAGACTATGATGATTACATTTTATATCACCTGAATCATTTTTGTTTTATTTATAAGACCCTGCGCAGTTCTTTATCAAAATCAAAGGAAGATATGATTAATATGGCGAATAATCGTAAGAGGGATGTTAATATCGATGTAGGTGATCTTGTTTACTTAACCCGGCAGCTGCTGGGAGACTCTTAAGAGGTTTTACTGGGCGACTGCGGAGAGACTCTTAAGATCCTAGGCCTAAAAAAAAACATTTAAAACACCCAAGTAGCACTTTAATTTTTTTTTTTTTTTTTTTTGCCCCTCAGCCATGCCACATATCACTCCTCCACATCCCCTCCTTCCCCCCATTCCACCCCCCCCCCTTCAATTATCACCTATTTTCCCTGTTATTCCCTTATTCTATGGTATATTTTCGTGCTAACATTAGCGAGCAGGGCGTGGTCATCTGTGTGTATATGCGTGGGAAAGAGCGAGAGATAGAGAGAGAGGCCTCAGTCTCTCTCCAGGCCTCAAGAGAGGAGGATGTGTTGCCGGCTGGCTCACACTTGATGAATGAAACTCTCTTTCAATTCGTGATTTTAACCATCCAAACACTTTTCCCACTTGTTTTATTGTTGTAACATGTTACTATCTTCATATTAAATGTAAAATAGGCGCATATGGATGAGTATTAATGATATTTATGGTAAAATAACTATTTTAGTAAGGAAAGAGTGTAAATACCTACGCACAGCGGCGTGGTGTATACTACAGGGGCTGCGCATCTGCCGAGTTAAGAGAATTTTACGCTAAGGATAAACTTCAGCCTGTTTTCGAGGGCCCGTATAGAGTCATTTCAGTCGACAAGAATATCACTGTTATAAAACACTTGGAAAAGGGCGTTGAAATAAGGGCTCATGTCAATCATTTGAAACGTGTAGTGCGCAATCTGCCTGGCTACGAAGGTATTTCTGTGGATAACAAATCGTTGAGTCCGAGGAATGTAAGTGGACGTAGACGGCTTAAGAATGCATGTGTTACTCATAAATATAATTTGAGGTCGAGTAATGTTGCTTTTGTTAGAGAGGAAAGTAATTTTGTAGCTCAATGGTGGGCGGATAATTTGGGTGTGAATTTGTATTTGTTTTATATGTAATTCTTTAGTCATTCACATTTTTTAAATTGTTCATAATTCCTCAGATGGGTGTCGTAGGGAGGAATGTGGTGCGCTTCCTGATATTATGGATATTGGGATGGGTGGTTGGGCGGCTACGCACTGTCACCGCTAGCGCGGACAACTCTTCCGACCTCACTCGTTCAGGGATGATTTTGAGACGACGAGGTAATGTTGTATTGGTATCTGATGTCGTTGGTTCCTACGTGGACTTGTCTTACTTATCTAAAATTAAACTTTGGTGTGGTAGAGTTTCGGAGAATATCATGCTTATGTGGGGTATTTTGGATAATCTGCAGGACTTGACTACTCACTCTAACGTTCAGTCTGTGAATTTATTTAATTTAATGCACTGGAAATTTTCTGTTGTGCAGTCTTAGGTTGATCATGTTTTTCGAAATGCGGAGCCTAACTTGCTCTAACGTCGGAAAAGGGGTTTGATAAATATTGGGGGTAAACTTCTAGGGGGCTTGTTTGGCCTTGCTACTGAGGTTGACCTATGGAGAATAAGATTGATGACCTTTCTGTCTATTTGAAGAAACAGGACTGATTAATGTCTACAAATATAATGAATCTGGAGAGCATCGTAAATACTGTTAACGAAATGAGTTCGGTTCTTAATGGGGTACAGAATACCCTAAATTAATTAACACCTTACGAGCGGCCTATGCGGTTTATTTATATGTACCGCACAGCGGGGTGTTTTTAGCCAAAATAGGGCTGTTTACGTGATCATTTTCATGCCTAAATAAGACCCCGAACGTAAAACAAGCATCTATCCCTGAAAGGGCATAAACAGAGCTTTCGAATGACACCATAACGATCCTTTTATGATGGCTAGTTTTCTTGCAATAACCGTGCAACGCGAGTGCCAAAAGCATGTAATTCGGTACTTTCCCCATATAATTCAGTATGTAGCGAGTGAGAGAGGGAGGAGGGAGCTGAGATTCGTGTCAGTAGGTTCGCCGCGGTGGTCTGGAGCAGTCATACGCTCGCTAGTCTCCTGCCACCACTTGTCTCTCTCTCTCAGCAACATTACTTGCTGAAATTGCCACTCGACCTATGTCGAGCGCCGCCACATAGTCCAGCTTTATTTAACTCGACTTATGTGGTGAGCTTCTAATTAAGGGTTAAACAGTAACGTAACGCTTTTTGAAGAACTTGTGATATCCATTAGAATTGACACTTTCCATCTAATGTCCACACTATTGGGGAAGGATTTTGAACGATATATGCATGCTTTGGTTCACTTGGAAAATGGGCTTGTGACATCTGACTTACTTTCCATGGTTGACCTTTTCAAATTGCTGAGGTTGGCAAAGTTGGAACTACAGTAGATTTGGTCACTCATGTGGGTCATTCAGAATTAGAGTATTATTACCGCTTTCTCGAAGTGTATGCGAGTCAAGGTAAATTTCTTGTTTTAATCCCATTTGCATCTGACATGATTTTGTTTTGGTATGAAGTAATACCTTTTCCTGTTAAAATTCATGATTCCTTGCTCAGAATTGATTTTCCTTCAGATAATTTGTTGGTTTCGAATGGGAAGTATACATAATTTATGAATATTATTCACTACTGAGTTCCTCCACTATTAATGCGCTTTGTCATACGGTTTCTGGAATGTTTACCATTTGCCCAGCGCCTGTCGTTCCGCAACTGCCAATGAATTCTAACAAGTGTGTTAAAGCCATTATTGGTAATTCCAACGTCCTGGATCTTTGTAATTTCACTCCGGTTCCATTTCACCCATTTTTCCATGTTCACATTTATAATACTCACTTTCTATATTTTGTCAATGCTAGTGATCTACTTATTACTTGCCCGGACAGAGCACCGTTTCATAAATCATATATTGGCCAAAGGACTCTTATTTGATGGTATCTCCTCATCTTACTCTTTACCCTTCTTTCACTCACATGCTTTCAATCACGGATCAGGATATTCTATTTGCAACCATTCCTTCAGATGTGAATAATTCTAGTAATTTTTCATTTACCAAAATCGTTTCACGTAAGATTGAAACTTTGGAGCTGATTAATACATCCATGGACTCTCTCTCATTAATGCATTTCGTTCGCCCTGAGTTAGTATATCCTCTTCCTGTTTTCACCAGTATTATTTTATTTATTTTGATTGTCATTTTCATAATATATAATAAGAATATTAAGGGTCGGTCGACTAGGGTTGACATTGTTCAACAAAATGGACAACATTTGTTTTCATTATTTTCATTATTTGATTGATTACCCGGTACCATGTTTTATTTACGTTATGTAATTTTCTTTTCATGTTTTGTTTCCAGATTTTGTTTTGTTTTGGTGTTATTTAGTTTTACTACTTATTTAAATATATTTGTTTTAATTAGTTTGCACAATTTGTTTGTTTTGGTTGTTGTATATATATATTTACTGATTGGATTGATTTATCTTAGCTTACACAAACACATATTATTATTACATTTTGAAAACTAGTTTTTCTTTACTTAAAAATTAAATTAAAATAGGGGAGGCTGAACCTTTGACCCCCAAGTCAGCCTGTATAAGAGATTGTGTTTCTGGCATTATACCATCTTATTACCAATGGAAATACTAAGACTCGCCGGAAATAAATCAGCTCTCTATGTGCGTGCGTGTGCGAGCGCAGAATTTCATTGCACTATTTGTAAAATAATCTAGTCACTCAAAAATTTTCAAATTTCCCGCAATCTTTGCATGGCGTATCCTACAAGCATCCCCTACAACGTAGCGTTTTCGTTTACCCAAATTCAATAATAGATGGTGCTGAAAAAAATATATTAAATAATTATTTTTGGGGTACAGCTGATTTTGACACCAAAATGGTCAAAACTCAGATTTTTTCGGAAAAACGGCCATTATCTAAACGTATAGGCGTTCCTATATACCCCTATGTATAGTATTTAGAAGGGGAATAAATTTGAGCAATACAAAATAATATAGATGCACTCGTAAGTGCCAATATATGATCGCTGGCCACTGAAATTCTTAGATTTTCAGCAGACAAAAACCATTTTGGAGAGATATATAAGTTAGGCCTCCTTAGAGAACGTTTTCTATGACGGCGCGCTCATAGAGGATGGAGTTTTATGACAAACTAAACTAAAATTTCGTCAGGACCAAGCATGAGTAAATAATTTCACATCAATTTTTACCAAAATCCATGATATTGGGCCCCCAGAGGGGTTCTATGGATGTCATATGGGTGTTTATTCCCTCATATGATCATTTCTATTGCTTACAGAAGCCCTTTAGACAAAAGACACAATTTTTTAAATTTTGGTGGCTGAAAGCAAAAAAATATAGTTTTTCTGGGGTCGTGGATGGATGCGATATGTTTTTCTGTTCCCTCCTATGCCATTCTCTGCAATAATTCGCGATTTTCAACCCTCAAGTGCTATTCCCACTTGTTTTATTGCTGTTACACGTTAATATCTTCATATTAAACGTAATAAACGTAAGTAATAACGATATTTATCGTAAAATTACGATTTTAGGCGGGAATGAAGCCTAATATTGTAGCCTGGTGGTAGGGTGTCCACTACATACAGCTCGCCTTTTAAAGGTTAATGCTTTCTGTATTTGATTTAATGTAAACAAAAAATCTTCGGGTAATTTTTTTTTCTTTTCTATGTGATTGAGGGAGGCTAAAGGCAGAACAGCCTATAGTTGAAAGAGTGACAGAGCCAAAATCAATGGACGTTCGACCCAAAATGCCTGGACACACGGAGTTTGAAGCAATTTAAGTCATAGGAAGAGGGAAAGACTGATTCTGGGAGAGAGTTCCAGAGCTCAGCTGTTGAGTAGAAGACAGTTTGAGAGTAACGTTTCACTTTCGGGTTGGAGAGTTGCACAGTGTAGGGGTGGGATTGAGCTGCAAGACGGGTACCCCGTGCCCTACGTAAAGGAGGTGGTATACACTGGGAAAGCTCTGAGGAATACTGATTATTATAGTAGCGATAGAATAGCGAGAGAGATGCAACATTGCGGTGGTAGAAATTATATCCCTATTTTTAAAGGGGCTTGTTATATACAATATATATATATATATATATATATATATATATATGTTTATATATATATAGGCAAGACTCATTTCTTTCTTTACCAATTATTGTTTCATACTTACATATTTGCATGAATTACTCGATATATATATCCACTCGACTTATATTCCTATTTATTATAACAGTTAACATATATATAATCGTCATTGTATTCTTCTATTGTATTTCCTTATTGTATGAAGAGGAAAACCAGAGGTTATTTCAAACTCCAATTGTGCAGTATCATCTGACCTCTTCAGACAGGGGTTATGGGAATTGCTATTATCATCATAAAATGTCTTCCTGATCATGTGATCTACTGTATGCCTGGAGACGATGTGAGTAGGGCGTGTCTGGTTAATTTAAACCACACCCCTTTAATCTAACCATATCAAGTATTGGATAAGATTTCTGTAAGGTACACTCACGCGTACTAAAAGCTGCTCAGGGGAGGATCCGTCCTTCCCCTACTCCGCCCTGGGCAGGTGGAATGGGGAAGTCGGGTCATAGTTTACCCCCACCTATCCCCCAAACTATCCCCAACTTCCCCACCTTCCTTCTCTAGCTGGTAGTTAGTGATTAGCGACGATTGTTCTCATGCATTGCAAATTATTGTTAAACCATCATTGCACATGCTTACAATGACCAAGATTTAAAATGTATTATGAATTTATTAATGCAATATACTGTATAATTGATTCTCAAAATGAGTCTATACACCACGTGGGTTACAAGAATCTCGGCTGTAGTGATATTCTCTCTCTCTCTCTCTCTCTCTCTCTCTCTCTCTCTCTCTCAACACGCAGACTACGAGGTCAGTTCATTCAAGTTTTTAATTGACAATGTGGATCATAGCAAAATGTTTAACCTCAATATGAATACAATACGCAACCATGGCCAACAGTTATAATTGAAAAGGTTCAGCGCTAGTATTTGTGGAAACTGTTTCCCATTTAAGATATTATGTTCTACCTGGAACAAACTTTCCTCAAAAGTTGTAAGCATTTCCTCAGTTGAGCAGTTCAAGAAAACAGTAGTTAGTAGATAGTAATGTGCACACTGTAAAGAGTGTAGTGCACTGAACAATGTCTCTCCTTCCACTTCGAATATTTACCCGAAATTGACCGCAAGGTCTTTGAGATACTAAGTATTCCTTGTAACTCGCTCATACCACACACTTTCTACAACCAAGATTTAATGGGTCTGAATGGGGTATATTTCCCTTCATTAGTGTGTGTGATGAATGTTGCCTGCATTCGATACACATAGAGGAGAGTTGATGGTAAAACTGTACCGTATTAAACCTATTCAGTATTTGGGGGTTTGTAGAGGTGGAAAGCTGGGATCACAGATAGAGACAGAGAAGGGGGAAGTGAGAAGGCGAGCCCTGCTACTCAAGGGCTCGTTACTCAAACCTTACTAAAAAGTTAACACCGACTTTGATCGTAAGTTGTATCGAGTTCTACATTTAATCGATTTAAACAAGTGTATATGCCACACAGAATTAAGTACCAGTACCGCACAGACTGTTTATAGTATGTATGGTATTGAATAAATGGGAGAAACTGATTGCAATTTTAACGAAACAATCCATAACAGACGCAACACTATTCCAGCCAATCTTTGCCTTTAGTCCTTTCCTTTTATGATACATAAGCCCGACTGTGTAAGTAATTTGAGAACCTAGGCGTAGATCGTAGAGGGAACGTTAATGTGTTTTGCAATAATGTACATAATATCCCGAATACTGTATGAGCTTGGAATTAATTAAGATATTAATACTGTATATTCAAATCACATTAAGTATTGATCGTAGAAAGTAGTGCAATGAGAAACACACGCAGAGAGAGAGAGAGAGAGAAGCATAAGATCACTACAGCCGAGATTTGTGTAACCCACGTTGTGTATAGAAATTCATTTTGAGAATACAATTATACAGAATAGTGTATAAATAAATTCCTAATACATTTGTAATGTTGGCAATTGTAAACATGTGCAATTATGGTTTAAAATTAATTTGCAATACATGAGAACAATCGTCGCTAATCACTAACTGCCAGCTAGAGAAGGAAGGTGGGGGAGGTGGGGGTATACTTGGACCCGACTCCCCCGTTCCACCTATCCAGGGTGGAGTAGGGGAAGGAAGGACCCACTCCTGAGCAGCGTTTAGTACGCGTGAGTGTACCTGATGAGTGGATTTACGTCACTAGCGGGGCGTAACCAGAGCTTATAAAAGTTGTGGATAATAGTATGTGGCAGTCAGATAAGGGGCATAATTTATTATATTTTGACACGACACCGTTGCCGGCCGAAGCATACAATTACCATTATTACTTGAATTTATTTATATTAAAGCACATTTTATAAAGTTCTAAGATTTTATTAAATACATTCGAAGTCAAGTTTATTTAAGTTTCATTATTCCTTTCTGTTATAATCTTTACTGATACCGGTAAGCTATATTAATTTAATACATATATTTTCTCAAAGGACAGAGGGTGGTGGCGGCATTAAACTTATACAATATCAACTATAACTCCATTATACAGTAGAAGATGTTTTTCTAAGCTTGAGGAAGGTCTAGCGAGGAAACCAAGAAATAAGTGTATAAATAAACTAATAGACCAAAAGAAAAGAAAACACAGCCACTGTCCCCTATTCTAGCTACATTTAGACGATTTTATGTAGCTTAGGAAGGATATAATTACTTAGCAAGCTTAGCTAATGTATCGCTCTACTCGTATCCCTGACCGCCTGCATTGTTAGTTAATATAGGTCTTCAGAGGTTGTCAACTTTTCTGGACTATTAAGCCAGCACAATAGCGTCATAGCGTCAGGACTGGACCCCCTTTAATCATATGCGTCAATTACATAGATATTGGTCTGTTGAGTGTGATACCTAAGTTAGCAAATTACATAACACTTGGAATGATTGTGAAAGACCCCAAAGGGGTTGAACAGCTCAGGATGGACCGCAACAAATTGGGTGAATGGTCGGAAACGTGGCAGGTGCCTCTTGACTTGGAAAAGTGAAAGGTGATGCATATCGGTCAAGCAAACCCCAAGTCAGGCTATTCACTATTGGGAATGCCTCTGGAAGTGACTGACTTGGAAAAGGATTTGGGTGTTCTGATTAGCAGTGACCTAAAGGTTTCCAAGCAGTGCATTGAAGTAGAGAAGAAAGCTCAGAAATTATTGGGCTATATTAAGAGGCAATTTAAATATCGAAATAAGGAAATAGTCCTCACAATTGATAACGCTCTGATACAACCTCTCCTGGAGTATGCTGCTCAATTCTGGTCCCCAGCACTCAGGAAAGATATAGAGCGACTGGAAAAAGTACAAGCTAGAGCTACAAAGCTTATTCCATCGCTTAAAAGACTGAGCTATGAGGACCGGTTGAGAGTTCATGATCTCCTCCCTTTGGAGACACGCAGACTACGATGTCAGCTCATTGAAGTTTTTAAAATACTTTATGGGTGTGACAATAAGGATTATAGCAAAATGTTTAGCCTTAATATGAATACAACACACACCGATGGCTGAAAATTATAATTGACACTAAACAATCTCTCTCTCCTTCCACTTCGAGTATCTCCTCGGAATGGACCTCAAGGTCTTCGAGATACTAACTATTCCTTGTAACTTGTAACTCTCTCTCTCTCTCTCTCTCTCTCTCTCTCTCTCTCTCTCTCTCTCTCTCACTTCCTCCACCACCAGTCCCCAGTCTTTAGAAAGCGTGTAGGATAAACCTTTCTTTGTGGAGCGATCAGGGGCTGACAAAGAAAGCTACTGCCAGGCGCTAACGAGGGGGCCACGACGATTGCCAGTCTCTCTCTCTCTCTCACTCTCGCCCATTTACTCTAATCTGTTTTTTCTTCTCTGGCCCATTCTTTTAATTTAACTCTTTTCTTTAACTACGGTACTCTCCCTTGTTCTCTTTTCTGGCCCTATCTTTAATTCCTTCTTTAATTACTCGCTCTCATATTATGTTATATATTCTAGTCTTTGCTTTAATTCACCTCTTTCTTTAAGGGGGGGATGGTCGTTTTTCTGGTCCCCCTTCTTCCTCATTGTTAGCCCCATTAGTTTTCAGACTTTAAGACGTTCGGCCCATTACTTTGGCGATTTTAAGAACTTTCACCCAATTTATTTGTATATATTAAGAATGTTTGTGTCATTTAGGTGTCCATATTTGCCTGGCGAGCGAGAGCGAGCCTGTAATTTAAGAGGAACCGGTCTTCAGCCGGGACATTTTTCTACCGAAAAATATACAGATTTATATTGAAGGAGGGTCTGGGGGGGGGGGGGGGGATATTTTAATCATGATGGAGGTCTAGGGAGGAAACTAAAAAACACATATGATAAACATATATATATACAGTACATGGGCTAATAAATACGCCACCCCTCTCTTGCTCACTCGCCCATTTGCTCTTATATATTTTCTTTTCTTGCTCTTTCTCTTTACTTTTGTTGTGTAACTATTGTTCCCCTGCTCGCTTGCTTTACCCCACCTGTACCGGTGACGTCTATATTATATGATTGCACCTACATTTACATGATTTCATGAAGCTTTGGAAGGATATGTGGGAGCTAAAAGGATTAATTAAGATAATCTGCTGTAGCCTTTTTAATGGGCAGACGTCCTTCCTAAGCTGAACAAAATAATCTAATAGTAACCAGAATAACATTAAAAGGACGGGTTAAAATGTTTTCTATTTCGACTCTCTCTCTCTCTCCTGCTAATTCACCCATGTGACTCTAATCGCCTCTTTTTTGGCTTTCTTTAATACCTGCCCGCTCTTCTTCGCTTCCTTTGTTAATACTAATCCACCCCCTTTCTGTCTAAGTGTTCAAATAGCTTCCTTTGCTATAGGATACAAGTTGATATCATTTTCACTTATCTATTCTATTCTCTATATTTTCCCGGCTATTTTTAAGGGGGCCCACCTCGTGTTTCTGTTTTCTCTTTCTCCCCCTCTCTCTCTGGGTTGTATCCATTCGGCCCCATTCAGCCTTCTGTTTTGAGAAGTTTATCCCCATCCAGGTATCATTTTTCTCCTGGCGAACGGTAGCGAGCCAGCATATTAAAAACAAAATTTGTGATAGCAGGCTAAATTTTTACATTTTTCGATATACAAACGTATTCGGCGAAGCCGGATTGCTCCCTACAATACTGGCTCGCTTTCGCTCGCCAGGAAGAGATCGACACCTGTATGGAGGTAAATGTCTTAAAACAGTAGGCTGAATGGGGTAGAATGGATACAACCCCGAAAAAGAGAGAAAAGGAGAGAAAAAAGCAGGTCACCCCCCTTAAAACTCTAGCCCGCCCCCTTGTTCGCTCCGTTATCTGAGTTCTAAAAACCTCCCCTTAATTAAGGTGACGGCACACGAGCTCATTTTCCGTCAATTTTCCATGACCAAGTCTTTTCTCGTATTATTTCTTTGCATTTTCGCAGTGGAATCGATATTTAGGCTGGTTTTAAGTGAGTGTGAGAGACTGAAATAATTATACAACTTTAGTTCTCTGAGGATCAATGACGCACTTCGTTTCTGCTTTCTGGCGATTATTAGACGATTTTATTGAGATTAGGAAGAGTATATGGAAGTCAGTGGGTCGATGGAGATAGTTTTACCCATTTAACTCTCACAGATACTTCCTAAGCTGTATACAATCATCTAATGATAGCCGGAGAAAATGTCGAAATGCGTCATGATCCTCAAGGGGTTAATTCAGAAGATGTCAGACCACAAATACCTGAAAATATCCCCCCCCCCCTCCCCCCAAATGACCTAGATCTGAGGAATTATTGAAGATTGCGTGCGAGTGCCTTGAATATCGGGAGGAGCGGTTACGAAGAGAGAGAGAGAGAGAGAGAGAGAGAGAGAGAGAGAGAGAGAGAGAGAGCGAGCTACTGACAGACAGGCATAAATAATATGCCTGTCTGTCAGTAGCTCTGTCTCTCTCTCTCTTAATTATAGTTTTCCTTGTGCAGTTTCAGTCTCTTTCCATTAGGACAAGAGACTGAAACTGCACGTATGTGTGGAGCACTCAGTCTTTAAATGTTATGTATGTATGTATGTATTCATGTATATTATGACGATCGATCGCTGGTTTTCATTAGTGGTTACGTAAGGGGGATATAATATGTATTGAAATTAGATATTAGGGAACATATATTATATTTGCCAGATAATTAACGCGATGGAGAGAGAGAGAGACAAATAGTAAACATGAAAAAAGTCCATTATGTGGGGATGGTTGTTTTTTCTAACCCCCCTTCTCCCTCATTATTAGCCTCATTCGTTTTCAGATTTTAAGACGTTAGGCCCATTAGTTTGGCGAGTACCTTTGTCGGCAACTATACCGAGTCCATATCGCTGACGGTCCTAAATCATTAATTTTGACGGCAACTATACCGAGTCCATATCGCTGACGGTCCTTTATCATTAATTTTGAACGCTACTATACCGAGTCCAAATCGCTGACGGTCCTAATGCATTAATTTTGACGGCAACTAGCCTATACTGAGTCCATATCGCTGACGTTCCTTTATCACTAATTTTGACGGCAACTAAACCGAGTCCATATCACTGACCGTCCTTTATCACTAATTTTGATGGCAACTATACTGAGTCCATATCATTGATGTGACGGTCCTTTATCACTAATTTTGACAGCAACTATACTGAGTCCATATCACTGACGGTCCTTTATCACTAATTTTGATGAAAACTATACCTAGTCCAAATCGCTGACGGTCCTAATTCATTAATTTTGACGGCAACTAGCCTATACCGAGTCCATATCGCTGACGGTCCTTTATCACTAATTTTCATCATCATCATCATCATTTCCGACGCCTTGTTTCCCCCTGGGAAACCCCCGCTAGAGGATGGCCATGACAGAAACGTCTCCAAGCTAATTTGTCAAGACATGCCTCCCTTGCCCGTGCCACAATGCCCCTTCCACTACGTGGAAGTTTTTCTTCAATATATTTTTCCACTTTCTTTTCCCTTACCACTACTAGCGGTTCCACTCACCTGACTCCCATATATCTTTCTTGGCATTCTGTCTTCATCCATTCTCTGAACATGACCATACCACCTCAAAGTACTTCTCTTTATCCACTCAACCACACCACAATCAATGCCCAAAGCCTGCTCTTCCATTCCAAAGGACTCTTACACTTCCCTATTACTTGGCCCATCTAGCCTATTCATGCCAGCTGCCATTCGGAAAAAGCTCATCTCCACAGCTCTCAGTTTGGAGAGGTCCTCGTCACTTGCCGTCCATGTCTCGCTTCCATACGAGAGTGTTGGGAGCAGCACACTGTTTCTCAGTGACTTTCTGACTTCCTGGCTAACCATTCTTCCTTTGAGAATGCTATCAAGTTCTCCAATCACCTTTCTCCCTTGCATTTTTCTCTCTTTTATCTCACTCTCCATTTGACCGTATTTGCATAGTACAGCTCCCAAATACTTCAAACTTTCAACCTCTTCCAGTACTTAAGTTTTAATTTTGTTTACAACTTTTCTCATGTTCTTTCTTGATTCTATATTTTTCCTTAAAATCTATGGTTTCATGCATTCTTCTCTCAAACACCATTACCTTACATTTCCCTACATTGACCTTTAACTTTCTCTTTTCACATACTTGTCAAAGTCAGTGACCACTCTCTGAAGTTCTTCCGCATTTTCCGCCAACAGGACTGCATCGTCCGCATATAGGCATGTTAAAATCGTCCATGTTCTTCCCTCTGATTCCAGTCTAGCTCCCACACCCATTGATACAGCCCTACATTCTCTAATCACTCCATCCATGTATATATTGAACAACCAAGCTAACATGACACATCCCTGTCTTACACCTACATTGACCTCAAAACTTTCACTTAACTTATCCCCTACCTTCACATTTGCCATTGCATTCCTATAAAAATATTTTACTGCCATTAGCAACTTTCCTCCCACACCATATACTGTTAACACATCCAACAGACCCTCCCAGTCTACTTTGTTGTAGGCTTTTTCCAAATCCATGAATGCTGCATAGTTTTCTGTTCTTGGCCAGATACTTCTCTACCAACAATCGCATTGAGGCTATCTGGTCAACGCAGCCCCTGCCCTTTCTGAAACCTCCCTGTTCCTCGCCTATTTTGTCATCCGTTTTCTTCTGTAGCCTCTTTGTTACTACTCTTGCGTGTACCTTTCCAGGTATGCTAAGCAAGCTAATTCCCCTATAATTCTTACTCTTCTTTACTACCCTTCCCTTTGTACAAGGGTACTATCACTGCTTTCCTCCAGTCCTCTGGTACACTTTCTTTTTCCCATGCTAATTTACATAACCTATGCATTATGTCAACAGCTTCTTCTCCTCCATATCTCAGCATTTCACCTATGTTATCTACTCCAGCAGCTTTGCCCATTTTAAGTCTATGGATTGCTTCTTTTACTTCTTCTCTGCTTATCTGGCTTTCAACTACCCTGTTTATTCTACCTCTCTCCATTCCTATGGATGAGATCTTTGCCTTCCCCCTACTCTTTACAGCTAAGCTACTAAAATGATCTTTCCATACTTTCACCACACCATCACCCTCCACCACTTCCCCATTCATGTACCTCATCCTACCACCTGAGACACTCTCAGTCTTCTTCCCTCTGGCTTCTTTCACAGCTTTGTAGTATGCTTTCCTGTCATTCAGAAACTGTTCACTAATCTTTCTCCCATATTCCTCATCTGTCTTCCTTTTAGCGTCTTGTATCGTCCTCTTCACTCTTTGTTTCAAATTTGTCTATTCTTCTTTCCTCGCATCTCTAGTTTCTCTTGGTATATTATTTTGCAGCATACTCTTTCTCAACTCTTTCTTTTTTTCACTATTTCTTCTATCTCTTTGCTAAACCATGCATTACCTTTCTTCTTCCACATTTTAAAGGTTTTCTTCCCACATACTTTCTCAGCTGCTTTAATCATGGAGTCTCTTGTACCTTTCCATACTTCGTCTACAGCATTTCCCAGATCTATCATAACATCCATGTCCTTTATAGTCTCTTTCAGGATGTCCTTGTATTTTGTTGCATTACATTCTTCATTTAATTTTCTCACATTTATTCTCTCTACTGTCAGTTTTCTCTCTTTCCTCTCATATTTCCACTCCTTCCTTATCCTCACTTTTGTCAGCACTGTATAGTGGTCTGATCCCGTCAGCATACCTCTTACAGCTTTTGAATCTAGAATTCTTCCTTTTAGTCCGGAGTCCATCATGGCGTAGTCAATTAGAGATTTCTGTTCCTGTTCACCTTCACCTCTGTGCCATGTATATCTATGAATGTGACGATGTTCAAAAAATGTGTTAGCCAGAAACATCTCTCTCTCCGCACATACTTCTAAAATGAAGTCACCATTCATATTCCTACCCTCCACACCCCATTTACCCACTATACCTTCTATCTCCTCGTTTCCAACTCTACCATTCATGTCACCTACTAATATTACTTGTGTACACTCTTGCCTTTCTCTTATACATTTATTGACTTTATTCCAAAAATTTATATTTTCTTCCGCACCTTTCCCAGTTTCTTGGTTGACTGGTGCATAGACACACATACAAGTATACCTATCTATCCCAATCTTGCACTTACACCATACAATTCTTGAGTCCACGCATCCATAGTTTCTTGGTTGACTGGTGCTTAGACAAACATAAAAGTATACCTATCTATCCCAATCTTGCACTCACACCATACAATTCTTGAGTCCACGCATCCATAGTTTTTCACACACTTCTTCAACCTTTCTGACAAAATTACTGCTACCCCTTCCTTTTTCTTACGTTTATATCCTGCATCCAATCCAGACCAGACAACCCATCCTTCCCCACCCCACAAGTCATGCTCACTCTTACCATCCCACGCTCCAGAACCCAACAGGTGCGTCTCACCCACCCCACACACATCCACACTTCCATCTTTAAGCTCTCACATCAGACACTTTCTCTTGCTAAAATCATTTATGCCATTGGCATTGAAGGCACAGACACGGAGCACGCTTTCCTTCACCCGAACGACACTATTATTGACGGCAACTATACTGAGTCCATATCTTTGACGGTCCTTTATCACTAATTTTGACGGCTACTATACCGAGTCCAAATCGCTGACGGTCCTAAATCATTAATTTTTATGGCAACTATACCGAGTCCATATCGCTGACGTTCCTTTATCACTAATTTTGACGGCAACTAAACCGAGTCCATATCACTGACCGTCCTTTATCACTAATTTTGACGGCAACTATACTGAGTCCATATCATTGACGTGACGGTCCTTTATCACTAATTTTTACGGCAACTATACTGAGTCCATATCACTGACGGTCCTTTATCACTAATTTTGATGAAAACTATACCGAGTCCAAATCGCTGACGGTCTCTTATCACTAATTTAGCCCAAGTCTCTGTGTTTCCCAGCCGCTCTATCTCCTCTATACCAATCAAACTCTCTCTCTCTCTTTCTCTCTATCTATCTACCTTTCTTCTCTCACTCTCACTTCCTCCACCAGTCCCCAGTCTTTAGTTCATCTACATATTTTCATGAATTCAACCTCCAAATAGGTTGGCCAGAAATCGTGAATCCTAACCTCTGTAACTATAAAAGGGCTAGAGCAAATGGACTTTAAATTTCCACAATTATTCCCTGGATGACCCTTCTCAAATGGTAGAAATATTAGGTCGATTACTCTAGTCGTTTATGAGTTATAGAGGTTAATGTTCAAGCGTTTTGGCCTACTTAATTGAAACTGGGTATAGATCATTAGTGTCTTCTACTAACACAGAAAGAAAAGCGTCGAGTAAGTAAATTATTTGCCGTATTCGTATATCGTCTCACAGTTTATTTTTGTTCTCAATATTCCAGTTTCCTTTTTCGCCTTGTACATTTGCTGTCCTCAATGTTCACGTTTCCTTTTTCGCCTTGTTCGTCTGTCTCACACACAGTTCAAAATGTTTTCCAGACAAGCTCAACCCCCACCGAGACTATTTCTGTAGCACTCGTGTTTTCTGTAGAGTGAAACACATTCGTTATTACAGCTATTATATCCTCTCTCAATTAACGATGTCAAACACTCCTTTTCACTCGCTCTCACCTTCATTAATAGAACAAAGGGTTCTCAGCTGTTTGGTGATGAACACGAATGATGTAAACTAGACTATCTCGGGTTAAAAGAAGCTTTGTGAAACACGAGCATAATGAGAAGATGTTTCTTGCATCGTTTTGTGATTCACAATGTTCACTTCCTCTGTCTTACTATAGTCTTTTCATTACAATGAGGCCAGCTATCTTGACGTCTTTTAGTTGCCAGAATATGATGAAATGGACATCCCTGGGACTGATTGGGTTAACTCCCCGAAAATGGAGGACACACCTCTTTTCAGTTTTCTGGCAATTATTAGAATAATTTATTCCGATTAGGAAGAGTATATGGAAGTCAGAGAGTTAACTGAGATAGTCTTTTACCCTTCTCATTCCCACAGATCCATCCTAAGTTGTACAAAATCGTCTAATGATTGCCAGAATTACCGGTCAAAATGCGTCAGAATCCTCAATGGGTAAAATTAAGAGTAGTAAAAAGTGGCTCCAGTCCTGGCGCTATTCTTGACTTACAGTGTGCTGACTTTATAATCCTGAAGGGTTGATAGCCTCTGAAGTCATTATTTTTTATATTTTAACCCGGGAACGGAGAGAACATTCTTAAGAGGTTTTGGTGGGCAATGGCGAGGACCCTCTTAATAATTAAGGCCTAAACAAAAACTTTTAAAAGGCCCCAGTAGCACTTAAAACAAGTGAAATGGTTATTAAGTGAGATAACTCTCCTCCATACCTCCTATCACTACTCCACATCTGTCAAAATCCCCTCCTTCCCCCTTTCCCCCCCCCCCCCTTCAATTAGCACCTATTTTCCCTGTTATTCCCTTATTCATTGGTATATTTTCGTGTAAACATCTCCAAGCCAGTTCTATGGTGTGGTCATGTGACTGGCCAGTGTGTTATGTAAGGAAGAGGGTGGGGTGAGTGAGTCAGTCTGACTCAGTCAAGCTCTAGGCCTCGCAAGTGGAGGGTCTGCTTCGCTCTGCTCCACAATTCATGAATGGACCGTTCGGCAATAATTCGCGATTTTGACCATCCAAACACTATTGCCACTTGTTTATTGTTTTTACATGTTACTATCTTCATATTAAACGTAAAATAGGCGCATATGAATAAGTAATAACGATATTTATCGTAAAATGACGATTATAGGTGGGAATGGAGCTTAATATTGCCGCCCAGAAGTGTGGTGTTCACTACACCCTGCGCGCGCGCGCGCCGGGTTAAGACTTTCGGCCCATTATTTTGGCGATTTTAGGACCTTTCACCCGGTTCCTCTTAAGTTGCAGGCTTGCTATCGTTCGCCAGGAAAAATCGATACCTAAATAGCACGCTAGGTCATACAGTTGCCAAACTAATGGTGCTAAACATGAGAGAGAAAAGGTAAAAAAAAAACTTAAGTGAGAGAGGAACAAAAACAAACTTTGATAGACCAACGAAGATAGTCTGTGAGATTAACAGAAACATAAAAGAACATATTTAATTCAGAACACAATGAAATAAAAACTCTTATCAACACGAACGTAAGACAACAGAGAAAATGAAACAGCAATTAATAGACGAACGAAGCCAAGATGTGATAGGCGAACGAAGCCAAAATGTGATTAGACGTGTGAAGCCAAGATGTGATAGATGAACGAAACCAAGATGTGAGAGACGAACGAAACCAAGATGTGATAGACGAACGAAGCCAAGACGTGATAGGCGAACAAAGCCAAAATGTGATAGGCGAACAAAGCAAAATGTGATAGACGTGAGAAGCCAAGATGTGATAGATGAACGAAACCAAGATGTGAGAGACGAACGAAGCCAAGATGTGATAGACGAACAAAGCCAAGATGTGATATTAGAACGAAGCCAAGATGTGATAGACGAACAAAGCCAAGATGTGATAGAAGAACGAAGCCAAGATGTGATAGACGAACGAAGCCAAGATGTGATAGACGAACGTAGCCAAGATGTGATAGACGAACGAAGCCAAGATGTGGTAGACGAACGAAGCCAAGATGTGAGAGAAACAGCAGGTAAGACAAAGCTAAGACGAGGCATAAACGAAAACGACAACAATTGATAGGAGAACGAACTTCAGATTGCAACATAAAACAAGGCTGAATAGAAATGAGAGAGAGAGAGAGAGAGTAAGAAAGAGTACACAGGAGTACAAAGGAAATCAAGCAACAACAGATCTAGCGACTCTTCGAGATTGCTTGCCCTCTAAATCACTGCTATTCAAAGGGTCCACCAGTGGTTCAGAGTGGGAATAGGACAATTAGAAAGGGAAGCACTGTCTTAAGACCAATGTCCTTGGCAGGGTTAGGAGATGATAGTAGGGAACAATTTGTGTTAATAACTTAAACACGATGTATCTGAGCAAAAAGGTCTTTCATTTACAAATGCAATCAGTCGCGGGTTTAAGGCGAGGTGTTTGTCTATGCGATGTTTAAAGGAATCAACGGTGCTGCAGTCTATAACATGTCGAGGAAGCCCATTCCACAAGTTCACAACTCGATTGAAGAAGAAATTCTTAGACTCGTGCGAGTTAAAAGATTTACCAATAATTTTGCAACCATATCCCCGTGTGTAGTTTGACTGGTCGATCGTAAAGTACTTATTACAGTTAATACTGTCAATGCCTTTGATGATTTTGAGGACTTGAATTAGGTCACCTCATAATCCGCGCTGGGTTAAAGGAAATAATCTTAATTCTCTAAGACACTCCTCATAAGGTTTGTTTCTTAGATTAGGTATAATTTTGGTAACTCTACGTTCAACTCGTTCAAGTTTATCGATATCTTTTTGATAGTAGGGGCACCAGGATTGAACGCAAAATTCCAGAAGAGGATGGACTAGGTAATTGTAGAGTGTGAGGATTACATTTTTGGATTTATAATCGAATGAGCTGCCTATAAAGCCAATTGTTTTATTTGCCTTCTTAAACAACTTCTGATTTTTGTTTACTAGGTTTTAGTTTACTCGATAATGTTACTCCCAAATCAGTTTCTCTGTTTACACATTTTAAGCTGAGTGCCATTCATTGAATAGTTTGCTTTCTTATTTAAGGTCCCAATATGAAAACTTTACATTTATCCGCATTGAAAATCATTTGCCAAATTTGAGCCCAACTTGACGGCTTATCTATGTTATTTTGCATATCTTCTACATATTCGATTGAGAGTACAGAATTTGCTAATTTTGTATCGTCTGCAAACTTTGAGATTGTACAGGTGAGGCCCTCATTTATGTCATTTATATAAACTAGGAAGATAACTGGCTTTAGAACTGATCCCTGAGGTACCCCGCTAGTTACATTGGTCCATTTCGATGCTTTACCGTTTATGAATATCCTTTGCTTTCTTTCACTGAGCCAATTTTCCATCCATCTCCATATTGTATTCCATGCGCTTTTAATTTTATCAATAAACGTTTGTGTTGTACTTTGTAAAAGGTCTTTTGAAAATCAAGGTATATAATATCTACAGCTTTACTCTCGTCATATAGGTTGAGGATATCGTGGAAGAAGTCTAAGAGGTTCGTCGAGCAGGAACGTTTGTTACGGAAAACAATCTGAGCTTCTTTGAGTATGTTATTTTCCTCTAAGTAATTTACGAGTCTGTCGCTTATGAGTGTTTCTCGCATTTTACAGACAACTGAGGTTAAGCTAATTGGATATGATAGTTACTAGGTAAAGATTTACTGCCTTATTTTAATATTGGTGTTACGTTAGCTAGCTTCCACTCATCAGACATAGTCCCGGACTGTAAGGATTTACTGCCTTATTTTAATATTGGTGTTACGTTAGCTAGCTTCCACTCATCAGACATAGTCCCGGACTGTAAGGATTTATTGAAAAGCAATGTCAGTGGTTTGGAGAGCTCACATTTAGCTTCTTTTAGAACTCTAGGTGAAATTGTGTCGGGTCCAGGTGATTTGTTTGACTTAAGTTTCTCCAAACATTTCAGTACTTCTCTCTCTCTGTAATGTTAATATTGCTTAGAGCATCAGAATTTTCTAACTGAACTGGCGGTGCTGTAGGGATATCAATAAGGTCTTCTGTTGTAAAACCTGATGCAAAAAGGATATTGAGGACATCACTCATCTGTTCTTCGTCTTTGGTGTAATCTCCGTTCTCATCTACTAACAGTCCAATAAAGTGACTACTTTCTTCTTTCTGATGTAACTATAGAATTATTTTGGGTTTGTTTTACTTTGATTCGCAACATGTAACTTAGCTCAGGGTCTTTTTACTTTCCTAAATTACATTTTTGGTTTTACGTTGTAGATCTATGAATTTTATGAGTTCTTCATTATTTTCTGAGGTTTTAAATCTTTCATGAACAATTTTTTTCGTAAGCAAGCAGTCTGCAATATCTTTATTCCACCATTTAGCCTTATCATTATGGAATGCACGTCGGATTTTCAATGGTATGCATGCTTGCATTGCTTTGAAGTAAGTGGTAGTGAAAAATGTCCATGATTTATATAATATGTCATTATTGTTACTCAAATAGCTCCAATCAGTTTCTTTAAGTATTGCTCTGAGTTTATGAAAGTTTGCTCTTTTGAAAATTGGGACTTTCACATTGCTGATATTTGATTCATTACAATTAAACTACCGGTATATACTGAAACTGATCCTTCGATGGTCGCTTTTACTGAATTCTTCACCAGCATTCAAACCCTCCACTAAGTCTTCTTTCGTTGCAAGTACAAGGTCAAGCACATTATTACCACGGGTCAGAGATTGAACAAATTGAAAAAGTGAACTTTGTCGCAAGTTAGCGTAGAGGTCATGTCCGGAATGAGAAGTAAGCATATCGCCCCACTTAGTTACTGGTAAATTTAAGTCGCCAAGAATGACTGTATCTTGAATGTTACATATTTCTGAAATTTATTTGTAAATCTCTTGATTAGTTTGCACTGATTGAGCTGGAGGTCTGTATATTAAAGCTAGTGTTATATTAGTTCCCTGATTATTTTTCAAGAGTACATAAGATATACCGACATTCACATTTTGAGGTTGTGACATTAAGACGGGATTAAGACTGTCTTTGATAAAAAACAGAACGCCTCCTCCATTGTTATTGATTCGACTTTTCTCAAACATTGTATAACCAGGTAGTGTATATTCTGCTGGAAAATCTTTGTCTTTCATATTTAGCCAAGATTCTGTAATACCGATTATATCATAATTTTCTGTAAACACAATTTCCTCTAGATCCGAAAATAGATTTCATAGAGTACCTTTAGAGAATTATGGTTACAATTGATTGACTGCGCGTTTTCAGAGTTTCTGGTTCTTGTGAGATCTACACTGCCCTGCCTATAGTCTATTCGCTGTAAGTAGGCGAAAAATCATGACCAAACTTCTGTAACTAAAAAACGACTAGAGTATTCGAGCTAATATTTCTACCATTTGGGAAGAATCAATCAAGGAATAGATGTGGAAATTTACAGCCAATTTGCTCTAGCCCTTTTTGAGTTACAGAGGATAGAGGTCATGATTTATTGCCTACTTACAGCGAATAGACTATAGCTGCACACGATCGACCCCGTTTTTTTGTCCGAAAATCCTTTACCGCATCATTCAGCAGACGACCAAAAAGCGCCTTAGCTGGTTAAAATGAACGCCATCTATTGACAACATAATACTCATCATGGTAGACGTCGCTCCAGGTGTTGACGTAGAGAGAGGGAGAGAGAGAGAGAGAGAGAGACTGACTGAGTGAGAGTGTGTGTGTGTGTGAAAGAGAGAGAGTGAGAGAGAGAGAGTGTGTGAAAGTGAGTGTGTGTGTGTGTGTGTGTGAGAGAGAGAGAGTTAGAGAGCGGGAGAGAGAGAGATGTATAGCAACAATAACAAGAGAATTGAAAGTGCCATCGGAAAGTAGGTCTGAGAGAAACAGCATCAGAGGTTGGGCACAGGAAGGAATATAGAATGAGGTGAAAGCGCCTATATGGAAAGTGATGGCAAGAGAACATCGCCTAGCCTAGATTTTGTGACAATTACCAGTACATATTAAGGGGAGATGGGCCCGTTTTCTGGTCCCCCTACTTCCTCATGTTTTGCCCCATTAGTTTTTAGATTTAAAGACGTTCGGCCCATTAATGTGTCGATTTTAACAACTTTAGCCCCATTTCTCTGTCAATAATAAGACCTTTCGTGCTATTTAGGTGTCATTTTTTTTCCTGGCGAGCGATAGCAAGCCTGTAATTTTAGGAGGAACTGGCCTTTGGCCGGAAAAATTTTCTACAGAAAAATGTACAAATTTATCTTGAAAGGGGGGGGGGGGGAAGTTTTTTGTTTTGTTTATGTTAAACGGAGATCTAGGGAGGAAACTAAGAAAACTATAGCAAGATAAATACGCCCCCCCCCCCCCTTAAGCCACGGGGAGGGAGATTTATTATTATTATTATTATTATTATTATTATTATTATTATTGTTATTATTGTTATTATTATATGAGATGCCGAAGTCTCCAACCAGGGTGCAGAAACACCATCAAGATGAATCCACACAAAACACCTACTGTATCTATACACTGTAGGCCTACTGTATCTATACATATATACTGTAGGCCTACTGTATCTATACATATATACTGTAGGCCTACTGTATCTATACATATATACTGTAGGCCTACTGTATCTATACGTAGGCTACTGTATCTATACATATATACTGTAGGCCTACTGTATCTATACATATATACTGTAGGCCTACTGTATCTATACATATATACTGTAGGCCTACTGTATCTATACATAGCTATACATATATACTGTAGGCCTACTGTATCTATACATATATACTGTAGGCCTACTGTATCTATACATACTGTATACTGTATCGTAGGCCTACTGTATCTATACATATATACTGTAGGCCTACTGTATCTATACATATATACTGTAGGCCTACTGTATCTATACATATATACTGTAGGCCTACTGTATCTACATATATACTGTAGGCCTACTGTATCTATACATATATACTGTAGGCCTACTGTATCTATACATATATACTGTAGGCCTACTGTATCTATACATATATACTGTAGGCCTACTGTATCTATACATATATACTGTAGGCCTACTGTATCTATACATATATACTGTAGGCCTACTGTATCTATACATATATACTGTAGGCCTACTGTATCTATACATATATACTGTAGGCCTACTGTATCTATACATATATACTGTAGGCCTACTGTATCTATACATATATACTGTAGGCCTACTGTATCTATACATATATTAAACACAGATAAAATGAATATTAAAATATTATGCAGTGGAGGATATCAAATATAAATATAAAATAATAAAATAGAATAAAATAAGTTTAAAAATTAGAATTAATGCTGCAAAAAAGCATTAACTCTAGACTTAAAGATGGAGATATAGGATTATTGTGGTGGTGGTGGTGGTGGTGGTGGTGTTACTCAGTTACTGTGGTGGTGGTGGTGGTGGTGGTGGTGGTGGTGGTGGTGGTGGTGGTGGTGTTACTCAGTTACTGTGGTGGTGGTGGTGGTGGTGGTGGTGGTGGTGGTGGTGGTGGTGCTGGTGGTGGTGGTGTTACTCAGTTACTGTGGTGGTGGTGGTGGTGGTGGTGGTGGTGTTACTCAGTTACTGTGGTGGTGGTGGTGGTCCTGGTGGTGGTGGTGGTGGTGGTGGTGTTACTCAGTTACTGTGGTGGTGGTGGTGCTGGTGGTGGTGGTGGTGGTGGTGGTGGTGGTGTTACTCAGTTACTGTGGTGGTGGTGGTGGTGGTGGTGGTGGTGGTGGTGGTGGTGGTGGTGGTGTTACTCAGTTACTGTGGTGGTGGTGGTGGTGGTGGTGGTGGTGTTACTCAGTTACTGTGGTGGTGGTGGTGGTCCTGGTGGTGGTGGTGGTGGTGGTGGTGTTACTCAGTTACTGTGGTGGTGGTGGTGCTGGTGGTGGTGGTGGTGGTGGTGGTGTTACTCAGTTACTGTGGTGGTGGTGGTGGTGGTGGTGGTGGTGTTACTCAGTTACTCAGTTACTTGTTCGTCAAGGGGAATCCACGCAATGCGAGCTAAGCTCATTATTATCGCGCCTCCTTAACTGGGAATGTATTGCGTGAAATGCATGTTAAGTGTTTTATGTACTGTTGGAATGGCTGTGGATGTGTGTGTAGTCTGTATTTAGCCAATTGGCGACATCGGAAACGAAGGCTTAGGGTGGATCTGTATGGTACCATTCTCACTATAGACGGTACCGTCTCGCCCGAAGGCTTAGGTAGCCATCAGCTTAGGTGAACCATATGATACCTATCTCGCCTTGTACCATTTTTGCCAACCCCAGATGGGACGTCACAACATCGTCCACTTATTCCAGGTACCTATTTACAGCTAGGTGAACTGAGGCTAACACATGAAAGGAGACAAGCCCAATTTGTCTCCGCCCGGCCGGGGATTGAACCCCCGACCCCTCGTGTGTGAGACGAGAGCTCTACCTACTACGCTACGGGCTGTGGGATTATTGTGGTGGTGGTGGTGGTGGTGTGGGATTATTGTGGGGGTGGTGGTGGTGTGGGATTATTGTGTCGGTGGTGGTGGTGTGGGATTATTGTGGTGGTGGTGGTGGTGGTGGTGTGGGATTATTATGGTGGTGGTGTGGGATTATTGTGGTGTGGGATTATTGTTATGGTGGTGATGGTGGTGTGTGATTATTGTGGTGGTGGTGGTGGTGTGGGATTATTGCGGTGGTGGTGGTGGTATGGGATTATTGTGGTGGTGGTGGTGTGGGATTATTGTGGTGGTGGTATGGGATTATTGTGGTGGTGATGGTGGTGGTGGTGTGGGATTATTGTGTTGGTGGTGGTGGTATGGGATTATTGTGGTGGTGGTGGTGGTATGGGGTTATGGTGGTGGTGGTGGTGGTGGTGGTGGTTATTGATAGCAATAGCTAACATTTTGGTATTATAGAGTACTATGGTCACTGCTATGTATTTTCAGTCGACTATTGAAGGCATCTTGAAGTGTTGAGATAAATTGAGTTTGTTTTTCTCGACCCCCTTCTCCCTCATGCTTAGCTCCATTAGTTGTAAATTTTGTAGACGTTCGCCCCATTAATAAGACCTTTCTCTCCTCGTCTTTGTCAAATTGAAAACTTTTTCTCCATTTAGGTGTCGATTTTTTCCTGGCGATCATTAGCGAGCCTGTAATTTAGGATAAAAAAACAAACTAATGCAAATATTAATCTCCCCTTAAGGTGGCCCACCTCGCCTTTTTCTCTTTCTCTCCCTCTCTTTCTCGCTATCGCCAGACGCTCAAATTATGATCGATATCGTGAGAGCGTTGACAGAGCGTCAACGATCTCACGATATCGATCATAACTTGAGTATCAACTACTCATCCTCTTCATTCTTGTGCATGAAATGTGGTTAAGAGCACGTTTAACCATCCTGTAGCTTAGTAAGTAACACTGCAGTCTGCACGATATTTCGCTGTGACTAATAAACTTTGTGTTTATCACAAGACTCCTGCTCGGACAGGGCGCCACTAGCGCCATCTATTTATTTGTTTTGTTTTGTAAACAAACGCTTTCTTACTATTTTATATAAAATCGTAGCCCCTAATTTTACCCATTACCTACTGTAGTCAGTACCGGTATCTATTTAACTGCCTTGTATGTAAGTAAAGCTTTGCATATTAATTTGCTAATAAACAATATTGTTTACTAACTAACCTGCCTACAGGGACTAACGCCGACGCCATTTTGTAAACAAACTTTTTGGGGGGATTATACATATTAAATTCCAGCCAATTTTGTACCAAATTTAAGTGCATTAATTTATCTTTTCCCCCTAGATATATTCTTGACTTTTTCTCCTCAGACTGATAAAGGTGGTATTTGTACAAACTAACCTAGCCTAACCCAACCTGCCAAGCTTTTAACCTAACCCAAACCTAGCCTAGCCTATAGCCAGCCAATCTGTTTTTATTATTAACTCTTGTAGATATTGTATTTAGTATCCTACTGTAGCTATATACTGTAGATCTGTAATTTTAGTTGTTGCTTGCACGATCTTGTAGTAACCTTTGACTGATACACTTTTTTATCTAAAAAGAGTAGGCTACTGCTTTACTAGGCTACAGCGACACCAGGGCCATCTGTTGACACATTGTATTAACCCTGTGTGTGCAGTCACACTTTATTTTTATATTATCTCTATTTGGTGAATTGTATATTTAGTTACATATTCTGTTATATATATATATTTGTTTTAGGTTAGGTTATCACACTTGGTAGCCTATTTCTGCGTATTTCAATTTTATTATTTTCTGTTAGGCTATTCAACGCTGGTAGCCTATTGTTGTGTATTCAAATTTAAAAAAAAAAAATTGGTTAGGCTATCGCCCCTGGAAGCCTAATACTGCGTATCTCAATATTTTTGTTTTCGGTTAGGCTATCACCCCTGATAACCTATTTCTGCGTATTTCAACATATTTGTTTTCGGTTGAAGTAATTGAAGTGTTTTTAAAGTGAGTGAAGTGTTTTAAAGTGAGTTAAGTGTTTTAAAGTGAGTGAAGTGTTTTTTAAGTGAGTGAAGTGATCTGAAGAAAGTGACTGTCACCATGCCTCGCGCTTGTACGAACTACGCCGGTAGGTTTGGTGAGTCCATGTTTGCTACTGTCGATCTTCAAGTCTGCCGGCTCTGCCAGCAACGAGAGAATATTACAGTGAAATTAGATGAAGCCTACAACAAGATCAACGTCCTCACCATGAAGCTGGAATCACTCCAAGAATTTGTAGCACTCAACGTTGGAGTACCACAAACTTCAATTGTCACCGCAACTCCAGCAGCCACCAACGCCCCAATGTCAACTGCCAACAATTCAACGCCTGCAGTAGCCACTTCAGCTGATGCTTCCGATACTCAAGAAACAAATACTGTAGTGACTTTCTTCCCCCTCAAGACAACTTCCATGTCGTGAGGAACAACGTTTACCCCAAGACCAGGAAACCCATACCGATTACCGAGTGTCAAAACCGTTTCCATATACTTACAGACTCAGATGACGAAGAGGAAATAGAAGAAGTCCGGCTCGTGGGAGACTCGGTGATACGTGGTCCGCTCACAGAGTTTTGCGCCAGGGCACCTAAGACCAGGAAGCGTTTTTGTATCCCTGGTGGTGGTGTGGACGACGTAGTTGCTGCAGTTGATGAAGTATCAAAGCTGGCCCCTGCTAATACAATGTACGTCATCCACGATGGATCCAACGATGTATACCGAACCCGGTTGGAAGAATAGCTTTTAACCCTTAATTAGCGGCTCACCACATAAGTCGAGTTAAATAAAGCTGGACTATGTGGCGGCGCTCGACATAACTCGAGTGGCAATTTCAGCACGTAATGTTGCTGAGAGAGAGAGACAAGTGGTGGCAGGAGAGTAGCGAGCGTATGACTGCTCCAGACCACCGCGGCGAACATACTGACACGAATCCCAGCTCCCTCCTGCCTCTCTCACTCGCTATATAAGGAATTGTATCGGGAAAGTAGCTAATTACATGCTTTTTCCACTCGCGTTGCACGGTTATTGCAAGAAAACTAGCCATCATAAAAGGATCGTTATGGTGTCATTCGAAAGCACTGTTTATGCCCTTTCAGGGATAGGTACTTGTTTTACGTTCTGGGTCTTATTTAGGCATGAAAATGATCACGTAAACAGCCCTATTTTGGCTAAAAACACCCCGCTGGGCGGTACATATAAATAAACCGCATAGGCCACTCGTAAGGTGTTAAAGTACCAGCAGCTGATCAAGTCGTTTAAGCAGAAGTCATCAAGGATCATCATCACAGGAATCGTCCCCCGGCTCGGTGTAGAGAGCCGATTTTACAACATAGCCACCAGCACAAATCGTTGTCTAGCAAACCTCTGCAGGAAGGAGAACGTGGGATTCGTCGACACCTGGGACAATATCTACTACAATGACTATTTGTTTTCGGACGATGAAGTTCATCTGAACCAAGTGGGAGCAGCACGTTTTGGGCGTCTTCTCAACGATGCGGTGAAGGATTTTCGGAGAAGAAATCGACTCAGTACAGGACAACCAGGAAGGAGGATCGAAGACAGCGAGGATGGCAACCTGCAAAGGAATTAAATGCTAATCCGTCAAGAACCGCGAATTTGGATAAAGCTCCACCAACACGACCCAAATTCAAAACCGCCAGGGATAATGACCGAGGACCGAGGACAGCCATGAATGTAAATGTAGATCCGACCAGAACCAAAACTTTGATTAAAGAACGTTCTGTGAGTTCTAAAACCGCAACTTTAAAGGTTTTCTATGCAAACGTTCGTAGCATACACAATACATTTTCAGATTTAGAGGAACTAGTGTTTACAGAAAATTATGATGTGATTGGCATAACAGAATCTTGGCTCAATACAGAAGATAGAGACTTTTTAGCAGAGTATTCACTTCCCGGTTATGTAATGTTTGAGAACAGCCGAATAAATAAAAATGGAGGTGGCGTTTTATTTTATATCAAAGAAAGTCTTAACCCGACCCTCTTGTCAAAACCTCAAATTGTGAACGTCGACACATCTTTTGTGCTAATAAAAGAATAATAAAGGTATAAAAATAATACTTTCATTAATATACGAGACCTCCAGCTCAATCAGTGCAAACTGACTGAGAAATTTATGAACAAATTGCAGATGTAAGTAACTCACAAGATACCGTATATTTTGGTGACTTTAATTTACCTGTGACCAAGTGGGGCGATACTCTTAGTTCATATTTCCTTTTTTTTTTTTTTTTTTTTTTTTTTTTTTTTTTTTTTTTTTTTTTTTCGGACATGACTTGTATGCGAACTTGCAACAGAGTTCACTCTATCAATTTTTTCGATCACCGTACCCATGGTAATAACGTTCTTGACCTTGTACTTGCAACAAAAGAAGAATTAATAGAGAATTTGAATATTGGTGATGAATTCAGTAACAGCGACCATCATACAATAACTTTCACTTTAAAGTTTACTAGTAACGAACCAAATAGCAGCATCGAAAAAGTCCCTAATTTCAAGAAAGCAAACTTTCATAAACTTAGAGCTATGTTTAAAGAAACTGACTGGAGCTTTTTAATTAACAATACCGACATAAATACATCTTGGGAATTATTAGAAACCACTTACCTAAAAGCAGTGCAGGACTGCATACCATCAAAAATACGGCATACAGACCATAATAATAAGCCCAAATGGTGGAATAAAGATATTTCAAACTGTCTGCTTGCTACAAAGTTTGCTAATGATAGATTAAAATCCTTACAAAATGACGAAGAACGGGTGAAATTTGTAGAGCTACGACGCAAAGCCAAAAAGTTAATTAAGCAAAGTAAAAAGACCCTGGAGTTACATATTGCGAATCAAAGTAAAACAAACCCGAAAGAATTCTATAGTTATATCATAAAGAAAAAAGTAGTTACTTCAACTGTGGGATCGTTAGTCAATGAAAATGGAGAATACACCACAGACGAAGTACAAATGAGTAATGCCCTTAATACCTTCTTTGCATCAGTTCTTACAACGGAAGACCTCAGTGGTATCCCTACACCATCGCCGATTCAGATTGATAATTCAGATGTTCTAAGCAATATCACCGTTACAGAGAGAGAAGTATTGAATTGTTTAGATAAACTCAAGGTAAATAAAACGCCTGGACCTGATACAATCTCACCTAGAGTCCTAAAGGAAGCTAAGGATGAGCTGTCTAAACCACTGACATTGCTATTCAATAAATCCTTGCAGTCTGGAACTATGCCTGATCAGTGGAAGCTAGCCAACATAACACCGATATTAAAAAAAAGGCATCAAATCCCTACCCAGTAACTATCGTCCAATTAGCTTAACATCAGTTGTATGTAAAATGCTAGAAACACTCATAAGAGACAGACTCGTAAATCACTTAGAGGAAAATAACGTACTTATAGATACTCAACACGGCTTTCGTAAAAAACGTTCCTGTTTAACAAACCTCTTAGACTTCTTCCACGATATCCTCAACCTCTGCGATGAGAGTAAAGCTGTAGATATTATATACCTTGATTTTCAAAAGGCCTTTGACAAAGTTCCCCACAAACGTTTACTGCTAAAACTAAAAGCGCATGGAATACAAGACGGTGTGTTGAAATGGATTGAAAATTGGCTCAGCGACAGAAAGCAAAGAGTAGTCATAAACGGTAAGGCATCTAAATGGACCAATGTAAGTAGTGGGGTACCCCAGGGATCGGTACTAGGACCAATTATCTTTCTAATTTACATCACAACATAGATAAGGTTCTCACCTGTACAATCTCAAAATTTGCTGACGATACAAAAATTGCAAATAGCGTACCCTCAAAAGAACAAGTTAACGATATGCAACACAATCTAGATAAGTTGTCATGTTGGGCCAAAATTCGGCAAATGAAGTTCAATGCGGATAAATGTAAAGTACTACATATCGGATACCAAAATGAGAAAGCAAACTATTTGATGAATGGCATTCAGCTTAAGAATGTAAACAGAGAAACCGATCTGGGAGTAACAATATCGAGTAATCTAAAACCGAGTCAATAATGTTCAGAAGTTGTTAAGAAGGCAAACAAAATAATTGGCTTTATACGCAGGTCATTTGAGCATAAATCCAAAGACGTTATCCTAACCCTTTACAATTCCTTAGTCCGCCCTCTTCTGGAATACTGCGTTCAATCCTGGTGCCCTTATTACCAAAAAGATATAGACAAGCTAGAACGAGTTCAACGTAGAGTTACCAAAATGATACCTAGCCTATAGAACACACCATACGAGGAGCGTCTTAGAGAATTAAATCTATTTCCTTTAACCCAGCGCAGATTAAGAGGCGACTTAATTCAAGTGTTCAAAATCATCATAGGCATCGACAATATGAACTGTAGTAAGTACTTCACTATCGACCAATCTAATTACACGCCGGGAAACGGGTGCAAAATTATTGGTAAATCTTTTAACTCCCACGAAGCTAAATATTTCTTCTTCAATCGAGTTGTCAACTTATGGAATGGGCTTCCCCGAGATGTTGTAGACTGCAGCACCGTTGATTCATTTAAACTTCGCCTAGACAAATATCTCGCATCAAACCCGCGACTAACTGCGTTTGTAAATGAATAACTTTATTTTATCCTCCCTTCAGTTACTAACCCATCTGTCCCCTACTAACGTCCTAATCCTGCCACGGACATTAGTTCTAGGGCAGTAGTTCCCTTTCCAATGTTCCCTTACCCACTCTAAACCACTGTTTGACCACTTGATCCTCAGTGTTTTGGAGGACAAGTAGCCTAGAAGAGTCACTAGACCTGTTGTTGCTTGATTTCCTTGTTACTACTTTGTACTCCTTTGTACTCTTTGTACTCTCTTTGGCGTGTTTCCATGCGGCCCCATTCAGCCTACTATTTAAGACGTTTAATCCCATCCAGGTGTCAATATTTTCCTAACGAGCGGTAGCGAGCCAGCATATATATAATATTTTGTTGACAGCAAGCTAAATTTGTACATTCTTCGATAGAAATATGTCTCCAACGAAGCCGGATTTCTCCATACAATGCAGGATCGCTATCGCTCGCCAGTAAGAAATCGACACCTGGGTGGGGATAACCGTCTTAAAACAGTTAGCTGAATGGGGTCGAATGGATACAAGCCAGAGAAAAAGAGAAAAGGAGAGAAAGAGAAAAAAAAACAGTTGACCCCCTTTAACGGATATATTTGTGTGAGTCTTTGATCGAAGAGACGTACAGAAATACAGGGGCATAATTGAGTGAGCAAGACTACAGGTGAGAGAGAGAGAGAGAGAGGAGAGAGGTAGAGAGAGAGAGGAAGAAAAGTAGAGAGAGAGAGGAAGAGAGATAGATAGAGAAATAGATAGATAGAGAGAGAGACAGAGAGATTCATAATTATTTATGCTGACTTTTATTTCGCTTAACCCCTTCTGTACCAGCAATGTCTTTTTAATTTTTTCTGGCTACTATTAGACAATTTTATTAAGTTTAAAAAGTGCCTCCAGCAATCAACAGGCTTCTAACTATCCCATTTAACCCTGTTGACTACCACAGATCATTCTGCACGCAATCGTCGAAATATAGCTAGAATAAAATTAAGAAAACGTCGCCGGTACAGAGAGGGATTAACCCATACAGTACCGGTGACATTAATTAATTTATATTGTGGCAACTATTAGACGATTTTATTCAGATTAGGAAGGACCTCTAGTAATAATATAAGGCTTCAAACTAACGCAACCAACCCTTTTAACTACCGCAGATCCATCCTAAGCTGCATAATATCGTCTAAATATAGCTAGAACTGCTAGACTAAAGGGTAATACACGTCGCTGGTACTCAAAGGGTTAAGTAATACTGCTATCTGATTTTGTTCGAACAATTTAATTTACCTTTACTTATAATGTATAAAAAAGTACGTGGATTCGTTTTTCATGTTTCAACGAAATAATTCTTTATTTTAGAATATAGTCGTCTAATAGGGGCCAGCATATGATGAAAAGGACGTCACCGGTACTAAAAACGTTAGAATACGTTATTGATTAAAGGTGATAAAGGTAATGTTCTGGACAGGTACACTATTGATTAGGGGGAGATGGTCCATTTTTCTGGCCCCTATTCTCCCTCATGCTTAGCCCCGTCGGTTTTCAGGTTTGAAGACGTTTGGCTAATTTGATTGGCAATTTTAAGACCTTTCCTCACTTTTCTGTGTCAGTATTTAGACTTTTCGTGTCATTTAGGTGTTGATTATTTCCTTAGAGCGAGCCTGTACTTTAAGATTAACCGGCCTTCGGCCGGAATGTTTTTCTACCAAACAATGTTCAAATATATCTTTAAGTGGGATCTTGGGGTTGTTATTGTAAGTTTGATGGAGGTCTAGGGAGGAAACTAATAAAATAATACATAAATGAAAATATCGATAAAAAAATGCCAAAGGTAATGTTGTTCAGATGCAATTAGGTAAAATACGTTATTGATTACAGGTGATAAAGGTAATGTTCTGGACAGGTACGTTATTGATTAAAGGTGTCAAATGTAATGTTCTGTACGAGCAATAAGGTAAACTGCATTATTGATTAAGGGGAGATGGGCGTATTTATTTGCTTATTGTTTTCATTTTTTTATTATTTTTTAGTTTCCTCCCTGGACCTCCCATCAAACTTAAAAAAAAAAAAAAAAAATTAGACCCACTGTCAAGATAAAGTTTTAAATGTTTCGGTCGAAAAATTTCCCGGCCAAAGGCCGGTTTCTCTTAAAATTACAGGCTCACTATCGCTCGCCAGGAAAAAATTTGATACCTAAATGGCAAGACAGGTCTTGATATTGATATAGAAATTGGACGAAAGGTTTTAAAATCGCCAAACTAATGGGACTAACGCCTTAAGGCTCTGTCACACTATGCCGATTTAAGTGCCGACGCTCCACGACTTAAGGGTCGGGAGCAGGTCTTTGCTTACATCGCCGTGCGACGTGGGTGGGCGCCTGTTCAAGAGAACCGTCGGGAGAGGTCGTCAGGAGCCTCAGGAAAAGTTCGACATGCACAATTCTCATGAGTTGAGTCGGCGTTTTTTTTTTTTTTTTTTTTTTTTTTTTTTTTTTCTATGTGATTAAGGGAGGCAAAAGGCATAACTGCCTATAGCGAGTGCCTCCCCCATAGTTGAAAGAGTGACAGGGCCAAAATCAAGGGACGTTCGAGCCAAAATGCCTGGACACACGGAGTTTGAAGCAATTTAAGTCATAGGAAGAGGGAAAGACTGATTCTGGGAGAGAGTTCCAGAGCTCAGATGTTGAGTAGAAGAAAGTTTGAGAGTAACGTTTCACTCTTGGGTTGGAGAGTTGCACAGAGTAGGGGTGGGATTGAGTTGCATGACGGGTACCACGTACCCTACGTAAAGGAGGTGGTATGCACTGGGATAGCTCTGAGGAACACTGATTATTATATAGTAGCGATAGAATAGCGAGAGAGATGCAACATTGCGGCGGAGAGAGAGAGATTGCAGAGAGTTGGTGAGTGGACGGAAGTTAATGATACGAAAGGCCTTCCTTTCAACCTTGTCTAGGAGAGCGGTGTGAGAGGAACCTCCCCACACATGTGAACAATACTCAATACAAGGGCGCACTATGCCCCTGTACAGAGCAAGAAGCTGTGCAGGGGAAAAGAACCCCCTAAGGCGGTTGAGCACACCCAGCTTCTGGGAGGCTGCCTTAGCAAGACTGGTAATATGGTCCTTCCAAATGAGAGCAGAAGAAAAAGAGACACCAAGAATATTGAGAGAAGATGAAGGGTTGATTTTTGTATTGTTGAAGAATAAGGGATAGTCCGCTGGGAGATCCTGACGGGTAGATAGATGGAGAAATTGGGTTTTGGAAGCATTAAAGTTAACAAGGTTTTCTCTGCCCCAATTGGAAATAGTATTTAGATCAGAATTTAAGAGTTCTATGGCTTCATTACGTTTGTCGTTGATGGATTGCTGGCTGGGGCGTTCTGAAAAACTAATGGAGTAGTGTAAAGTTGAGTCGTCTGCGTATGAATGGATGGGAATTAAGGTACAGTTAAGGAGATCATTTATAAAAATTAGAAAGAGAATAGGAGATAGGACAGAGCCCTGAGGAACACCGGAGTTTATAGGGTGAGGAAGTGAACAATGGCCGTCCACAACCGCAGCTATGGAACGGCCAGAAAGGAAATTAGAGACAAAGGCACAGATGGAGGGATAGAAACCGAAGGAGGGTAGTTTAGAAATTAAAGATTTATGCCAGACTCTATCGAAGGCTTTCGATATGTCTAGTGCAATAGAAAAAGTCTCACCGAAGTCCCGAAAGGAGGATGACCAAGAGATATGAAAGAAGATCACCAGTAGAGCGACCCTTAAGGAAGCCATACTGGCGATCTGAGAGCAGATTATGAGAAGAGAAATGCTTAAGAAATTTGGAAGCAAGAATAGTTTCAAAAACTTTAGAAAGACAAGAGATAAGAGCAATTGGACGATAGTTGGAGGGTTGAGAGCGGTCACCCTTCTTTGGGACAGGTTGAATGTGAGCAAACTTCCAGCATGAAGGGAAGACGTTAGAGGATAGACAGAGACGAAAGAGTTTGCCTAGGCAGGGAGTCAGCACGGAAGCACAGTTTTTGAGAACAACAGGAGGAACACCGTCCGGACCGTACGCCTTATTAGTGTTAAGCCCAGAGAGGGTAGAAAGTACATCTTTAGAAGAGATTAGGATATTAGGCATAAGTAAGAGAGAGGAGGGCGGAGAGGGAGGAATAGCACCGGAATCATCCAAGGTGGAGTTTCTAGCAAAAGTTTGAGCGAAGAGTTTAGCTTTGTCAGAGGAAGAAGTGATGGTTGTGCCATCAGAGTGGGAAAGGGGAGGGAAAGACGAGGAAGAGAAATTGTTGGAGAGGTTTTTGGCTAGATGCCAGAAAGCTTGGGAAGAGCTAGAGTTGGATAGTTCAGTGCATTTATTATTGATGAAAGAGTGTTTGGCAAGTCGAAGAACAGATTTGGCTTGATTCCGGGCAGAAACATATGAAGAATGAGAGTCTTGAGTTTTAAGGCGTCGGTACCGTTAGTAAATTGATGGCACGGAGATGGTAAGCTGGCGTCGTCGGGCGTCGTCCGGTATGCGTCATAGTTACAAGGGCGCCAGCCTGTCTGCGTCAGACTCCGCTTATAAGGTAGGTCGCCTTTAGGCAGCGACCCGGTAACGCCCAGGCGCCGTCATAGGGGGAGGGCATACCGTGAGTCCGCGACCTGGCAACGTCGCACGGGACATCGTTGATAAATGGGTTTGGGGGTGTTTTTGTTTTTACCTTGATGGAGGTCTAGCGAGGAAACTAAAAAATAAATTAATATATAAATAAATAGACCCCCAAAATCACCACTGTCCCCTTAATCCGATCCCATCAACGAGTGACTATCTATAAACCCTTTCAATAGCGGTGGCGTCTGTTTTGCCATAGTTCTGCCATACTTAGACGATTTTATGCAGCCTAAGAACGGTCTGTGGGAGTTAAGAGAGATAAATGAGAGGAATGGAGGCCCTTTGTAAGCATAATACAATAACCTAATAGTTGCCAGACTATAACGAGAAAGACGTCACCGGTACTGCAAGGGTTAACTATAGATGGCCTTGTCTATAGATGGCCTTGTTTTACCAAGTACTCCAAAAAAATAACACTTAATTAAGGGGAGATGGGCGCATTTGTTTGCTCATTTATGGATCTATTTATTATGTTTGTAGTTTCCTCCCTAGATCTCAACCTTAACTCCCCCCCCCCCCCTCCTCCACACACACACACAAACGTCGCCTCCGACGGATCGGTTTGCCTCGGTCGGGATCAAGTGTGACGGAGTAGGGGTCCAGTGTGACAGGGTGGCTGTCCATCGCCGCCGTAGTATTTATCGGTGCCGCCCTACCTCCTATAGGCGCCGCTCGTCAGGAGAATTGTCGCTAACCAGTTTGCGTGCTACGGCGCATGACGCCGCCCCAGCGGCGTCATTTATCTTCCTTAGGTCTTGCATGGTTGCCTCTCGACCCCTTCCAATTGCCGTTAGGCGGCATGGTCGTCCATACTGCCCGCCGTGGGCGTCCCGCCCCTCTATCACCCACGATACTCGGCAGTAGTATCCCCCTTGTATCGCCACTCCTTAAGTCGTGGAGCGTCGGCACTTAAATCGGCATAGTGTGACAGAGCCCTTAGTTAAAATCTGAAAACTAATGGGGCTAAACATGAGGGAAAAGGGGGTATACAAAAACGACCCATATCCCTTTAAAGGTGCCAAATTAGGTAATGTTCAGTACCAGGGGGAAGGTGTAAAGTACGTTATTGATTACAGGTGTCAAAGGTAATGTTCTGGGCAGGTAAGGTGAAGGACTATAATAAGGGTGAGGCCTAAAGAGTGTCAGTGACGCCTCATTAAGGGGGGTTCTGCTTGGTTTTTTGTCTATATATTAATTAATTTATTTATATTTGAGTTTCCTCGCTATACCTCCATCAAGCTTAGAAAAACACCCCCTAGACGTCCTTTCAAGATACATGTGTTCCTTCTAAAGTTAGAGGCTCGCTATCACTCGCCAGGAAAAAATCGACACCTTAATGGCACAAAAAGTCTAGATATTGACAAATATAAGGGGCGAAAGGTCACAAAATCGCCAAACAATAGAACGAAGGTCTTAAAATCTCAAAAATAATATGCTAAAGGGAGAAGAGGGTCCATACAAAGCGAGTAGTACGCCCTTAACCTAACTTGGGTGGATAATGCTGCTGAAGTTACTACATAATAGACGAGAGACCAAAAACAGGCTTAAGGGAGAGAGAGAGAGATAGACAGACCATAACAAACAGGTTGGGCAAGGACAACATGAGGTGCGCGCGCCGGTAAACAATGACATAAAGACATGCTCGATATATTAAGGGGGGGAAGGGTTTATTTATTGGTCAACTTAATCATTTATTAATTAGTTTTAGAGTTTCCTCCCTAGACCTTCATCAAGCTTAAAAATACCTATCCAAGATCCCCCTTTCTATATATATTTGTATATTTTTCGGCAGAACAGTTTTCAAATGTCCTGACCAAAGGCCGGTTCCTCCTCAGTTACCGGCTCGCTATCGCTCGCCATAATTAGACGATTTTGTGAAGTTTAAGACAAATCTGTGGAAGTAAAAGTGGTTAAATGAGAGAGTTCAAAGTCTGTTGAATGGTGGTGGCCCTTATTAAACTTTTTTTTTTTTTTTTTTTTTTTTTTTTTTTTTTTTTTTTTCTATATTCCAACTTACTTCCTCTCGGGCATAGGCTGAGAGCCTTAACATTCACCGTTTTACAATGAACAGTGAAGCCCGTGAGGTCTTGTTCCAGTCTAGGGAGTGAGACATGTGAAGCACGTACAGCACAACGAGCACCTGCCATCTTGCCTTCACATGAGGCACGGTGCTCACTCACGGCCCGAAACGACCCCATCTCTGAAGCCATCTCGTTCCCGTGCTTCACTGTCTCACCCCCTACACTCGGAATCTCACACTTACACACACACAACGCCACCTGTTGAGCAGATAACTCACCAGGCATTGCACCCCTATAGCATATTTTGAATATGGGAATATTCATACACTGCTATTTAATCAGGGAACAATGAGGGTATTTTATTGACGTTTCGGTGGGCTTGTGGTAATGCACTGACACTAGGTACAGCTCAAATTCCATCCCAATAATATCTTCCCATTGATACACCGGGATTTGAACCCGGGACCCCTGGATTACCAGGCCAGTGGCAAGACCACTCCACCACACCTCCCCTAACTGAATATAATCGTCTAATAGTAGCCAGAATATAGTTAAAATACGTCGCCGGTACAGAAGGGGTTAACCCTCTCAGTATTAGAGGCCGCATTTTCACTGTATTTTGGCTAAAAATAGACGATTTTATATAGTTGTTAGAAGGTCCTCGGGAAATCAAAGGAGTCGAGCTTATCTCCATATTACAGGCTTGATATCGCTCGCCAGGAAACAACCGATACCTAAATGGCACGAAAGGTTTTAACATTGAAAGAAATGGGGCGAAAGTTCTTAATATCGCCAAACTAATGGGACAAACGTCTTAAGATCTCAAAAGCAATGGTGCTAAACTTGAGGGAGAAAGGGGTCCAGAAAAAATAATCCCTCAAGTGGAAATCTCCCATTAATAACTCACGGGAGTCGGAACCCCTTAGTGCCTCCCTAAGCTGAATACAATCGTCTACTAATAGCCAACATATAAGGACGGAATGCTGCCTTATAATCTTGAAAGGGTAAAAGGAGGAACCATTCAAAGGGTAATGTCTCCCTAATTTGAATAAACTCGTATACCATAGTCGGTATATTTTTAGCTGAACAAAGGTACATTCAAATAATACACTGAGAGTACACGTAGCATTATGTAAACACACTACCACATACACACATATTATACCCACATACAATGGAGAAAAAACACACGCACTTAAATATATATCAAACCCACACGCACATTCATGATATAATAATATAGTACATTACATACACACACATATCTACACAGCCACATATAATACACACACATATCTACACAGACACATATAATACACACATATCTAAACACATACGCTCACAACACCACTCCAGACACGCCCGTTACACACACTCAAAACACACACACATACATACACATAGACGGGACAATGACACACACATCACGCCCACAGACCCATATCCAAACCATACGCACACACACATCCAACCCACACAAATACGTACATCCAAACCACATACACACATACAAACCACACACAGACATACATCCAACCACACACACACACATCCAAACCACACAAACACACACACATCCAAAACACACACACACACACATCCAAACCATACACACACACACATCCAAACCACACACACACACACAGCTCATGAGGCTGCCATTCTTTAATAAACCGTTTATTATTATTATTATTATTATTATTATTACATCCAACCCACACACACATTTCCAAACCACACCCACATAACACTCGCACCCACCCACACACACACAGAACACTCTCAGCCACCCTTGCCAGCTCCATGATACAATTTTCCAACCACCAACACCCCCCCCCCCCCCCCCCCCTCGCACAGCTCCGGTTATGAATCATGCAGTATGTTAAGGGGTTAGTGCTTGGTACTTGGTCTATATAATTATTTATTTATTTATCTTTGAGTTTCCTCGCTAGATCTCCATCAAGCTTAAAATAGCACCCCGTAGACCCCCTTTCAAGATAAATGTGCACATTTTTCGGTAGAAAAATGTCCCGGCCGAAGGCCGAATCCTACTCAAATTACAGGCTCGCTATCGCTCGTCAAGATAAAATCAACACGTAAATGGCACGAAAGGTCTTAACATTGACGAAGAAATGGGGCGAAAGGTCATAAAATCAACAAACTAACGGCACGAAAATCTTAAAACCTCAAAACTAATATGCTAAACATGAGGGAGAAGGGGGTCCATAAAAAGCGAGCACTACCCCCGTAAGCGGCAACTTTCCACACACATACTCCGAGGGAAGTGTTTGTGGCCACCCCAAGGTAGATGGTAATATGGTTAGGGCACCACCACCACCACCACACTCTTTCCCGCCTCTCTCGGCCTGCTTAAGTTTACAATGTTATGTGTTGGCTGTAAACTAAGAGTGTAATATATTCAAGTCTTTGTTATTTTAGTTTGCGTTTTGTTGGCCATTTTGTCTCTGCTTTAGTATTTTACGTTTTTGTCCTTTTATTTATATATATATATATATATATATATATATATATATATATATATATATATATATATATATACAGTATAATTATATATATATATTTTTTTAAAGTTTATGCTCTTTTTGTCTCCGTGTTTTTTTTGTTTGCTAAATTTTCACGTTTTTGGCCTCTCTTTTGTTCTGTTGCCATGGTTAAGCTTAGGGTTTTGTTGATGGTGATTTGCATGTTAATGGTTTTCCTGCATCCGGCCGTGTCCCCCTTGGCAAATACTGGTGCTTTGGGTTTATGCTGAGAACCCCGCGAACATCGGATCGTTAGGGACACAAAAAGGAAGTTCTTTGGCCATCAGGTCTTGTGTGCATCCTGCCTTTACAGCCAAATCTCTGAGTATATACTGTAGGCTATATAGGGGAGGTGTGGTGGAGTGGTCTTGCCACTGGACTGGTAATCCAAAGGTCCCGTGTTCAAATCCCGATGTGTCAATGGGAAGATATTATTGGGATTGAATTTGTGCTGTACCTAGTATCAGTGCATTACCACAAAGCCCACCGAAACACCAAAAAAATACCCTCATTGTTCCCTGATTAAATAGCAGTGTATGAATATTCCCATATTCACAATATGCTACAGGGGGCAAATGCCTAGTGAGTTAATTGCTGAATAGGTGGCGTTCTGAAAGTGAGGGTCCGAGTTTTAGGAAGTGAGACAGTGAAGCATAAAGGCGAAGTAGCCTCAGAAGTGAGACTGCTTCGAGCTAGAGACGACAACCAAGAGCCGCGCGTCTGCAATGGCAGGTTGGCTCGTGCTGGTTGTAGCTCGTGCTTCACTTGTCTCACTTCCAAGGCTAGAACAAGACCTCACAGGCTTCACCGTGTTGAGCGGTGAATGTGCTGGCTCTCAGAGAGGGAGTAGTTGGAATATAGAATTTGTAGTTTATAATTATATATGTACTGTACAGTATATACTATATATATATATATATATATATATATATATATATATATATATATACATCTATCTATCTATCTATCTATTGACAAGTGTAATATAATTGATCAGTTGTCCAAGTCTCTGTTTACTGGGAGGTCTGTGCCTTTAATAATAGTGATAGAGCCTAAGAAAAACAAGTAGTGCCCTGAAAGCCTTCCTAGTCTGCTAACAAACATAGCCTACACCACCACACCGACAACAGTGATCTCTCTCTCTCTCTACCTGTCTATTTATCTATCTATCTATCTATCTAACTCTAATTCTATCTCTCTCTCTCTCTCTCTCACCCATCACCATTGCTCCACACATACTCTCTCCCATCCCTCACTCTTCCTATCTTGACTCTCACTCATTTTCAGTTCTCTCCCAACTTTATTTTTAGCTGTGACTCTCTTTATTATAACTGACGTGGGCTTTGATTATATTTAACTTTTTGCACTTCAGAAAACAATAATAGCAATAAAGTGGATAAATAAGTTATTGAAAAACTAGTTGTTGTTGTTATTTCTTCATATTTTTGTTTTCCTTTTACATTTTTGTTTTTTCTTTTTCTTCTTTTTCTCTTTCATTTTCTTTTTCTACGTTAGCATGTCCTAAAATGTAGTTAACATTTTTGTATGTTAACTACAAATTGTATTTTATTTTATTACTGGCAAACGGTGCACATGTTTATCTCTCTGTGGGCTTATTTGCGCTATTTAGGGCATATTCAGGCACTCCTGAATGATTAAGCAAGCATCTGCATTAAATGAACTGTATTCAGCCGAAAACTAGGCGAAAATAGGTTCAAAATGAGACCAGAACAAGCTTCGTAAGTGGCGGGGTTCACCCGCAGCGTTGCCATAGACATTCGGGAAAACTCGCTAATTATTAGCTCTCGCTCGCTCGGCAACACTGTTGTGAGACACCCGCGTGAGACACAGTCTCCCTCAGTAAGCGGCTGGCTGTTCAGAGGGTCGGAGAGAGGTCCCTCACACTCCCGCCCACTGACACTCGATTTCTACGGCTTTTACAGGCTTTTAAAGCCTGGAAATTGCTGTAAATTGCCTATGCGTTCTAGAACGTCACCCGCAGGGCAAGGGATAAGGAAGCCCACCTCGCTTTTTTTTATCTTTCTCTCCCTCTCTCTTTGGCTTGTATCCATTCGGCCCCATTCAGCCTACTGTTTTAAGACTTTTACCTCCATCCAGGTGGCAATATTTTCCTGGCGAGCGGTAGCGAGCCTGCATATATGTATTTTTGTTTTGAGAGCAAGCTAAATTTGTACATTTTTCAATTGAAAAATGTCTACGGTGAAGCCAGATTTCTCCATACAATGATGGTTCGCTATCGCTCGCCAGGAAGATATCAACACCTGGATGGGAATAAATGTCTTAAAACAGTTGGCTGAATGGGGCCGAATGGATATAAGCCAGAGAAAAGGAGAGAAAGAGAAAAAAAAGCAGGTGAACCCCCTTAAGATCTATTTTAAAGCTTGAGGGAGGTCTAGGGAGGAAACTAAACACTACTTATACTACAATAACTATAACTACAACTACTACTAATAATAACAACACCAACAACAACAACAACACTAATACTACAATAACTATAACTACAACTACTACTAATAATAACAACAACAACAACAACAACAACACTAATACTACAATAACTATAACTACAACTACTACTAATAATGGCAACAACAACAACAACAACAACAACACCACCACTAATACTACAATAACTATAACTACAACTACTACTAATAATAATAACAACTACAACAACAACACTAATACTACAATAACTATAACTACAACTACTACTAATAATAACAACAACAACAACAACACTAATACTACAATAACTATAACTACTACTAATAATGGCAACAACAACAACAACAACAACAACACCACTAATACTACAATAACTATAACTACAACTACTACTAATAATAGCAACAACAACAACACTAATACTACAATAACTAACTACAACTACTACTAATAATAACAACAACAACAACACTAATACTACAATAACTATAACTACAACTACTACTAATAATGGCAACAACAACAACACCACTAATACTACAATAACTATAACTACAACTACTACTAGCAACAACAACAACACTAATACTACAATAACTATAACTACTACTAATAATAACAACAACAACAACAACACTAATACTACAATAACTATAACTACAACTACTACTAATAATGGCAACAACAACAACAACACCACTAATACTACAATAACTATAACTACAACTACTACTAATAATAGCAACAACAACAACACTAATACTACAATAACTATAACTACAACTACTACTAATAATAACAACAACAACAACAACAACACTAATACTACAATAACTACAACTACTACTAATAATGGCAACAACAACAACAACACTAATAATAATAATATTAATAAACACTACTAATACTACAATAACTATAACTACAACTACTACTAACAACAACAACAACAACAACACTAATAATAATAATAATAATAATAATAATCATCATAATGCAAACAATAATAGTACAAAACGGATTAATACATATAAACACATTTTGTTAAGTTACCATAAAGGCAGGCAAACCATCGGGAATGTGGCCATTGAGTCCTGCTGCCTCAACTTCTAATGAGTTACGGACGATTGTTTGTATTGCACCCTGGTTGGGGATGCTACGTTCACTCTATTTGGTCCCAGTTTTTTTTTCTCTTCTGTTTTGATCCATTAGTGTGAAGATTTTAAGCCGGTTCACCCCATTAGTTTGGCGATAATAACACGCTTCACCTCATTCAAGTGTCGATTTTAATTTGGGCGAGCGTTAGCGAGCCTGTAATCTAAAAGAAACGGCCGCAATATTTCTATCAACATTTTACAGATATATCTTGAAGGGATTCTAAGTGGGGCGTTTTTAGTTTGAAGAAAATCTGGGAAGGCGTTTTTGTTCGATTTAAGGGGAGATGGTTACATTTTCTGGCCCCCTTATCCCTCATGCTTAGCCACATTTTAGAACTCTCTTCTACAATCAATATTTCCTCTATCCTATGACTTAGACTGCTTTAAACTTTGTGTGTCCAGGCTTGTTTACCCCAACGTCCCTTGAATTTGGCTCTGTCACTCTTTTGGCTTTGGGGGAAACACTCGTTACAGGCAGTCTGCCTTTTGTCTCCTTCAAATACATAAACCAATAATGAAACAGTAGTTGTCAGATTTTTAAGAGCTCGGCCCATTAGTTTGGCGATTTTTAGAATGTTCGCCCCATTTCTTTCTCAATATTTTGATATTCCGTTAAATTGAGGTGTTGATTTATTTCCTGGCGAGCAATAGCAAGGCTATAATTTAGGAGGAAGTTTACCGAAAAGTGTACACATCTAGAAGGGGGATCTTGGGAATGTTTTTAAATTTTGATGGAGGTCAAGGGAGGAAACTAAAACAGTAATGAAAAACAAATATATACAGTATATATATACTGTATATTTTATCTATTCCACCACAACACCAAACACCTCCAATGAAAGCATATATGTGATCCACCAGGATTCGAACCCGGGGTATCACACACAGATTTTTAGACACCTTAACCATTACACCACCAAGACGGTTAAAGGTTTATGCACACGCCTACGACTTATTATCCATTCTCGAATACTGGATAGTAATCTAATCATGTTCATATTCCCACCGCACTATGGTAGCCTAATGTTTAAGTGAGAGGACAAAATATTCATGGAGCACAGATCATTTTGACCGGCCTCGCTACGAAATATCCCTGAATCTACTGATAATCTATTATTTATTAATTTCACCCCAACACCAAACACCTCCAATGAAATTAATGAAAGCATATATGTGTCCACCAGGATTCGAACCCGGGTTATCACACACAGATTTTTAGACACCTTAACCATTACACCACCAGGACGGTTAAAGGTTTATGCACACGCCTACGACTTATTATCCATTCTCGAATACTGGATAGTAATCTAATCATGTTCATATTCCCACCGCACTATGGTAGCCTAATGTTTAAGTGAGAGGAAAGAATATTCATGGAGCACAGATCATTTAGACCGGCCTCGCTTCGAAATATCCCTGAACCTACTGATAATCTATTTTGTATTAATTTCACCACAACACCAAACACCTCCAATGAAATTAATGAAAGCATATACTGTATGTGTCCACCAGGATTCGAACCCGGGTTATCACACACAGATGTTTAGACACCTTAACCATTACACCACCAGGACGGTTAAAGGTTTATGCACACGCCTACGACTTACTATCCATTCTTGAATACTGGATATTAATCTAATCATAATTATATTAAGCAATTAATGAATGAACCCTCCCCACTGAATGAACCCTCCCCTAATGAATGAACCCTCCCCACTTAACTGGGAGGATGGGCAAATTTGATTGCACGTTGTTATATCTTTATGATATCTGTATATTTTTCTCCAAAAACCTCCATCAAGCTTTAAAAAACACCCTCACCCCCCCCACCCCCCCCCCCCTTCAAGCTAAATGTGTATTTTTCGATAGAAAAGTGTACCAGCCAAAGGTTGATTCCTCTTAAATTACAGGCTCGCTTTCGCTCGCCAGGAAAAAATTGACACTTAAATTGGGCGATATAGGTCTTAATATTGACAAAACATGGGTTGAAAACTCTTAAAACCGCCTAACTAATGGGCCAAACGTCTTAACATCTGAAAACGAATGGGGTTTAACAGGAGGGCAAAGGTGTTTGAGAGAAAAAGCAACCATCTCCCCTAAAAAGTAATTTACACCGGTATTATCCACTAAGCTGCTACAGATATATCCTACTAACCCATAGAAGATCCGATGATTCAGTTCTTTCCTGTTTCCTGGCTATTATTAGACGATTTTATTCAGATTAGGAGGGGTATATGGAAATTAGAGGGTTGATTGAGATAGCTTTTGCCCCCATAATTATCACGGGTTCATCCTAAATTGCATAATATCGTCTAATGATAGCCAAAATGAACTGTCAAAATGCATCATAATCTCCAAAGGATTAAGAGACAATATTTATATAAGAGATAAATTTAAAAGCGGCCAAATATATAATTGTCGAACACGTCCCAGGATTATTGTTTGCGTTAATCCACCTAAAGCTTCAATGTAATCCCTACCAAATCCCTATACTAGTGATTATCTAATCTTAAGGGGAGGTTTTTAGTTTGCTCCCTAGATTTTTTCATCAAGCCTTTAAAAATATCCCCACGAGTTAAATATGTGTATTTTTCGGCAGAGAAATATCCTTGCCAAAAACTGGTTCCCCTTAAATAACAGGTTCGCTTTTGCTCGCCAGGAAAAACATGAAACTTAAATAACAAACTAGGTCTTAACATTGATAGAAATGTCACGAAAAGCTTTAAATTCGCAAAACTAATGAGGCGAACTGGTGCCTGAGGTGTTCCTATAGATGACCCTGGTGATTGAGGTGTTCCTATAGATGACCCTGGTGATTGAGGTGTTCCTATAGATGAGGGTACCCTGGTGATTGAGTTATTCCTATAGATGACCCTGGTGATTGAGGTGTTCCTATAGATGGCCCTGGTGATTGAGGTGTTCCTGTTGACGGCCCTGGTGATTGAGGTGTTCCTATAGATGTCCCTGATGATTGAGGTGTTCCTATAGATGGCCCTGGTGATTGAGGTGTTACTATAGATGACCCTGGTGATTGAGGTGTTCCTATAGATGACCCTGGTGATTGAGGTGTTCCTATAGATGGCCCTGGTGATTGAGGTGTTCCTATAGGTGACCCTGGTGATTGAACTGTTCCTATAGAAGACCCTGGTGATTTAGGTGTTCCTATAGATGGCCTTGGTGATTAAGGTGTTCCTATTGACGGCCCTGGT
>CM064555.1:1711102-1763602 GCA_032716605.1 Paralithodes platypus
ACAGCATGTTTAGACATTTTAAACAGGTGAATACAGATACTTTTATATTTCTTTTTAACTCATACTGTCTACCAGACTACTGTATGGTATTCCCCTCTGGAATTATAATTCTTCTTTTAAATCTAATATTTTTAAAACTTTTAAAATAGCTTTTAATAAATCACTTGAGCGCATATGTCAGGTGCCAGCCTATGCCAGCAGTCATATCACGGCAGCTCGATGCAACCAGTTGCTTCTTGACCATCATACAGCATTGGTTCAAGCTCGCTATTGTAAGAGAATACTAAGGTCACAAAACCCTATCATTAAGTTCAATATATCTATTATTAAGGAAGGGTTCATGATGCAGCATGTAATAAATCTCTTTAGAAATGTATACAATGTTAATATACTGGGAGAAGAGGTAGATGTACTGAAAGCCAGGATAGAGTGGGTTCAAAGGCATGAGGACAGACGAGGCCCTTGCATATATTATGGGTACTAGTTCTTACAAGTTGTCATAGGTTCTGCTGTTTAGGTTTTATTTCATGTCATATTTATATTGATTTACTTATACACTGTTTTTCAAATTTCTAACAATATTCAGATATACTTTTAGCTTGATAAGCTAATAAGCTGAAGTGATATATTACTTTTATTGTTGGAGCTTGCTTTAATTTAAGGAGTAAACATATTTTTTCTGTACAGTAATACAGTAACAGCTATACAATATTATTATAATTTTTTTTTTTTTTTTTTTTTTTTTTTATTATGTATATTTTACTTTCGACTAAATGAAAGCTACTGTAACAACCCGTAAATACTGTATTAAGTTAATATTAACGCAAATCAATTTATTGAGAAGTACCAGAATTGAGTTAAACAATTATTTTTAGTATTACAAATTATATATTATGAGGGGACGAACTATTATTGGATGTACCGGGTCACACTTTTAAAGATTGATCTATTTCTAATGTATATGTAATGTATATAAGTTTATGTATATTACGAAATAAAGTTATTGAATTGAATTGAATTGAATTGTACCCATAGCTATAATATACATGGATATATAATATACACGAATGAAACCATATTGCAGCAATGATCATTTATATGCACACATTTAATTCAATCAACATTTCAAAGTACCCATAACGCAAATGTAATTCGTTACGAGAAAATTAAATATGCAGTGTTTTGTAATAGAAATAATGATTACATGATTGATTTTTAATTAAAAGGCTGATTTCATGGAAGTGTGCGTATGTGACATTTGCCACATGTTCAAACGCCATTAACCCTCGCTTAAAAACAAAAACGTTAATTGGTTAAGGGGGATGGTGGTTTTATGTGGCACCCCTTCTCCCTCATGTTTAGCCCCATTAGTTTTGAGATTTGATGACGTTCGTTAAATTAGTTGGACGATTTTAAGACATTTCACACCATTCCTTTGTCAGTATCAGGACCTTTCGTGCCATTTAGGTGTCTTTTTTCTTGGTGAGTGATAACTGTAACTTAAGCAGGAATCGGCCTTCGGCAAGGACCTTTTTCTCCCGAACAATGTACACATTTATCTCGAAGGGGAGTCTAGAGAGTGTTATCTTAAGCCTGATGGGAGTCTAGAGAGGAAGCTATAAAATAAATAGATAAGTGTATAAATAGATAAAAAAACACAAGCCCTTCCCTCATAAACACAGCAGCAAGCACAAACGGCCCTCATAGAAGCGGATCATAATACTCGCACGGCATCAAAAGGTTAGCCACATAGAGGGGTGTGGGTATTATAATGTATCCACTTTGTCCGTGTGAGTCCATAGAGGTATTGTTGTGTGCGGGGGGGGGGAGAGAGAGAGAGAGAGAGAGAGAGATGAAATTGTTAGTCAAAATATATAGACTTCAGAGGTTATCGACCCTTCTAAATCATTTAGACAGCACACTACAAGTGTGCTCTTCCCAAGCCTTCTGGCATCTAGCCAAAAATCTCTCCAACAATTTTTCTTCTTCGTCTGTCCCTCCTCTTTTCCACTCCGATGGCACCACCGTCACTTCTTCCTCTGACAAAGCTGAACTCTTTGCTAACACTTTCGCTAAAAACTCCACTTTGGATACTTCTGGTGCTATTCCTCCCTCTCCACCTCCCTTTCTCCTACTTATGCCTTACATCATAATCTCTTCTAAGGATGCACTTTCCACCCTCTCTGGGCTTAATACTAAGAAGGCGTACGGACCGCATGGAGTCCCTCCTGTTGTACTCAAAATCTGTGCTTCCACGCTGACTCCCTGCCTAGGCAAATTCTTCTGTCTTTCTTCTAACGTCTTCCTTTCTTGCTGGAAGTTCGCTCTCATTCAACCTGTCCCAAAGAAGGGTGACCGCTCTCAACCCTCCAACTATCGTCCAATTGGTCTAATTTTTTGCATCTCTTAAAGTTTTTGAAACTACTCTTACCTCAAAATGTCTTCAGCATTTATATACCCATTACCTACTCCCAGACCGCCAGTATGGCTTCCTTATAAGGGTCGCTCTACTGGTGATCTTCTTTCTTATCTTACTAACTCTTGGTCATCCTCCATTTGGGACTTCCATAGCTGCGGTTATGGACGGCCACCGTTCATTTCCTCAACCTATCAAATCCAGGGTTCTGTCCTATCTCCAATTCTCTTCCTATTATTCATTAACCCGGGAGCTACGGGAAGACTCTTAAGAGTTCCCCCGGCGGACTGCGGGAAGACTCTTAAGAGCAGAGCTTTTGAACGCGTACCAAAACCGCGCATTTATAGGCAGGCGGCTAAAAATTGGTGTGGGTATAGTACTACATGTCAACTCTCGACACCACCCCACTACACGCTCGCCCCGCACTCGTGCAAGCACCACCGCGCCAGTAACCAAGCACTAGTCATGGAGCCCACACGTCCCTCACGCTCGCTCCCTGATGACACAACCAGCCCTCCTTCTGGTGGTGTCACCCGCCGTGGAAGGCAGAGGGTGGCTGCTAAAGACCCTAGCTACCAGTACGACACGCCCTACAGCTCGGAGGACGAAACACCAGCACCCAAAGCACGGAAAACACGTGCAAGCACGGCAAAGGTACAGAGGTCATTGGTGTTTCGGGACACTGCCACCACGACCCAGGCCACTGCAACAACCACTACCACCACCACTGCCACCCCTGCCACCAGTACCAGCGACGCAGGAGGCCGCCCTAGGGCTGCAGAACCTGCGGGGGCAGGCAAAATCAAAGGCACGGGCATAGGGAAGAGAACCCGTATGCCTGCCACAGTGACCCTACCACCACCACCACCACCAGCCACCCCTGGCCCGGCTGCCCCTGCTGCCCCTGCCACCCCTGCCCAAGGAAAAGGGAAGGGGAAGGGGAAAGGGAGAGGGAATGCGACTGCTGGCCCTGCTGTCCCTGCTGCCCCTGCTGCCCCTGCTGCCCCTGCCGCCCCTGCCCAAGGAACAGGAAAACAGAAAGGGAAAGGGGCGACAGGCACCACCATCATCTTGCCTGCCTCCAGGGCCACAAGACCACGCACCACTGCCGCCCCTGCCGCCGCCCCTGCCGGCCCTTCTGTCCCTGTCCATAAGACTCCCGTACGTGCTACAGTGACTCGAAAAACTCTGACACCATCCAAGTATGCCGCCCTGCTGTTCGATGTTGATTCGCAGGGCATTGGCAGCCCGGGTTTCGACGACGACGCCCTAGCACGGGACCAAGGGTGGGGGGATTTGGGAGTGGACAGTGGCAGTGAGTCCGATGTCGGTGACGCGAATGAGGAAGGGCGTCTGTCAAGTGAAGAGGAGGGTGATGATGATGCTATGTTGTATCGCGACCATGGAAGTGATATTTCAGACGCAGAAGCAGACGCAGACGACATTCCGATCCCTGGCATGCCTTCGTTCGAGTGGTCTGACGGGGTCAATTTTGTACCTGACGTGCCCCAGTTCAATCCTGGGACGTCCGGTACAACTGCTGACTGGCCCTGTGACAAGCACGCAAACGAAAGCGACTTCTTCCTCGCTTTTTTCGATTTTGAGGTAATGACTTACATCGTTGCCCAAACAAACTCCTACTACAGGTGGGTGTTTGGCATATTGGACGTCATTTCTCCAAAAGCGAGAATACGCGGCTGGGTGGATACGACTGTGGAAGAATTCATGACGTTCTTTGCCTTGTTGTTCCTCATGCCTCTTTGCAAGAAGCATGTGTTGCAACACTACTGGAAGCACGACCCTCTCATCGCCACCCCAACTTTCAATAAGTTCATGACTCGTGACAGATTTTTGTTGCTGCTAAGATTTATGCACTTTGCAGACAACGACAATCCTAACAGGATTAACAGGATATGGAAAGTTCGGGATGTGTTCACCATGTTGTTGGAGAGGTATAGGAAATACTTTTACCCCTTCCTCAATTTGGTGATTGATGAGTCGCTCGTGCTCTTCAAAGGAAGTCTTGTTTTCAAGCAGTATATCCCCTTGAAAAGGCATAGGTTCGGAATCAAGCTCTTCGTTTTGTGTGACTGCGAAACTGGAATAGTGCTTGACATGATCGTGTATACAGGCACTGACATTGACATACCGAAAGCCGCTGCCGGTGACCCCATGGGCATGTCAGGTGCCATCGTCAGGAAAATGTTGGCACCTTACCTGGGCAAAGGCCACATCATCTACACTGACAACTGGTATACTTCTCCTGCTCTCTGCCAGTTTCTTCATGACAACCAAACAGGGTCATGTGGCACTGTCAGAAAGACAAGAAAGTTTATGCCTAAGTTCACAGGTAATGTCATTCCTCTGTCAGATGCCTCCTCCAGTGACACACCTTCTGAAGACGACCTGGCCCAGGAACACCGCGAGAGGCATGTCCGAAGAAGGCGACGAAAGGGGCAGAAATACAAGCAGCTAGAAAAGTGTGGGAAAGTGATAGCACTGAAGTGGAAGGACAAACGAGACGTCCACCTGCTTTCCACCGTCCACACAGGTGCCCAGATGGACTCTGGCAAAATCCAATACAAAACCAGGAAGACCATCTACAAGCCCGACATGTTTTTTTTTTTTTTTTTTTTCTTTCTATATTCCAACTTACTTCCCTCCGGGCATAGGCTGAGAGCCTTAACATTCACCGCTTTACAATGAACAGTGAAGCCTGTGAGGTCTTGTTCCAGTCTAGGGAGTGAGACATGTGAAGCACGTAGAGTACAACGAGCCTGCTGCCTTCACATGAGGCACGGTGCTCACCATGGCCCGAACGACCCCATCTCTGAAACCACCTCGTTCCCGTGCTTCACTGTCTCACCCCTACACTCGGACTCTCACACTTACACACACACAACGCCACCTGTTGAGCAGATAACTCACCAGGCATTGCACCCCTATAGCATATTTTGAATATGGGAATATTCATACAGCGCTATTTAATCAGGGAACAATGAGGGTATTTTATTGACGTTTCGGTGGGCTTGTGGTAATGCACTGATACTAGGTACAGCACAAATTCCATCCCAATAATATCTTCCCATTGATACATCGGGATTTGAACCCGGGACCTTTGGATTACCAGGCCAGTGGCAAGACCACTCCACCACACCTCCCCAGTAGTGGACTATACCAAGAACATGCGCATGGTGGACAAGTCTGACTGTCAGCTGTCAGGCGTTGAGTGTCTGAGGAAGACTGTGAAGTGGTATCACAAGCTCTTCCTCCACCTAGTTGACATCACGATGCTCAACGCCTACAACTTGTGGTTGGTGAAGAGGGAGATGTCCCCAAACCGGAAGCTGAAATTCCGGGAGTTCGTGTATAACGTGGCATACCAACTCCTGGAGAAGTATGGCACCACCACTCACAGACGTACGGCATGGCGTGGGGATCACGTTCCTGACAGAATCCAGCTGGGTGTCGAAAGACACTACCCAACCAACACCGAGCTGATTGGCACTCGTCACAGGCAGGTGCAGTGCCACGTCTGCAGCTCCAGTGTGAGAAAACTCCACGTCACCAAAAGAGTCACCTCAATGTGCGCGGAGTGCAAAATTGCACTCTGCTTGGGTGACTGCTTCAGGGACTACCACACCTTCAAGAACTACTGAGTGTCGCCCCCTGCCCTGCCCTGCCCTGGACTTGCCCCGTGCCCTGCCCTGGACTCGCCCCCTGCCCTGCCCTGCCCTGGACTCGCACCCTACCTTACCTGACCTGACCTAATTGATCACGCTACCTCATAATGTAACATATATAATTTATATAATGTATAAGTTCCAAAGATGTCCCTGTGATATAGCTTTTACATTATATAATTGTATGTTTCATTATTTAGTTTATAAGTTTCAAAGATTTACATGTAATATGCCTTCTTTTTTTAGTATATCAATATATATGTTTGTTATAGCCTTAGTAATGTGTATATATTTTCTTACCTCAAATGAATTGTCAAAAATAAATATGTTTCAATAAATCCTGTCAAACTTACTACGATAATAAAATAAAACAATAAAAAAAAAAAAAGGTCATGTCATTGTATTCTTACAATATGATATATTCTATGAATATTTCATATTGTTTGAATACAATGGCATGATCTTGTAAACAAAAAAAAATATAAATTTTTTTCTAAACAGTATAAAACCTTCCCCATAACCCCCTGTTGGATTCGATCCCACTACCCTACCATACTTTGAGTTTTCCAGTCCGCGACCTTACCAACCATGCCACAGGAGCTCATACCAAATGTCACTCAAAACTTCGTGTCTACAATCGAAATGACAATATACAAAAAAAAATGAATTATCCCACCAATTTACGTTTGTAAATTGATGGGATTATCAATTATATCATGCCAAGGTTTATAAAAGTTTGTCTCTGTCAAGAATTAGTAATTATATAACTGTATTCTGTCAAAAATTGCCCAAACACTCAGCAAAATTGCCCCTCTCAGTGTGACTCCAGTCATTATCACACGGTCAAGCGGTCACTGGGTGACCCTTGCTGCTCCCTCCAGCCACAGCAGCTTTGTCTGGGAACAAAATTTGTATAAATACAATAATGCATAAAATACTCTTCACAAATACATTTGTATTGTATAATATTGTAAATAATAGTGAATAATAACTGTGTGGGTGTCGAAAATTGCTCAACCATCTTTCTTATATCTCGCCTTACGCGCGTATATTGGATTATACATAGTCATGACTGTCATACAAATACTTGCAGTAGGTCTCGAATATACATTTAGATTGCATATTACTTGGAAATAAATAAATATAAGTTTTCTGGTGGCAATCTACCATTTCGCAAGTGTAAGGCGACACCAGTCTATATTTAGCTCTCTATCAAAAAGGTAAGCCGATGTTTACTGACCACCCTCGTTCCTGGTCTATAATATAGTACTTTATTTACAGTCAATGGCCTACATGTTTCTGTGGTACTTCACATGTGTCTAAAATGCAATGTCTGCTTGCATACAAATGCAATTCTGAAGTCCATTTATATGTACGACATACGCATTTCTCACTTTCTCTCTCTCTCCATTCCTGACTCATGTTATTGTAGACCTCTTGGTGGCAACGAACACCAGACACCTCCTAGACATAAGGTTCAAAATCCCAAGACATCCATACGCCTGGGGCGCCTCCACAATTATCACACAGCTGCATATGTTTACTGCTAGATCTCCCTGCCTTCACTCTCTCCACGACTCACTCCCTGCCTCCCTGCCTCCAACCCACCCACCCACCCTTTTAGGCTTCCGTCTGCTAGAAACTCATTGATAATGTGCGTAAATATCGCATGAATTGGTCTATATGCGGTATATATATTGATATATGGCACGTCTACATACGTACAAGTCTGTATTATAGCATGACAGTGCTCTAAGTACGAGATATACGTAATATTATAGCGCAAACCACACTCTCATCTCATAAATTGCCGCCAAACCTCCAACCCATCTTCATTCCCGCCTAAAAATTCTTTGATAATTCCCTTATATATTGCAGTTCTTGGTCACTATGAGGCATATTCATTGTTATATGGGTGGCCTACACACGTATACGTACTCTACATAGCCTAAAAGCGATAAAAAAAAGGAGATATACGTGATAATACGCGGTAACCCACCCCCTCCTCCCTCTCGTTCTATCCCCTGGGCGCGTGAAAATTCGGCAGGGAAATCTCGTCGCTCGATGACAATCTAGCCGCGCGTTGCCATTCGCTCCACATTTTTCAACTACGGACCGTTCCCCCCCCCCCCCCAGAAATTTTTTGGGGGGTCAAATAAATATGGGCCAATGCACGCAAACATTCCCTACACGCTGATATACTTTTTATCTAAATTGGCAATGGGTCCCAAAATCATCATACATGCGCACAGTATGACCCTGTAAAAAACTCCCTGTGCGCCGCGGAGAGGTTAACAACCTTCTCAATTGCACCTCCAGCCCCATTCACTCATATGCCGACGACTCTACATTACACTATTCAACTAGCCTTCCTCAAAATAACTCACAGCAGTAACTCCAAAACTCACGAAGGGAAACCATAAAGCACCTAGCTTTGGATCTCTCTACTATCTATAATTGGGGCAGAGAAAACCTTGTTACTTTCAATGCTTCCAAAACTTAATTTCTCCATCTGTCTCCTCGTAGCCCCCTTCCAGAAAACAATGACTTACTCTTCAACAACATACAAATTAACCCTTCATCTTTTCTTAATATTATCGGTGTCTCTTTTTCTTATGATCTCTCTTCGAAGATCATATTACCACTCTTACTAAAACAGCTTTCCTGAAGCTGGGTGTACCCAACTGCCTCCGGGGGTTCTATACCCCTTTGCAGCTTCTTGCTCTGTACAGGGGCACAGTGCGTCCATGTATTGAGCATTGGTCGCACGTGTGGGGTAGTTCCTCTCGCACAGCACTTCTAAACAAAGTAGAAAAGAAAGCCTTCCGTCTCATTAACTTACGTCCACTCACCAATTCTCTGCAGTCTCGCTCTCTTCGCCGCAATGTTGCATCTCTCTCACTGTTCTACCTATTTTACAATAATCAGTGTTCCTCGGAGATCTTTCAGTGTATAGCACCCCCTCTTCATAGAACATGTAGCACCGTATTGCAACACAATCCCACCCATACTCTGTGCAGCTCTCCAATCCAAGAGTGAAACGTTATTCTCAATCTTTCTTTTATTCAACAGCTTATCTCTGGAACTCTTTCCCAGAATCAGTCTTTCCCTCATCCTGTGACTTAAATTGCTTCAAACATTTTGGCTCGAACGTCCCTTGATTTTGGCCCTGTCACTCTTTCAACTCTGGGAGACATACACGACACAGGCAGTTCTGCCTTTTGTCTCCCTCACTCAAATAGAAACAAAATATAGAGTATATAGAACTAGACTGAAGGGGGATTATGTTATATGTCTGAAATATCCATTTTGATTGATGTTCAGATCAAATCAGCTATATAATGAACAAATACATATTACTCTATGTGTTTATTATATAACTGATTAATCTGAACATCAATCTAAATGGATAAACTTGCATCAACGCAGTCGCATGAGCTCCCAAACATTTGTTAAGGTCGTTGCACACTGACATGACAGCCCCTTGAAGACTGGCACGAACACCCACGACACATACAAATCCTGTGTCATGCCGAATTTACTAGAGATAGCGGCGGAAATGGCTACTTTAAAGGTCGTTGCACACTGACATGAACCTCCCTCCAGGCGAGTTCACGACTCGAAATTTCAGCCTGATACGGCGAATCGGCTACATAATTGTTGATATCGGAAATTAGCCGTGAGCGACTCTCACGGTCCAAGCGACGTATCGGGGGTCGATACGATATTTTGAGCTGTTCAAAAGTTTGAGTTCCATTATTCTCATACACAATTACATATCGTTTTATATTCATGTAGATTTGATAAATATAAATATAATACAAATGAGAGTCAGACATGGTGGAAAACTTGATTGAAGGTATAATATATGAGTGAACAATATACTGTATATAGGTATCTGGGCAGTGTGTTGAGTAAAGATGGGACTATGGATGAAGAGGTGCGGGAGAGGGTACAACAGGGGAAGAGGGTTGTAGGAACGCTAAAAGCAGTAACAAGAAATAGGGTGGTCAGTATGGAAGTGAAGAAGTCCTTGCATGACAGTGTGGTAATTCCGACACTGACTTACGGAAGCGAAGCATGGACGTTGGTTGAGAGACTCAGACCAAGAGTGAGAGCAGTGGAAATGAATTACTTAAGGAGTGCGTGCGGAGTTACATGGAGGGATAGACAGACTAATGAGGAAGTAAGAAGGAGGTGTGGTGTGGAGGTAGATGTGCTGGAAAGTGTGAAAAGGAACAACTTGAGATGGTTCGGCCATATGGAACGTATGGAAAGCGAGAGAATGACTAAGAGGGTGTACGAGAGCGAGGTGGAGGGACAGAGGGGGAGAGGTAGACCGAATATGAGGTGGAAGGATGGAGTGAGGAACTACATGAACGAAGGCGGTGCTGGTTGGGGGGAGGGGCGTCGACTGACTGGGGACAGAGGTGCATGGGGGCGGTTCGTTCGTGGCCACCCCTTCGGGGATCACGGCGTCAGGCAATAGATAGATAGATAGAGGTATGAAATACAATTAAATACATACCGGTAATAATTAAATAATAAATAATAAACAAAAAAATAAATAAAATAATACAAACACGAATGAAGGTATAATATATAAACTGACCGTCGGCAATGTATGTAACGCTAAACCCCAGCGACGCAGACGTCTGCGTCAGTGTCACTCCTGTCCCAATTACTCAGGTCCTATGGCACCTAGAGGGCTCAGATTTGTATGGGAACTGTGTAAGTATCCCACGCACCCATGCCAATGGTTGAAAACTCTCAAAGTCCAACCGCGTGCGCGTGAGCGCGCAAAAACCTGTTTTTGGGGGAAATTGCCTTCAATTTTATACTCTTGTAAAATCCGTTTTCAGGGGCTCCGTAGGACCATTTTTTGAGCTTTTTGATCGGTTTTTCGTGGTTTTCCCTTCATTCCTAACCCATTCGCTATTGTTTCTGGAAAAAAAAATCAGAATCAGCCGGTCTTGGGTGGTACATTTATAAATATTTAGCTGGTACTCAGCGGGTTAAAATATATACTAACAAAAAAAAATGAGGGTATAATATATCATTGACTACTATATATAGGTATAATCTATAATAAAATATATATCTGTACTAAAATAAATAGTTGCAGAATATGTGATTGGTGCTCAGGCACGCCCCTTTTGTACCTTGACAGGTCATCGGTTGCACGTTTCACGGCTAAGTTACGATGTTCAAATACCATTCTTCTGAGTTGTATCGCAGTCTTTTGGGTCATATTTTTTTCCGTGGATATTTTAGTGTACCCTTTGCACGACTTTTCTCATCACCCACGGCTAATTTACGATATTCACAATTATGTTGCCGATTCGCCTTATCAGAATGAAATTTCGAGTCGTGAACTCGTCTGGATGGGCTTTCATGTCAGTGTGCAACGACCTTTAGTATCTGTATAGTCAACTCGTTTATCCGCAGAGTCTCGGAAATTTTATTTATGCAAATGTATTTGTTCAGATTGCTGCAGGAAACTGTAATGCTTATACATTTTTTATTTCATCTCTTTTCCATTTTATGCATAGTACATTATATTGTGTACATACACTTTTAACCTTTTCATAAGCCTAAATAATATCATGAAACTCTGCGGATTATACGAGTACATAGAAGCCATTTCCAATATGGTGACAGATAAATGATTGCATGTTTGTCCAGAGAAGGTCAGGGAGAGAGGAATCAAATATGAAAAGCATGACAGATTATTCAAAGAGGATGAAAGGTTTGTGTGTGTGTGTGTGTGTGTTCTTGGGGGAGAGAGAGAGTGAGAGAGTGTGTGTGTGTTGAGAGAGAGCGAGAGGGATATAGAGAGAGAGAGAGAGAGAGAGAGGTGGAAGATGGAGATGATCAGTTAAACAGCCATGCCATATAAACAGATATAAGCTACACATAAACAATAGGAAAGGAGAAGTAGGAATTTTGAAGCGAGTACAAAAAAAAAAAACTAACGTACAGTCACTCATAACAATTCGTGGACCACACCTATTTCTAATTATGGGAATTTATCGCATGAATAACATTTTGTATACATCAACTACAACACTCTTTATACAATTTATGGAAAGACAAGCTTCATCTCTCTCTCTCTCTCTCTCTCTCTCTTTCTCTCTCTCACAAAAGCAACTTTTGTCATTAGGTGGAAGTCAAGGTAATTCCGAGCCAAAGTAAGGTGATCTCCGGGCCGACCACCAGGTGCCACTTAACCCCTTAACCCTTCAGCCGCTTAACCCTTTAGCTGTTTCACCCCTTAACCCTTCAGTCCTTTCACCCCTTAACCCTTAAGCCCTTTATTCTTTAACCCGTTCACCCCTTTACTCTTTAACCTGTTCACCCCTTACCCTTAATTAACCCCATAACCTTTCACCCCTTAACCCTTTAGCCCTTCATCCCTTAAAGCTTTCACCCCTTAACTCTTTAGCTCTTTCACCCCTTAACCCTTTCACCCCTTAACCCTTCCACCCCTTAACCCATTCACCCTTTAACCCTTTCACCCCTTAACCCTTTCACCCCTTAACCCTTTCACCCCTTAACCTCTAAACCCCTTAACCCTTTCACCCCTTAAACATTTCACCCTATAACCCCTTAAGCTTTTCACCCCTTAACCCCCTTAGCCCTTTCACCCCTTAACCCCCTAACCCCTTAACCCTTATACCCCTTAAACCTTTCACCCCTTAACCCTGATGCCCCTTAACCCTTTCACTCCTTAAGCCTTTCAGCCCTTAACCCCTAACCCTTTAACCCTTTCACCCCTTAAACCTTTCACCCCTTAACCCTGATGCCCCTTAACCCTTTCACTCCTTAAGCCTTTCAGCCCTTAACCCCCTAACCCCTTATCCCCTTAACCCTTTCATCTCTTAACGGTACCCTTTAACCCTTTCAGTACTCGAGGACGGCCTAATATTAGACGATTTTACTCTACGTTGAAAAGCTCTCTAGGAATCAAAGTGGTAATTTGTCTATCTCATTTATCCCTCTGAATTCCAAAGTGTCTACCTAAGCTTAAGGGGGTCCACCTCGTTTTTTTTCTCTCTCTCTCTCCATCTCTCTCTTAGCTGAGAATCCCAGGGAGACTCAAGTGAAAATGAGCCTGTAACAGAATAATTAATAATTTTGTAAAACTTGGTGAAGCACCGTTAAAAAGGCTTTGCCTTTCTTTGTTTTTTCGGGGGCTTTAATCAAAGGTAAAAAGGCTGTGTTTAATTACTTGATTATATCTACTTCAATATCGTACGACATGAAATAGATATACAAATTATTTGACTTTATATAAATGCCTAATCCTGTAAAATGTGTGTGATGGATTAAATTAAATAATATTATGAAACAAGGACAAATTATCTCGTATACTCAACCCACATACGTCCACCAGGCACAGTGGCGCTAATAAGTCATATGTCTCAGCTGTCATTATGTTTGACTCGCTCTGTTCTGTATTAATGTCTGCCAGATGTTGAATAGGGTGGGTAAGTGTAGGTACCTGTTTGTATAGCCAACTTGAAATTCATAAATCCTGTTTAGATATTGCCGATACCAATTATTGATCAATATATACTTGGTGCCGAGACATCACTTTTTAGGACGACTGTACTCAGCTATTTGTATATATAATTACCTACATTGCAATATAATTTGTTATTCATAGTATAATTAAAATGTTATGCAATATAATGTTGGTAACAATTAACCCCTTCTGTACCTGCAACGTCTTTTAAAATTTGTTCTAACTATCTTTAGATTTTTTTTTTTTGCAGTTTAGGAGGGATCCTGTGGTAGTTACAATGGTCAAATGAGATAGTTCGAAGCCTGTTAATTGCTGGAGGTCCTTTTCATGCTGAACAAAATTGTCTAATAGCAGCCAGAGTAAATTTAAAAGGAGGGCACCGGTACTGAAAGAGTTGATTATTATATCTTATCCGAGTCGCTTAATCGCTTTATAGTCAGGTGGCTTAGCGGCAAATATTACCATTATCGTTACACGGCGGATAAAAGTAACACATTTTGTATGAGGCTTCCTTAGGGTCTAATAATGAATTTTAGAAGGGGTGCCCTCCAGAAAATTAGGAGAATATATAAAACCCCTATATTGAAGGTGGAAAAATAGCATTTTTCTCAAACCATAAACATCGCAATTAGACAGTATTGATTGAAGATACATTAAATTTGATACCTCACTTATGAAAGGAAATTATATTTTGCATCTTTTTTATTCTATGCACTTTTTGTATCTGATTCATCGTTATATGAGGGTTGAGTTTTTTTTTAGTTTTTGAGCTAGATGTTTTTAATTGTAATAACACGATACTGGTTAAAGATACATTACATTTGAGACCACACTTAAGAAAGGAAATTATATTTTGCATATTTTTCATCCATAACACTTTTTTTTATCTGATTCACCATTTAGGAGATATTGATTTTTTTTTTAAAGTTGAGTAATTTTGTTTGTAAAATTTACCAATTTCTAAGAATAATATCATTATAGGAATGTAATGCCTATAATTATATTATTCCTACAAATTGGTAAATCAGAAACAAAATAATACTCAAAAATAAAAATAAAATTTATCTCCTAAACGGTGAAGCAACTATAAAAGTGTCACAGATGAAAAAGATGCAACATTTAACCCACAGAACCCCAGCGACGACACGTTTGCGTCAGCAATGTATGTAACGCTTAACCCCAGGGATGCATAAGGTGCGTCCTGGTTAATTACTCCGGTCCTATGGCACCTAGAGGGCTCAGATTTGTATGGGAACTGTGTAAGTATCCCATGCAACAATGCCGATGGTTGAAAACTCTCAAAGTCCAACCTCGTGCGCGTGAGCATGCAAAAACCTGTTTTTGCCTGTTTTTGCCTACCCCTTTCCCCATGTTAATTCCGACTTTCGGGCGCACCGTAGGACCCCTTAATGACCTAGGGGATCGTTTTTTTGTGGGTTTTCCTTCATTTCTAACCCATTCCTGGTGTTTTCTTGAAAACACAATTTTTTGACAACCCTCTGGTCCTGGGGTGTACATTTATTATTAACTAGCTGGGGTTCAGTGGGTTAATTTCCTTTCTTAAGCGTGATCTCAAATGTGATGTATCTTTAACCAATATAGTGTTATGACAATTAAAAAATATTAGCTCAAAAACTAAAAGCTTCAATATCTCGTAAACGTAAACGGTGAATCAGATAAAAAAAAGTGCATAGAATAAAAATGATGCAAAATTATATTTCCTTTCATAAGTGAGGTATCAAATTGAATATATCTTCAACCGATACCGTCTAATTACGATTTTTATGATTTGAGAAAAATTCTATTTTTCCACCTTCAATATAGGGTTTTTTATAATTATGTTCTCTTAATTTTCTGGAGGGCACCCCTTCTAAAATTGATTATTGGACCCTAAGGAAGCCTCATAAAAAAATTGGTATTTTTATCCGCCGTGTAACAATAATGGCAACATTTGCCGCTAAGCCACATGACTACAACTTATGCCTGTACATTTGTATGAAAATATATATTTTTCATGGATTTGTTCAATAATAATATAATATTAGAGTATAGAATACAATTTCCTATCCATGTAATGCCTATAATGATATTATTCTTAAAAATTGGTAAATTTTACAAAAAAAGTAATCCAAAATTGGAAAAACCCTCAATATCTCCTAAACAGTGAATCAGATACAAAAAGAGTCACGAATGAAACAGATGATAATTTTAATTTAATTTCTTAAGTGTGGTTTCAAATTTAATGTATCTTTAACCAATATCGTGTTATTACAATTAAACAAAATTAGCCCAAAAGCTAAACAAAAAAATCAATATCTCGCAAGCGGTGAACCAAATACAAAAAGTGCATGGAATATAAAAAAAATAAAAAAATAACTTCCTTTCATAAGTGTGGTATCAAATTTAATGTATCTTCAACCAATATCGTTTAATTACATTATATATGATTTGAGAAAAATTCTATTTTTCCACCTTCAATATAGGGTTTTTATATATTTTCCTAAATTTTCCTGAGGGCACCCCTTCTAAAATTCATTAATAGACCCTAAGGAAGGCTTATACCAAATTTGGTGATTTTATAAGCCGTGTAACGAACAAATCGATAAGCCACCTGACTATTAACCCTTTGAGTACCAGCGATGTGTGCTATATTTTATTCTAGGTATATTTAGACGATATTATGCAGCATAGGAAGGATCTGTGGTAGTTAAAAGGGTTCGGTGAGATAGCTTGAAGCCTTATTATAGCCAGAGGTCCTTCCTAAGCTGAATAAAATCGTCTAATAGTTACCAGAATATGATGAAAATGAAGTCCCTGGTACTGAACGGGTTAGCCTCTTTAGGATAATGACGCCTTTCTATAATATATTCTGGTGATTATTAGATTTTATTAAGATTAGGAAGGATCTGTGGGAGTTAGAGGGCTAATTGAAATCATATTTACCCGCCTGATTGCTCGAGTTCTTTCCTAAACTGCATAACATTGTCTAATATTAGCCAGAATAAACTAGTACAAGGCATTATAATCGTCAAAGGGTTAAGGTTTTCGGCGAACCATCGATTTTGATTGGGCGAAAGTTCTTAAACTCACCAAACTAATGGGGCCAACGTCTTAAAATCTCACAAGCAATGAGGCTAAACATGAGGGAGAAAGGGGTCCAGAAAAAATCCCTCAAATGGAAATCTCCCCTTAATTGACCTTGTTAGGGTGTTTAGAAACTTACATTGCTCATCGAAAGAAGAACAGTCACTTATACAAAATCGTGGACGCCCCTCCCCCCCCCCCCCCTCCCTATGTTTTTCTTTACAATTATTACTATCTGGATATATTTCTTTACAATTGTTACTATCTGGATATATTTTCTTTATAATTATTACTATCTGGATATATTTTCTTTACAATTATTACTATCTGGATATATTTTTGGATGGAACTTGCTTTTCAATAAAGAGTATATACAGGTTTGTATGTCATGTATAGACAAAATATATTCATAAATTCGTTTCCATAAATATTTTTTCTGTAATTAGAAACTGGTTGAGGTCCACGAAGTTTTATGAGTGACTGTACTGTGGTGCTAATAAGTTATGTCCCAGCTGTCATTACGTTCGGCTTGCTCTGTGTTGTATTAATGTCTGTCAGATGTTGAATAGGGTGGGTAGTAGGAACATGTTTGTATATTTCACTCGATATGAAGAAATGAAGCTTAGATATTGCTGATACCAATTATTGATCAAAACATACTTGGTGCCGAGACATCACTTATTAGGCCGACTGTACGTGTGTGTGAGTTTCTATAGCCGGTTCTGTATGGCCGCCTCTCATCCGGCTCTTCCGACAAATGGCCACTATTGTCCAGCCATTGTGTCCGAGTGGCTGAGGGTCATATCTGGAGACTACGGCCCAACACCTGCCGTATACAGGGAGGGTTAAGGGTATAGTGGCCGGGTTTTTGGTCTATTAGTTCATGTATTCCTTTATTTTTTAGTTTCCTCGCTAGACCTTCATCAAACTTAGAAAAACAAAGTTGTACATTTTTCGGTAAAAAAAAATCTCGGCCTAAAGCCGATTCCTTCTAAAATTACAGGTTCGCTTTCGCTCGCCAGGAAAAAAATGAGACCTAAATGGCACGAAAGGTTTTAATATTGACAAAGAAATGAGTCGAAAGGTCTCGAAATCTCCAAACTAACGGAACGAACGTCATAAAATCTAAAAATCAATGTTAAACATAAGAGAGTAGGGGGTCCAGAAAAAGCGACTACCTCCTCCTTAAAGTCAAAATGTCAGGATACGATGACGAGTATCTTCAATATATTCCGCATTTATTTGTCAACTTTATGCAGCTTACGAAGGACTCCAGGAAGGATTGTGGTGATAACTAACTTCATGAGCCCTATGATTTCCAAAACATTCTGTACTTGATCCCCCAAAACTCATCTAATAATACCACCCATAGACCACAGTAGATCTGGACTGGACACGAAAATGGAACTTTGCAGTAAGGGACCCAAAATCGGAGAACAAGCCCCCAAGTTCGAACCTCAAAACCGCGAAAATATAACATTTTCGCGGTTTCGAGGTTTGAACTTGGGGGGTTGTTCTCCGATGCAGTCCATTACTGCAAAGTTCCATTTTCGTGTCCAGTCCAGATCTACTGTAGTCTATTTACCACCATGTAATATAACATTACCACCATATACTAATATATCTATCTATCAATATACTCAGGCCAAATCCCCAGTTTTCCTAAAACAAATTGTTGGGGGGGGGGGGGGGGGCATTCAAGAGAGAGCCAGAATAGGGACAACACAAAACACAACAGCAAAGAATGAACACACAAAACACAAAATCAAAATACACTCAAAATAATAATACCACCATATGATATAATAATACCACCATATGATATAATAATACCACCATATACTATTATCACCATAAACCATATTACAACTTGGAAGGGTGCAGTATGGCGCGCTTAGCCTCTTATGTACCGGTGACGTCCTTTTAACTTTATTCTAGCTACTATTAGGCGATTTTAATCAGTTTCGAAAGGGCCTGCAGCAATTAACAGGCTTCGAACTATTTAACTTTTAAAACCCATTTTACTACCACAGACTCTTCTTAAAGTGCAAACAGTCCTCTAAATGTAACTAGAATAAAATTAATAAGACGCCGCCAGTACAGAAAGGGTTAATCAAAATAACCTGTCATAAATTTACCTATAGAAGACACCACCACCACTTCCCTACGCTCCTGTCTTACACTACATCTCAGGATTCTCTTTAATCTTCACTCCTCTTCAAACAGTGGAGAGATTTTGGTTTTCTTTACATAACGGGCTGGGGAGCATACAAAGGCCTCATTCCCCCGTAATTGAAGATGGGTAGTTAAAGATTAAATATTTGTAATTAACTCGTAGAGGACCGGTGACGTCCTTTGCATTACATTCTGGAAACGATTAGACTATTTTATTCAGCCTTGGAAGGACGTCTACCCATTATAAAATAACCTACTATCTCCATTAATCCTTTTAGCTACCATATATCCTTCTTAAACTTAATAAAATCGTCTAAATTTAGCTAAAATCAAATATAAAACAGACGTTGCTGGTAAAGGAGGGGTAATCATTAACCATTTATTCAAAACATCATGTAAGAACATGCATCTCTTTATAGGGGGCGTATCGGTGTTTCTGGACCCCCTTCTCCTTCATGCATAGTACCATTTGTTGTTAGATTTTAAGACATTCGTCTTATTACTTTGGCGATTTGCAAACTTTTCGTGTCATTTGGGTGTCGTGTTTTTCCTGGCGAGCGATAGCGATCTTGTGAGTATCCTAGGTTCGAGTCCTTGGAGTGCCACATCTATTCGATTATTTCATTAATTGAGTTTAGAAGTAAAGTTGGTTGGTGGACAAATATGATTTAGGAGGAACCGGCCTTCGACCGAAACATTTTTCTACCGAATAATGTACAAATTCATCTCCCCTATAAATATATTGTCTGAATAAACCCCAAACGTTTGAGGATATACTTCAACGCAATAATTATAAGACCCTTCGTCCCAGTCGTTTCAAGAAGGGCCTGTCTAGTGAGTGGTGTATTGAAGCTCGATCAACTCATCTTTAGGAGTGATTACATAAGACTCTGCTTCAAGGAGGAAGGAAATGAACATCTTCCTTGTAGCAACAGAGGGATGGTCAAAACACTCCGGCTTGATATACAAACACACTCACAGTATATACATCTATCTCTCTCTCTCTCTCTCTCTCTCTCTCTCTCTCTCTCTCTCTCTCTCTCTCTCTCTCTCTCTCTCTCTCTCTCTCTCTCTCTCTCTCTCTCTCTCTCTCTCTCTCTCTCTCTCTCTCTCTCTCTCTCTCTCTCTCTCTCTCTCTCTCTCTCTCTCTCTCTCTCTCTCTCTAATCTACTCTGGCACATACCCCCATTTTTTTTTTTTTTTTTTTTTTAAAGTATTCTTTATTCAGATAACACAATAATATGTAATAAAATAATTGATTGGAGAACAATGAATTGTAAATTAAATGCACATACGTTTTTTTACCGGCTCGGTAGTGTAGTAGAACACGTATCTGCCTCCCACTCTGGAGATTCGTGTTTAATCCCACGCTCAAGCATGAAGGTTCTTCATATATATACACTGGTAGCAGATACCATTGCCCTTGAGCAACGGAATGGGAAATAATATCTGGTAAAACAACTTTGGTCAAACGCTACTGAATCTCGGATTAAGGCTAGAAAAAATTGTGCTTAATAAGTAACCTGAACATTATTATTATTATTATTGTTATTATTGTTATGCCGCTTCAGTATTATCTATTAACAATCCGGGTTTCGGATATTAAGATTTGGAATATGCTCAAACAGGAACACATCGAGTTTAGTGAATATGATAAGTATTAACTAAATCAGGCAACGATAACACAATAAACACACAGGTTAGATTACACTCTTATTTATTCAATGGCATAGAATACAGGTTATGTGGTAGTTTGTATATGATAGTTTGTAGTTTGATAGTAGATAGTTTGTATATGATAGTTAGTATATGATAGTTAGTATATGATAGTTTAAATCTGAATTCAACTATCAAAAGTTTATTGCGAATAATCTCTCACACGAGACACGAAAAATAATATTCGATCATAGATGAGGTAAAATCACACGGGTTGAGGAACTCAGATTCACAGTAAATATAGTGACTGAATCGGAATAGATAAAATATAATTTAATATAGATTGGGATAAATTAACCAACTAATTAAGAAATGCAAATGAAAGAGCGTGATAATATAGCTTAACACAGCTATCTTGAATAGGCGTACACGACGAAGTTGCACTTATGAAATACCAAATATGGCATGAAAGGAGTTCTGAATAAATTAACAAATTCCTAAAAGAACGCAAAACTACTGTAGCGTTGTAATATAACGTAAATATAATTATAATCAATGGATTCCTAGATAAGGTAATACATAGAATCAATAGCCAAATAGTAGGCGGAATCGATAAAGGAATGTACAATCTGAATTCCTAGATTGGTGTGGAAAGAATTATATGACCCGAGTAACGTATATTATCAGATTATTCACAAGAACTAATAGAGATCAGATATCTTGATACAGAATTCATTCTAACTCGACGGAAAGGGTTCTTGACTTTCAAATAAGGGAAATAGTATTATAAGGATTCTCTGGAGATAATTATGCGGATATAAGGATCCTGAATTGGGCGTAGGTTCTAGGTATATATTGGATTAGAGAAGGGAATCAGTTCACGTTATACACTTTTACTTCGACTTGGATACACAAAGAATAATAAACACCTACGAATAAAATCTGAGAGTATTCTGACTAAGTAACACGTGTAAAAATGACTATGTAACGTACGTACAATTAAGGGTCTGAAGGATTAACACAATTTATCGTGGCAATATCTCGTACTTAATGAATCACTGTACGGATCAAAGTTATTGGAATCTTACATGGGAATCAAAGGTTCAGGATAGATCTTAGGCACAGATCTATAATTAAATGTAATAGAATATTCGCATATTTTATCTTACCTTCACAATAATAGCCACAACTTAAAACACTCAGAGACACTTAGGGTAAAGGGTAGAGGTAGCCATGAACGAGAATCTGGATGACGTAGGACTCGTGGTTCTGCTGGGCTGGACGTCAGGGGGAACTGCCTCTCTCTCAGGTACAAGGAAGTTGGTTCCGGGCTCCTCTGCACACTTTCGTTCAGGATTGAGACTCGATACCAATCCTTTCCCACGGCCGGCTTAACCAGTGGAAGGAAGCAATAGTATTTGCTCACTTCCTTCAGTTTCAGTCAGACTATAGTCAGTTTATTTTTAGAACTCAGGTTGATATATCTCAATAACATAGGGACATGTGAATATCATTGTTTTGGCTATGGTGAAGGCAATTCTTAATCTAAAAATACACTGAAGTTATTTATCTAAACTTACGGAGATTCTCGATCTCTCGATATGGCCCTCCTATTTTTAAAAGGTGGCATGGTTGAGTAATGAATGATTTTCTGTTCATCGTGATATCTGGCTTTTCTTAGTTTACAGGCCATAGGTTCTTTATTTATCACTTTGGTTGCACTATTCCCAGTCTTCCCGGGAGGTGCTGTAGACGGGGTGCTGGGATTCCCATCGATGTCGATATTGCAAGGGTTCTTGGTGGGGAACTTGCATAAATAGTTCCTCACTATATTGCAAATCGGGCTGGAGCTGGTTATATGCCTTGGGCGTTTGTCTCTGTCCTTGCCATTGGAGGAGCAGGGGTCCTTGTGATTGGTCTTGGCTCGAACTCCTTTCTCGGGCAGACTGACCTAGACTCCCGGAGATTAGAGCACGGGTAGGTCTGGGAAAAGGGGTAGACTGACCTATTCCTGCCAGTATTAAAGCTTGCGAAACTGGTCAGGTCCTATTGTCTCTCTCCTTCTCTTGGTGTTGTCTTCTCCTGTTCCTCCTCGCTTCTTTGATGACAGCTATTCTGGTGTTGTGAGGCTGCTCAAGGCCATGGTTTCCCAACCCCGTCATCTCAATTATTTTGATTATGAAAATAAAAATGAAAATAATATAATAATATTAATAATAATAATTATTATTATTAGTATTATTATGATTATTATTGATTTCTTCCCTAGACCTCCATCAAGCTTAAGTGAGCCCACCTCGCTTTTGTTCTCTTTCTCTCCCTCTCTCTTTGGCTTGTATCCATTCGGCCCCATTCAGCCTACTGTTTTAAGATGTTTACCCCCATCCAGGTAGCAATATTTTCCTGGCGAGCGGTAGCGAGCCAGCATATAATTATATTTTGTTTTGACAGCAAGCTAAATTTGTACATTTTTCGTTAGAAACATTTCTCCGGCGAAGCCGGATTTCTCCATACAATGCTGGCTCGCTATCGCTCGCCAGGAAAAAATAGACACCTGGATGGGGATAAACGTCTTAAAACAGTTGGCTGAATGGAGCCGAATGGATACAAGCCAGGGAAAGAGAGAAAAGGAGAGAAAGATAAAAAATGCCGGTGACCCCCCTTCATACTCTTTTAAAGAAGGACTGAAACCTCCCATGCTCGGGGTTTGTAACTTGAGTCTGAAGGATTAACTAGAGTCCTGGGCTAAAATGACTTCTAGAAGGGCTAGAGACACGATCTCGGGATCTAAATAGGGGTTTTTGAGGACGGCGAGTTCACTAGCGACATTTTTAACACCACCTGGGGTCATCTTTAAGGTCAAAAGGTCATACTTTAAGATCAAATTAGTGAATTTTGGTTATTTTTGCCCGTTTTTTGTGTCTAACTCATAAACGGTGAGAGATGGCTGATTGTAATAAGAGGCAAGTTTGTAGAGCTGTCCAAATTTGATATTTATTATCCATAGACTCCTTTAAAGAAGGACTGAAACCTCCCATGCTCGGGGTTTGTAACTTGAGTATGAAGGATTAACTTGAGTCCTGGGATAAAATGACTTCTAGAAGGGCTAGAGACACGATCTTGGGGTCCAAATAGGAGTTTTTGAGGACGGCGAGTTCACTAGCGACATTTTCAAAGTTAAAAGGTCATATTTCTAGGTCAAATTAGTGAATTATGGTAATTTAGCCCGTGTTTTGTGTCTAACTCATAAACGGTGAGAGATGGCTGATTGTAATAAGAGGCAAGTTTGTAGAGCTGTCAAAATTTGATATTTATTATCATATATCGTATTACATAAACATTATATGCATATCACAACACTATGTCTATTACAACTATGTCTATGTCTATCACTAGTTGGAGAGCTATCGCTAGTTGGAGAGCTTTTCTTGCCTCCTGAGGCATCCCACAGCCTTTTCTTTGTCACTTACATTGAGGACATGAGCTTTCAATAGAATGTTAGCTAAAGTAGTACATGCAGCATTACTACTAGATACAGGTGCATCTACAATGGATAACAGCTCAGCAAAATGAAAGCGGCAACGCATTTTAGTCTTGTCATGCAAATTATAGGCATTTTGTACAAAAAAGACGGTTGACATAGTCGGCACACTCAGTTCACCTCTATTCAAATTATCTAGGAACTCAGATGACACCTCGTTACCATCATCATCAATGATCTCCTCCATACTAGTGCTATCACCATATTTATGAACAAGGTGTCCGGCCAAATAAACAACTTTATGCTTAAGGGTATCATCAGACCTCAAGAGTTCCTGAGTGTCTTGAGGAGTGATCTCGTCAATGAGTTCACTTCGCTCATCTGGATTTATGGAAGTAGTACAATTCTTGTCTCAATCAAGCACACGAGAACTAGATTCTGGCATAATGTCATGCTTAATGAGTGTCTGCAAATTTGCAATTTTAGCTGCAGCCATAATGTCAACTACGTCAACGTAGAAGTTTCCACCGCTTTTTGCCTGGCTTGGCCGAAAAACTTTTCCAAGGCTTCATCCGCGAATATAGCAGGAAGAACGTAGTCAAAGTCTTTCTCTGCCAGAAGCAATTTGGCAGCATCCACATTATTACGTGTGGACACAGTGAAGGCTTCAGCAGTTTGGTGAGTTAGCTTCAGCTTACGACCACCACCTTCTTGCCGTGCGCAGGTAGATATAATTTGGCAGGCCTCCTCCAGCCTAGTGAAACTTATACAGTCGCTGTCCAAGGCTGTCTGGATTCGTCGCGCTGATGGATAGCTGAGAAACGGTCTTTCACATTCATCATCTTGAACCACTCACTCATTGTCTGGGTGAGAATGATGGTGCCTTCGCTGATGCCCAGTGAATCCTTGAAGGTCTTTAAGGCAGCGACAGTCTTGTCATTGAACACCTGACATACCAATGGTACGCTCTGGCGTTGAAGGGGCTTGGGGAAAACAGCGGTGTGCATCAGCTTGGTTAAGCGAATAGGAGTAGCTCGGTTGATCTCCTAAAGCTTCCGAATATCACTCCAGTAAGCTTTGTACTCATTGCCATCTACGACAAATGAGAGTGTCTGGCCGTCAACAGTAATCCAGTTGTTGCGTACATTTTTGAAGATGTGCATGTAGTCGTACACTAAGAACATAGATTGCTCTTGAATCGATAGCACTTGACAACTTCCAGGTCCTCCAAGTTTTGAATAAACACTGCAGTTGGTATTGCAATTGTCACATATCAAAGAAATCACAGTACCGCCAGCACCAACTACAGCTGAGGCAGCTTCGATAAGGAGTTCCTTCAGCTGATCGGCAGTTAGTTTTTTGCAGGGCAAAACGCGTAGAATAATGCGTGGACCACCAAACTGGCAGGCAACTTCAACAACCATAGCATGTGAAGCAAGCATTTCATGGTCTCCACCCGCTGCAGCATTTTGAGCGTATCCTAGAACATGCCCTTCAGAAAATCGCAATGTCTCGACCAGCTTTACCTCGTCAAACATTAAATTTACCAAACGCTGCTGCGGCTTAAGCTGGTCGAACAACGTTTTGAGGTTGGAGTCCTGCAGACTACTAGAAAGCATTTGTTTTACCTTTTTTGTTGATGGTAGAATGATTAAGCCGGATCGACGAATCATTTTGTATGCACTGGGTGATATGTTGTGAAGCTGCATTGCGAAAATCATAGTATCGGTATCAAATCGGCGACCATCAGGAGGTTTGAACATAAGACGCAGCTGCGACAGAAGGAAGGTGAAATGAGCAAGCTCGTGTGCCTCAGCCATCTTGCAGAGCTGGCTTATTACGTGCTGAAGAATTTCCTGGCTTGTGTACTCATGGGTGTTTACCTGGTCAGTTATGGATCTAATCTGGGACCATTTTGAGAGCAAGCTGTTCTTCTGCTAAGGAAAAAGTCGTTTGGGCACCTCAATGCCATCTTTCTCAACTCTATTCAAGAATAGGAATCCAAAAGGTGAGGTGACTTGTTGGAAATGAAAGAACTGCTTGACAGTTTGTCCAGTAGCGTCAGTTCTTGATAGGTACAGGTTTTTCTGGTCTTATATGACGTTAAAGCCAGGAAAATAGGAGCTGATTTTGGCGCAGAAGTGGTCGAGATCTTGGATCTTGTCTGCAGCCTCATCAGCTGCCTGCACCTTCTTAGCTATGTTAGGGAGAAGGGAAACCCACTAGGACACTCAGAAATCCTTGTATGGTATTCTGGAATATGGATCCTACGTCTAGGTATGAATTGAAATATATTCGCCTAGTGGGTTTCCCTTCTCCCTAACATAAATAGGATAGAAGGTTGAGTGTCTTTTAGACTGCCGTGGTGTAGTTGATTAAAGCTTCGGCCATCGTCCTGATGGTCGGCGGTTCGAACCCCACTGAGAGATTAGAAATATTTAGTGGCTCACGTGTATTTGTGATATATATACTCAATATTTGTAACTCTCATGCTTGGTGGGGTAGCATTAAATTAAATTAATTTCGACCAGAGTTGCGTCGGGACACTCAGAAATCCTTGTATGGTATTCTGGAATATGGATCCTACATCTAGGTATGAATTGAAATATATTCGCCTAGTGGGATTCCCTTCTCCATAACATAAATAGGATAGAAGGTTGAGTGTCTTTTAGACTGCCGTGGTGTAGTTGATTAAAGCGTCGGCTATCGTCCTGATGGTCGGCGGTTCGAACCCCACTGAGAGATTAGAAACATTTAGTGGCTCACGTGTATTTGTTATAATTATTTATATACTCAATATATATATATACATATATTCTATCATTGCCGGTATATATACTTGTTTTAGTTTGTTCCTTATACCTCTATCAAGCTTCCAAAGATATCCCAAAGACTCCCCTTTCAGATAAATTTGTACATTCTTCGGTAGAAAAATGTCCCGGCCGAAGGACGGTTCTTCCTATATTACAGGCTCACTAACGCTCACCAGGTAAAAATCAACACCTAACTGGTACACAAGGGTTTGTTGGGTGAATTACTCTTTAAAAGAAATACTGTTTTATTCGTAGCATGATTTTAGAAAAGCCGCTTAACCCCTTCTGTACCGGTGACATGTTTTCAATTGTATTCTAGCCACTATTAGACGATTGTATTCAATTTAACAAGGGCCTTCAATAATTATCATGACTTCGAACTATCTCACTTAACTCTTTTTACTACCATAGATCCTCCTTAGATTGCCCAAAATCGTCTAAATATAGCTAGAAACAAAATCAAAAGACGTCGCCGGTACATAAGGGGTTAAGGAGGGATGGGCATATTTATTTGCTCATTTATATATGCTTTTATTATTAATATTTTTTCCTCCCTAGACCTCCATCAAGCTTTAACACAAAAACAAAAAAACACCCCCAAGACCCTCCTTCATGATAAATTTGTACATTTTTCTGTAGAAATCTTTTCCCGGCCGAAGGCCAGTACCTCTTGAAATACAGGCTCGCTAATGCTCGCCAGGTAAAAATCGACACCTAAATGTCATGAAGTCTTAATATTGACAACAAAATTGGGCGAAAGGTCTTAAGATCAATAAACTAATCGGCCGAACGTCTAATATTCGTAAAACTAATGTGGCTAAACATGAGGAAGAAGAGGGACTAAAAAAACTACCCATCTCCCCTTAAATTGTTATATATGCCTTTAAGCTCCTTTGTCAAATTTCTAATTCCCTGTTAACTAATATTTAGATCCTTGTGGATTACCGTATAACCTTTTTGTGCTTGTGTATTGTTGACAAAATATTCAGTGTTAAGGGGAGATGGGTCGTTTTTCTAGACCCCCTTCTCCCTCATATTATTTTAGCCCCATTAGTTTGTTTTAGATTGTTTGATGTTTGGCCCATTAGTGTGTCGATTTTAAGACCCTTCGCCCCATGTTTTTTGTCTATATTAAGACCTTTCGTTCTATTTAGTGTCGATTTTTTTTCCTGGCGAACGATAATGAGCACGTCATTTTGGAAGAACCGGCATTCGGCCGGGAAATTTTTCTTCCGAACAGTGTACAAATTAATCTAGAAGGGGGATCTAATGGATGTTTTTTTAAGTTTGATGGAGGTTTAGGGGGAAAACTAAACAAAACAATAATATGAAATAATCGACCAAAAATTAAACCCTCCCCCCTTTAATTGTTTGTGAGTTAAAACATATATTAACCGCTTGAGGATTATGAAGCGTTTTAGCAGTATATTTTGACTATCACTTGACGATTATATACAGCTTAGGAAGGATCATCAGGAATTAGAAGGGTAAATACTAACTCAATCAACCCTCTGACTTCGATATACCATTCCTAATCTGAATGAAATCGTGTAATAATAGCTGGGAAACAGAACATAAATGCGTACTGGATCTTGAAAGGGTTATATACAGCTGCGTATACTTTGCAACTCTCCAACCCAAGAGTGAAACGTTATTCTCAGTCATTTTTCTATTCAACAGCTGAGCTCTGAAACTCTCTCCCAGATTCAGTCTTTCCCTCTTCCTATCACTTAAATTGCTTCAAACTCCGTATGTCCAGGCATTTTGGCTCGAACGTCTCTTAATATTGGCCCTGTCACTCGTTCAGCTCTGGGGGAGGCTTTCGATACAGGCAGTTCTGCCTTTTGTTTCCCTCACTCACATAAACAAAATATAATTTACACAGTTAAATATCTCAAAGCAAAAGTAGGATATTAAATTTTCCAATCGTATTATTACCGTACTATGCTACTTATCTACATTTACTCACTACAGTATATCTGGAAATGTAGATATCAGATACTTCGTAATATCACCAACCAACAAATTAACTTACAATTAAACCTAATCAATGAAATTAATGAACATATCAGATACGTTATGAGGAGGTTGTTGCACACACACACACACAGACACAGACACACACACACACAAGCTCTCACTCTCACACTCAACATCTCTCTCTCTCTCACTCTCTCTCCATCGTCTCTCCCCATTAAAAGCAACGTAATGTTTTTAATTAACTGAAAATTACTTCTGTTTTTCACACGTCCGTTGACCTCCGAACTCTATGAGCTAAATACACTATAAAATACTAATACTAATAATAATAATAAAAACAAACAAAATGTATATACTGTACATGCAAATCCGTGATGAACCCCCAAATTTTGCTGCCATCCCTATTTTGCTCATGGAATCTGCTGTTGACATCTGCCAATAACAGCATTATATGTTGTGTATGTATATGAACAGATTTATTTTAACCCCTTCTGTACCAGCTACGTCTTTATAATTGTATTCTAGTTACATTTAGACGTTTTTGTGCAGTTTAAAAAGGATCTGTGGTAGTAATAAGGGTTAAGTGAGATAGTTAGAAGCTTGTTAATTGCTGGAGGCCCTTTTTAAAATAAATACAATTGTCTACTAGAAGCCATAGTAAAGTTAAAATGACGTAGCCAGTAAAGAAGAGGTTAAAAGGGTAGTGCTTGTTTTAGGTCTATATATTTATATATTTTTTAGTTTACTCGCAAGATAAACCCAAAATTACCCCTAGACCCCTTTTCAAGTTATATTTGTAAAAAATTGATAGAAAATGTCGCGGATGAAGGCCGGTTGCTTCTAAAACTACAGAGTTGCTATCGCTCGTCAGGAAACACATCGATACCAATGTTTTTCCTTTATGTGAGTGAGGGAGACAAAAGGCAGAACTGCCTGTGACTGGTAATCCGCAGAAGAGTACAGAACAACTACCTGACTCTGGAACCAGTCACTCTTGCACATTTTTAATAACTGAAGATCTACGAAGGTAGAGAAATGCTTTTTAACACTTTTATGACAAACATATTTTCAATATAAACACAACAGTCCAAGCTTTCTAATAAGATACTCGGACGTAATGTTTAAACTCTTATTTTTTTGCATGCAATATAATCGTTATATGCAATTTATATTTAGCACTAACATTGTTTAAGCTTTGTGCAGTGAACCACCTCTGTTCTACACACCTTTAGTGTGGACAAATATATTCGCATATTTTTTACCACAAGAATCTAAATTTTTCATGTTTAATATATATATATATATATATTTTGTTTTTCTTTAATACATACGAGGTTGAAAGAAATGGCAATTTCTGCGTTGGAAATTTTATTATTCAAAGTTTCCATGTCTCTGATGAGTTTTCGCTGGGTGGCAGGAAGTAGATGAAGGAGATGAGCAAAATTAATGGTGGTACAGGGTTACATTAATGTACATGATGATACAGGATATACGACGCGTTTCACTGGACAACCAGCATTATCAAGTAAGGATAGAATGATATAAAAGGTAAACAGGAAGGGTATATATAGAGGGTGGAGGAACAGAGGAGGCGAAAATCAGGGGGCAAAAGTCTGCTATTGATGGAGGGGTATTCTAGGAGAGAGAAAGAGAGAACCGCTTCACGCATGCGCACTGGATGCGGGATGGTGGTCGGTTGGCGGGGTCGAAGCTGATTGGCTGCGTGTCGAGGGGCGTGGCCTAAGTTGCGTAGTACGTGTGGCGCCTGCGGAAGACGAAGCTGAAGGAGGTAACGCGGGGGGCTGCGTCAAGGGCACCGGGGGGCGAGGGGGGGCGTTAGGTCCTGTAGGAAAGTGCCTTTTGGCAGAAGGAAGGATCTGAAGGTCCAGATTTTGGTTGTTGATGTTGGGATGTAAGGCTTGGATATATAATGCTTCGAGTATAGGTAATCTCCTTGGGTCACTTTCTTTATCGAGTATGGTGGTGTGTTTCTCTAACTCGTTGTGTGTGAGGTGGGGGTGGTTAGGGGTGAGATAGTGGTCTTTGATGGCTCCAGCCTGAAGGTGAAGAGTTAACCGACGTGAAAGACGAGTCTGCGTCATACCAATATAGGAATGAGGTCCACAGTCCTCATAATTACAGGTATGTTGGTAAATGACGTGATCGTCGGTCATCGGGCTCTTTATCTTGGTGGAAGCTGGTTTGTTGCGGAGAACGAGGTTGGTGGTCTTGGGGGATTTATAATAAATCATTAATTTGATTTTGTTTTCCGGGTTGGTTGGGTGGACATGCTTGGAGATTATTTCTTTTAAGACGGCCTCGTCATTTTTGTGTTCAGAGGAGATAAAATTGCGGTAGAAGATCTTAATTTCATTGGGGGGGTCAATGTTGGGAGGGCTTTGGGTGTACCATTTTTCAAGATGGTGATTGATGGTGCTGGAGATGTCGGAGTTGGAGTATCCAACCCAATGAAATTAAGATCTTCTACCGCAATTTTATCTCCTCTGAACACAAAAATTACGAGGCCATCTTAAAAGAAATAATCTCCAAGCATGTCCACCCAACCAACCCGGAAAACAAAATCAAATTAATTATTTATTACAAATCCCCCAAGACTTCCAACCTCGTTCTCCGCAACAAACCAGCTTCCACCAAGATAAAGAGCCCGATGACTGACGATCACGTCATTTACCAACATACCTGTAATTATGAGGACTGTGGACCTCATTCCTATATTGGTATGACGCAGACTCGTCTTTCACGTCGGTTATCTCTTCACCTTCAGGCTGGAGCCATCAAAGACCACTATCTCACCCCTAACCACCCCCACCTCACACGCAACGAGTTAGAGAAACACACCACCATACTCGATAAAGAAAGTGACCCAAGGAGATTACCTATACTCGAAACATTATATATCCAAGCCTTACATCCCAACATCAACAACCAAACTCTGGACCTTCTGATCCTTCCTTCTGCCAAAAGGCACTTTCCTACAGAACCTAACGCCCCCCCTCGCCCCCCGGTGCCCTTGACGCAGCCCCCCGCGCTACCTCCTTCAGCTTCGTCTTCCGCAGGCGTCACACGTACTACGCAACTTAGGCCACGCCCCTCGACACGCAGCCAATCAGCTTCGACCCCGCCAACCGACCACCATCTCGCATCCAGTGCGCATGCGTGAAGCGGTTCTCTCTTTCTCTCTCCTAGAATACTCCTCCACCAATAGCAGACTTTTGCCCCCTGATTTTCGCCTCCTCTGTTCCTCCACCCTCTATATATACCCTTCCTGTTTACCTTTTATATCATTCTATCCTTACTTGATAATGCTGGTTGTCCAGTGAAATGCGTCGTATATCCTGTATCATCATGTACATTAATGTAACCCTGTACCACCATGAATTTGGTCATCTCCTTCATCTACTTCCTGCCACCCAGCGAAAACTCATCAGAGACCTGGAAACTTTGAATAATCAAATTTCCAACGCAGAAATTGCCATTTCTTTCAACCTCGTATATATTAAAGAAAATTTATTACCTGGCTTTACTAACATATATATATTATATATATATATATATATTATACAGTATACATATATATATATATATATATATATATATATATATATTTATATAGAGAGAGAGAGAGAGAGAGAGAGAGAGCCAGCCCTCCGTACTAACCTCTTTCTCCCCCCTTCCTTCCAGCGCCCCCAGAGACGGTGGAGACACTAGCTACCTGGACCACCCGCCTACCGTGCCGTGTCAAGAACGTAGCCAAACCTCTGCTGGTGCTTTGGTTCAGGAGACACGAGAACACGCCCTTCTACAGGTTAGTGCCACCAAAATGAGGTGTGTGTGTGTGTGTGTGGGGGGGGGGGGGGGGGATATATATATATAGATGAAGAGGATACACAGGGTAGCAGCAAACAGTTACTTGTTACTTGAGGTTCCCCAAGAACAAACCCATCACTGATATATATTGTATGTTATTATACTTCTGCATATCCTTACTTTCTGACATTCTCCCGTCTGAAAGTTTAGTCCCGTCCCAAGCCCTTCGGTAAATATTTCTGGTGTTATACCTGGTGTGTGTGTGTGGCAGGTTGGGGGTCCCCGTGTGTCGATCAGCATGGCAGACGTCATTCCGCTATCGACTGGTGTCTGGCCCTGGAGTTTGATGAACCACAAAGCCAGAACGATAGAACAAAAAAGCCGGAACGATAGCTGATCCTTTTTGTGCCTCATAAATATTGAGGGCAACCCCAGCCTGCCCTCCAAAACACCTTCATATACACTTTCAATACATTATACTACAAACACCTTACATACTGCACTATATTTTCAATAACAAAATCATGATTACGAATTCTCGACCCGCCTCGGAGTCCCCAGGGGAATGGGAGGGGGGGGGGGGGGTTGACTGCCCCCATTTATATGACCCCAGGAAACGACTCGCCAAAATGCTCTAGACCAATTCCTTCTACTCTCACTATTAACTTTACCAACATTTGTGGTCTTTCCTCTAACTTCCACTCTGTGGAACACCACCTTTCTTCAGCTAACCCTGATCTTCTCTTTCTCACCGAAACGCAGTTGTCTGGGTCTACTGACAGCAAACACTTCTCTGTATCCTCCTACTATCTCTATCCTCAGTTTTAATCCAAAAGTGGATGTTGCGTCTATGTACGCAACAATCTTGCTTTCTCTCGTGTTCCCAACTTATATTCTTCTGAATTCTCAAATCTCTGGCTAAAGCTTTCTTGTCACTCTCAAACTAAATATTTCTGCGCTGTTTATCTCTCTCCTAATTCTTCTGACTATCCAAAATTCTTCGACTATCTAACTTCTAAAGTGGAACACATTCTATCTCTCTTTTCGTAGAAATCTCCGTCTTAGGAGATTTCAACGTTCACCACCACCAGTGGCTCTCCTCTTTTTCCACTGACCAACCTGGTAAACAAGCTTTCATATTTTCTATCTTAAACGACCTAGAGCAGTTAGTCCAGCAACCCACCCATATCCCGGATCGCTTAACAGATCGGCCGAACATTCTTGACGTATATCTAACCTCTAACCTTTCTGCTTATACTATAAATCTTTTCTCTCCTTTGGGCTCCTCCAACCATAAGCTAATATCTGTCACCTATCCTATTTATCCGGTATGGCTACCCGATCCTCCCAACCGGCACTTTGGCGCTGCATACTGGGGCGCTCTTTGCCAGTACTTCTTTGATTTCCCATGAAATTACTTTTGCTTCCGTGGCCGGGGACCCTCGGAAAGTGCATTACCGAGGTAATCCTCTCGGGCATGGAAGCATACATTCCCTTTTCTTTCTCTCAGTCTAATGCAAAAAAATCTTGGGTTACTCACGCTTGTTCTACTGCTGTCCGCAACAAGGAGGAAGCATTCAAATGGTACCGACGCCTTAAAACTCAAGAATCTCATTCTTCCTATGTTTCTGCCCGGTCAAGCCAAATATGTTCTTCGACTTGCCAAGCACTCTTTCATCAATAATAAATGCACTGAACTATCCACCTCTAGCTCATCCCAAGTTTTCTGGCATCTAGCCAAAAACCTCTCCACAATTTTTCTTCCTCATCTTTCCCTCCTCTTTTCCACTCTGATGGCACAACCATCACTTCTTCCTCTGACAAAGCTGAACTCTTCGCTCAAACTTTTGCTAGAAACTCCTCCTTGGATGATTCCGGTGCTATTCCTCCCTCTCCACCCCCTCTCTCCTACTTATACCTAATATCTCTCTGGGCTTAACCCGGCAGCTGCAGGGATACTCTTAAGAGGTTTTACTGGGCGACTGCGGGGAGACTCTTAAGATCCTAGGCCAAATTTTTTTGTTTAAAAGGACCCAGTAGCACTTGATTTTTTTTTCCCTCTATACCTCATAATATAACTTCTCCACATCTGGCACAGTCCCCTCCTTCCCCCCTATCCCCCCCCCCCCTCTTTAATTATCACCTATTTTTCTCTTATTCCTGTAATTATCGGTTTATTTATGGCGCCAAAAATCCCCACCCGATTCCAAGGTGGAAAGGGAGGGGTTTGGAAGGAGGAGCGAGAGAGAGTAGTAGCCCAGCTACCTCCAGTCTCTCACCAGACCTCGCGAGAGGTGGGGTTGCTTCGCTCTGCTCCGCATTTCATGACTGGAGCGCTCTGTATTTATTCGCGATTTTGACCTTCTAAAAACTATTCCCACTTGTTTTATTATTGTAACATGTTACTATCTTCATATTAAATGTAAAATAGGTGCATATGGATAAGTATTAATTATATTTATGGCAAATTAACGAGTTTAGTGAGGAATGCATATAAATACCTATGCACAGGGGTATGGTGTATACTACAGGGGCTGCGCAGCTGAGAGGTTAATAGGTACTAAGCAGGCGTACAGTCCGGACAGTGTTCCTCCTGACGTACTAAAAAAATTTTTTTTTTTTTACCGCTAATAAATATATGATAAAGGTCCAATAAATAGTCATATGACGGGCGAGAGATAAATGGACTATTCTCCGGTACCCGTCATATGACGGGCGCCAATTTGAGCACATTATCGGCTCTGAGAGAGAGTCCACGCGTTGGGAGGACGATAGGTGGGCTCTGACCGTTCGGTACGACCACAGTTCCGCGACTGAGACTGCCACTGCAACATTTCACACCCTCGGCCTCGCGAGATCAGGAAAAAACTGGGGAAATTACCTTATTTAGGGATTTTTCACCTCCGGTTGTGTGATCGCTACAGGATAACCCGTGGTCGTATAAGGATGGTTCAGGTGCCATTGGTAAGCTCTATTATTGCCCTTTCACGGATATATATATATATAATTAAATTATGCTCTGGCTCTTCTTTATGCATAAAAAAGAGCATGGAATGAAGCTTGTTTAGGGTAAATATGCCCGCTTGGCAGGTAGTTGATGTTACAAACGGCCCCATTTTTGGGGGGTTAAGGGGATAGAGCTTGGTTTTTGGCCTGTATAATTAATTATTTATTTATTTTTGAGTTTCCTTGCTAGACCTCCATCAATCTTTAAAAAACACCCCCTAGACCCCCTTTCAAGATAAATTTGTATATTTTTCGGTAGAAAAATGTCCCGGCCGAAGGCTGGTTCCTTCTAAAATTACAGGGTCGCTATCACTCGCCAGGAAAACAATTGACACTTATAGGCCACGAAAGGTCTCAATATTGACAAAAATAAAATGAGGCGAAAGGTCTCAAAATCGCTAAGCTAATGAAACTAACATCTTAAAACTTCAAACATAAAATATGCTCAACATGAGGGAGAAGGAGGTCCATAAAAGCGAGTACTACCCCCTTAATTGAATTGTGTTCGTCACTGTCCCTTATATACTTTAATCGGCCATACCATATTCAATAAGAGGGATGTAGTAGTTTTTTCTGGACCACCATCTCCCATATATTTAGCTCCTTTAGATTTTAAGATATTCTCGCCATTAGTTTAGTGGTTTTAAGGCCCTCTGTGTCATGTCGATTTTATTCTGGCGAGCGATAACAAGGCTTTAATTTTTTCTATCAAAAAATGAACAAATTTATCTTGAAAAGGGTTCTATGGGGTATTGTTTTTAATCTTGATGGAGGTCTGAGTTGGAAAAAAATTAAAACATAATAAAATATAATCGATCAATAAATTCTTCCCCCCCCCCCCCCCTTCCCCCACTACGAGTTCATATCACATCATTTTCTGAGATAGGTTGGTCTTTAGGGAATCGTAGTCTTAAGGGAGCCCACCTCGCTTTTTGTTCTCTTTCTCTCCCACTCTCTTTTGCTTGTATCTATTCGGCCCCATTCAGCCAACTGTTTTAAGATGTTTACCCCCATCCAGGTGTGAATATTTTCCTGGCGAGCGGTAGCGAGCCAGCATATATATATATATAATTATATATGCTTGTTTTACAGCAACCTAAATTTGTACATCTTTCGATAGAAAAATTTCTCCGGCGAAGCCGGATTTCTCCATACAATGCTGGCTCGCTATCGCTCACCAGGAAAAAATCGACACCTGGATGAAGATAAACGTCTTAAAATAGTTGGCTGAATGGGGCCAAATGGATACAAGTCATAGAAAGAGAGAAAAGGAGAGAAAGATAAAAATAAATCCGGTATCACACGAGCGCTTTTTCACTCAACATTTATCCTCAACATTGGTCTGGCAGCTCATAAGGTAAACATTTAATATTTTTCTGTTACATAACTTCATCTACCATCAGTCTAGTTTCCTATACCAGTGCAAAATATTCCAGAAATGTTGCCAAAAAATATGTTGATTATCGAATGTTGACTATAAAAGCTCTCGTGTGATACCGGCATCAGGAGAAACAAAACGACCAGTGAGGCAGCGAACAACATGTTATTAATTTTTTACCAGATGTTTCGACATAAAAATTAAATGTAAAAAAACACACATAATTAAAAGAGTGGTCGTATCCTGAATATTATTCCTAGAGGAAACGGATATAAAGTAAATAATTAGACCTGGGAAGATGAAATGGCCTAGGCTATAAATATGATACCGAGTCGGCGTTTGACTTACTTGTAAACATGTATGTGTAGGTTATCTGTGGTAGTCCCAGTAATATCTATGAAGTACTTCTAGTATTAAAGGAACTTAGCTGTGATGATAAGAGTGTAGGTTAGGTGATGGCCATGTCGGTAGGTGTAGTTCAGTGAAGTTCTGTTGTTATGTGGCAGAAACTGGTGTTTGTTGTGAACGGGACGAAGTCTCTGTGTGAAGTGTACTGAGATACCCTTTTATCGTAACAATATAAATATATTTAAGGGTTCTATATTGTCTCCCGTGATTAAATAATAAGGGAAAATAAACTAAGATATAATTGGTGCAACCACAGTAATATTTATCCACAAAGATAAATAAAGTAATGTGTATAAACAAAAAGGAACCAGCTGTCGTGAACCCGGGAAATTCAAACTACGGTATATATACCAGCAAGGATTCACGACATACTCCGCCACCAGTTATATACAAAGTATTTATAATTGTCCCGTCCCGATCATGGATCGCCACAACTGGGAGGAATCCAAAGCAGCCCGACGTGACGGCCTCTGAGGGGTATCACCTCGGTCCGCTCCAGTAGCAGGAAGGATATTATCAGAGTTCGGCTTGCTGTCGCCATCCACTACCTCTAAATCTATCTCTAGTGGGTATAGCTTAACCACCGGTCTGGTGGTCAAACCGGCAACTGTTTTTACCTGAACTACCCTACATTCGTGGTCAGGACCATGAAGAAGTTTGATTATCCGACCTATACGCCAAAAAAGTCGGGGGCCGTCATCATGTACTAGAACGACGTTCCCAACTTGCGGCGATGCTATCCCTTTTTTTTACCATTAAGTGACGATGTTCCTCCCTGAGTGATATTAGATAATCAGTGCTCCACCTTTTCCACAGGTCATGTGAGAGCTTCGTAACATATTGGAAGCGTTGGTTGACGGAATCATTGTTACGCCAAGTCGTGTCCTTGAGATCTTCATCAGTGACTTCCCGCCTTGGAAAGCTTCTGATCCGCCTCCCATGAACCAGTTGTGAAGGAGTGATGGGTAGAGGGTCTTCAAGATCGCTGTAGCTGTAACCAAGCGGGCGATCATTGACTGTGGCCTCGAGCTCCAGTAATACCGTATTCAGTTCCTCTGTGGTAACCAATGCTCGACCCAGTACCTTCTTCAAGCCAGCCTTTAGGATGCCAATGACTCGTTCCCATATGGCACCGAACCATGGCGCCCTGGCCGGTATAAACCGCCACTCGCACTTGAATTCCGCTAGAGTACCTTTTAACCTTGCATCATCCATCAACTCCCGTAATGTACTGGCTCCGCTAACAAATATGGTGGCATTATTACTCATCATAATCTCAGGGTAACCCCTCCTGCTACTAAACCTACGGAACGCATGCAAAAATGATTCGCAGGAGAGGTTAAACACCGTTTCTACATGGACCGCTCTAGTAACTGCACAGGTGAATAAGACTACATATAGTTTACTTACAGCACCCCCCTTCTCTTTTACTGGCAAGGCACCTGTGTAGTCAACCCCCGTTACCTGGAAAGGACTCACTTCCTGAACCCTAACCTCCGGCAACGGAGGGGCCTGTACAGCACGGTATGATGTACCTTGCAATCTCTTGCAGATGATACATCCCCTTAAGGCTTTCTTTACTACCTGTCTAATCTTGGGGATCCACCATCTTTGCCTTATGTAATTTACAACATAACTAACACCACTATGGTTACACACTGTGTGGCAGTAATTACTAAGGAGAGTGGCTATACGATGTTTATTAGGGATAAGGATAGGGTACTTGGCGCTATCATGTAAAGCTGAAAAGTGTAGCCTACCTCTACAGCATATCATGCCTCCCTCCATATAGAGGCCTAACTGCTTCACTATATTGCTTGGTGTGCCCTGTCCTTTCGACAAATAGTGGTGTTCCTCAGAGTAAGCTTCTCTCTGAGCTACCTTAATCATGGCTGACTCTGCTGCTCTTAATTCCGGCACCGTCAAGTATGCCGGTTTTGCCTGATAGTTCCCTTGTGTCTTCTCTTTAAGAGTCCTAATAAACCTAAGGACCCATGCCATTACATGCCATGACTTCATATATGAGCCATACCGGTCCCAATTCAATATGGCAGTAGGGGCAACCGGTACCGGCAATGACAGGATTCCTTCTTGACTCGTGTTACAACCCACAGTGGTGTCCCCTCCTATTGAGCCCCCTATTGGGCCATGATCAGGCCATAGCATTTGGTGAGGTAGCCAAATGGGCCCTCCCCACTAAAGCGAAGAAGCAACTAAGGACACATATGAAATCCCTCTGGTAACTAGATCACTGGGGTTGTCCTCTGTGGACACATAACGAAAATGAGCGCCGGGGACTAATGACTTTATCTCATCAACTCTATTTTGAACATAAATAGGCAAAATATTTTTACTAGACAACCAGCATAGAGTTATCTGGCTGTCCGACCAGAGGTATACATTCTCTATAATCAGCTCGTGCGTGTAGGCCTCACATATATAACATGCGAGACGAGCCGCGAGAAGAACAGCAGTCAACTCCATCTTAGGTATGGTGAGGGACTTAATAGGCACCACCTTAGCTTTGGCCATTACTAACCTACTCACCTCATCACCAACCGCATAGGCCGCTACACCATATGCTACTGAGCTAGCGTCACTAAATAGGTGCAGCGTAACTCTCTTAGAATTAGTGACCTGACGGGGAAACATGATACCTGTACTATCTATCATATCGTTATAAATACCCTGCCAGTTAGCTCTCATGTCATCTGGAATGGAGACATCCCACCCACACTCTAATCTCCACAAGTCCTGTACGAACCTACCGTCCGGATGGTTACCGGTAGCAACACTCCTAGAGGATCGAACACACTCGCGGTTAGACTTAGAGCCTCGCGTTTCGTAACCAATGCAGGGCTACTTCCGCGGCAATTAACCTGTAATATATCCTTATTAGTTAGCCACCCAACGCCAAGTACCCTAACCCCGTCTTGTTTGGCGGAAGCTATACCCTTCAGGTGCAACAGTTCCCGCAAATTCTCATTATTTGTGACCCACTCACGTAAAGACAGGTTAGCGCTGGAAAATATCCTACGGGCATCCCAACATTGTTGTTGCAAATCACCTACATCATCACCAGTCCCCTGCAAGTTATCAATATACAGCCCCCTTTTGAGCTTATTAACTACTTCACTGTTCTCCTGTATCATAGACAGGTGTTTTTGAATGGTAGCATTAAGGAGGAACTGGGAACAGGTGGCCCCGAACAGAACTGCATGGAACCGGTAGACAATGTAAGGACTTGCAACATCCAAGGGATCAACGGGCCACAGAAACCTAGTAGCATCCCTATCCTTCTCACTCAACCCCACCATGAGAAATGCTTTCTCAATATCACTCACCCAGGCAAATTGATGGCATCTAAAGTGCAGAAGCACCTGGGTGAGGTCAGCCACTAGCGATGGACCTGTATGGAGACAGTCATTCAGACTGAACGCCTTCTCGTCCATCCTAGCCGAACAGTCAAACACTATCCGTACAGGCGTAGTAACACTATCCTTGGTAATACCATGGTGAGCTAAGTAGTGAATGGGATGACCAGCTTGATTCCTGTTTTCTACCCTTTCAATAAACCCCCTTTCTATCTGATTATCCAGAACCTTTGTATACTGTTGACAGTAGTTGGGATCTTTTATAAACTTACGCTGCAAGCCTCTCATTCTGCCCAGGGCTAACTTAAAGTTATCAGGTAATTTATCTATGTAATCTCTCCACAACAGTTCCACTATATACTGTCCCTGTGCTTCGGAATACTGTACCGTTTCAGAAAATCTATTTAAGACCTTCTCCCCACCCTTACCAGTCTCATTAGGACTTATACCAATATGGTCCAAGTCCCATAGAGCTGTCAGATCCTTTAATTCTGGAGAATTCCTGCCAATATCTTCCTGTATCTCCACTAAAGGGTCTACTGCTAACTTAAGAACAGTGACTAACTCTACATGGGTCTCTTCTATATCTGACTGATAAATGCCACTCAGTGCATAACCATAAATTGTGGGTAACATAACTATACTTCCTTCCCTGACATAGCCTGAATGTACAAAGTGGTAATAAAAGTCCGCCCCAATAAGTAACCCTATCATATCTCCATCAGTGATACCTGGATCTGCTAATTTGTAGCCCCGAGCCTTGATAGCATTTACCTCCATCTCTAATCCCCTCCCTGGCTTGTATACTGGTAACTCCTCCACCACAATGGCTCTCAAATTACATACCCTTCTTCTGTGATGATAGGTTAACTCTACTATTTCATACTCAGTACTACCAAGTGAGCCAGTAAATCCCTGGAGCTTCAGCTGTTCCTTACTGACCCTAACGTAATCAAGCTGCGATAAAGCAGAGCGCAAGATGAGGGTACGCTGCGAACATTGGTCCAACAAAGCTCTTACTCTACTGGTATGACCGTTTCTGTCGGTCAAGGGAATCTGAATGGTAGGCAACAACACTGCATTACGGCCCGAAGCCACAGCCATGGTAACTGTTGGTTCAGGGGCTGCTGGTTGTCCAGTTTGTTCAAGGCATGGCGTCGGACACAAATAATTAAAATGTTTCTGTTGGCAGAATCGGCACGGCCTAATTTTAGGGTTAGTACACCCCTGGCTGCCATGTTCTGATGACAGGCACCCGATGCACAATTTCAACTGCCTTGCTCTATTGGCCTTGGCGGGACTGTTCTTGTATTTTGCACACTTTGTCCAAAAATGTCCTGTCTTTAAACACAACTTACATCCATACTTCTGCTTGGTATCGGGTTTCTGATACACTGCATATGCTGCTGTGGCGGTCGCCCCAAACTGTTCTAGTGGATTATGTCTACTTTCTAGATTGCACACTTCAGTCTTAAACACACGAACATATTCATCCACATCCAGCCAGTTGTCTTTTAATTCACGCTTAATCACTTCAGAGAGTGCACTAGGGAGTTTATTATGCAACAATACTGCACACATTTCACTTACTGTTACATCCATAGAGCGTAATGACTCTAACGCACACTCAAATGACGCGGAAAAATCTTTCAGAGCACTGACCTCCTGGCTAGGATGTGGGAGATTACACAGTTTCGCTATGTGAGCTGCTTTGATGCGATCCTTTTGACCATAACTGTTTTTCAATATAGTGACCGCTGGTTCATAACTTGTAGCGACCAAACTAAATCCACCAACAATTTGTAGAGCCTCACCACTAAGTTGTCCCTTTAGATACGTAAATTTCTGAATGTCAGTTAAGTCTGTTTGGGAGTGAACACTACAATCAAAGAGCTCCCAGAAACCCACCCACTGTGTTGGATCCCCATAAAAAACTGGCAACTTCAGGGAGGGTAGCTTAATACCCTTCTGCTTCCTACTTGCTGCACTATCATGAGATCTACCAGTAGTGGTTGTCTGTAGAGCACTATCTAACTCAGCTAACTGACTGTTTACTTGATTAACATACTGCATATCTTTCACCATCTCATCCTCTAACTGATCATCTGAATATAAGCTATACAACTCTACGTTATACGACTCGATATCAGCTAGGGCCTTTTCTAAAGTGACTTTCACACCCCTTACATCATGCAGTGTAGCAGCATGTTCAATAAATTCAGACAGATTAGAGGTAAGCTTAGTAATCCCTCCCTTCTTGGCGACCCTGAACCGCCGCAATGACTTTATTTTCTCATCCATTCTTAAAGGTTTACGGTAACTAAAGCTTAAGGAACAACAATACTAATCGTCACTGTAGGCTAACCTATTCTAATCTATTCTAAGCCTAGGCTAACCTACTTACATTGATGACGACAGCAACCAAGCAAATTGAAGCATGCAGATTGCGTACCCCCTGTGAGTTTACAAATGATCAAAGAAAAGGAAAATTACCCTATGTCATATTACTCTACTTTACAATATTTACTTTACTAGGCTATATTAAATTTTAACAAATTACAAAGAAAAAGAAAGAAAAAGAAAGAGAAAGAAGGATCATGACTCCTCTGAAGGAGGAACAGCCGCAGCCGTCGTCCTAGTCTCGAGATCTAGCCTATTGCGTCGACTACTCCTCCTCGGCCCTGTCCTTCTCCTCAAAGAAGGCATGCGCTCTGTTCAGTAGCCTATCTAATACCTTCCGGCTCCCTGGCGCATCTAACCCAGGCTGAGGTCTGCCTGACAGTGTCCACCCTTGCCCCTGGTCTATAGAACTGTTTAACAAAAAAAAGCAGGGCACTGCACTGGACGGTCCAGCGGAAAATCCCGGACATATACGCCCCTCAACATTTGTCCACTGGATCGCCCAGCTCTACACAAAGGCAGATAAGTCAGGCCTAATACCCCCCCAATCACTATCAATATATAACAGATGGCCCAGTATCCTGGTCACACGGCACCAATTATATCCTGAATATTATTCCTAGGGGGTAAAGGAGAAACGGATATAAAGTAAATAATTAGACCTGGGAAGATGAAATGGCCTAGGCTATAAATATGATACCGGGTCGGCGTTTGACTTACTTGTAAACATGTATGTGTAGGTTATCTGTGGTAGTCCCAGTAATATCTATGAAGTACTTCTAGTATTAAAGGAACTTAGCTGTGATGATAAGAGTGTAGGTTAGGTGATGGACATGTCGGTAGGTGTAGTTCAGTGAAGTTCTGTTGTTATGTGGCAGCAACTGGTGTTTGTTGTGAACGGGACGAAGTCTCTGTGTGAAGTGTACTGAGATACCCTTTTATCGTAACAATATAAATATATTTAAGGGTTCTATATTGTCTCCCGTGATTAAATAATAAGGGAAAGTAAACTAAGATATAATTGGTGCAACCACAGTAATATTTATCCACAAAGATAAATAAAGTAATGTGTATAAACAAAAAGGAACCAGCTGTCGTGAACCCGGGAAATTCAAACTACGGTATATATACCAGCTAGGATTCACGACAGGTTGTATATAATTAAAATATCCTAGCAATGAGTAAAACCTATACAATTGAAAGGGGGGCAGCAGACAACATAATATTTAGTTGGGGCTTGCTATCTTTTATATGTATGGATTCAAGGGTTCCTAAAATAAAATTCAGATGAAATATCTACTATTTTGAAATTATCCTTTGACATTCGAGCATTACAAGATTCGGCGTGTTCCCTTACGGCTGAATGAGGAGCAGACTTCAACCTGTGACCTGACCTGCTCGACAGACCCAGGTGCTCATCTATTCTCACTTTAACCCTTGTTTGGCGGGTCCCGACTTTAGTCGGAGTAGAGAACCAAGGCCTAAGGAGCGGGTCCCGGCTTTAGTCGTATGCGATGTTGAGCACATAAGCGGCTCTGAGAGAGAGTCCAAGCGGTGGGAGGAGCGCGGGCGAGCTCTGACCGTTCGGCACGGCACCAGTACCACAACTGGGTTCTCCTCCACACCCATTCACATCCACTGCCTCCCTAGACAGGGAAATATCTAAGGAAATTCCCGTATTTTAGGGTTTTTGTACTCGCGTTGCAACATAGTTGCAAGCGAACCCGTTGTCGTACAAGGATGATTCAGGTGTCATTGGAAAGCTCTATTATCGCCCTTTCACTGATACATAATTGTATTATGCTCTGGCTCTTGTTTATGCATGAAAAAGAGCATGGAATGAAGCTCGTTTAGGGTAAATATGCTCGCTTGGCAGGTAGTAGATGTTACAAACGGGGTAGGTCTTAGGGTGTGGGGGTAGTACTCGCTTTTTCTGGACCCTCTTCTCCCTCATGTTTAGCATATTAGTTTTGAGGTTTTAAGACGTTCGTTCCGTTAGTTTGGCGATTTTCAGACCTTTCACCCCATTACTTTGTCAATATTAAGACCTTTCGTGCCCTTTAGGTGTCGATATTTTTCCTGGCAAGCGATAGCGGGACTCTAATTTTAGAAGGAACCGGCCTTCGGCCGGGAATTTTTTATCTTGAAAGAGCGAGTCTAGGGGGTGTTTTTCTAAGTTTGATAGAGGTCTAGCGAATAAACTAAAAAATATATTAATAAATAAATATATAGACCAAAAAACAACCACTACCTCCTTAAAGAAGCTTGAGAGTGCTCCCCAAATACCCAGCTTGGCAACTCGGGCAAGTGAATCTATAGACAATAGATGAGCGAAGATCAGTCTGATTTTGGTCTTTAAATGGAAAGACAGCTTATCGTAAAGAAATAGGTGCGAATTAATTTTAAATTTAATTGCCGGTAAAACCTTTGTAAATATCTTAATAGGCTTATCTGTATATGAATAGATAATTCTACTGAGTAGGGCAATGCTAAATATATTATCTCCTTATTAACCGTGAGAACGAACTGCTTCGCCTGGTACTTATTATTAAAGAAAATATTAACTATAGGTAGCGCCAACGAACTTGACAATAATCTGGACCCCTTAACTTCTCATAACTCAAAATAAATGAAAGCAATCGGGCTGATATTTCTATCATTAGGGAAGAGTCGAACAGGAAATATGTGTGGATATTTACAGCCAGTTTGATCGAGGTCCTTTTTAGTTACAGAGAGGTCAGGGATCAAGATTTTTGTCAAGTTCGTTGGTGCTACCTATAATTTATGAAAGAGGTGACCATTTTATCCATTGTTAATGAACAAATACGTAAAAATACAACTTCTTGGTGGAAATATGAAATACCAAATACCGAAATATACCTCACACATCCACTTTTCCTTTCCAATTTTCTGTTTATCCATTTCCTACTCTAGATACCCAAATATACCTCACAGTTCTCCCTTTCCTCAGATTCCTCTTCCAATTTTGTTTATCCATTTCCTACTCCAGATACCAAAATACACCTCACACATCTCCCTTTCCTGTTTCAATTATCTCCATAGAACCTTCTCACATTCACCGTCTTTCTACTGCCTATTCCACATACCGAAATATACCACACACCATCCCATTCCCCTTCCAATTCTCTCCATCGAACCTTCTCACATTAAATGTCTATCCATTACCCAAAACACCTTCCACACATCCCCACCTTTCCTCTCCCAATCCTCTCTCCCTCACACCTTCTTATATTGTTGGTATACTTCTCATTCCACATACCCAAATACACCTTCTACCCTTTCCTATCCCAAATCTCTCCATCGATCCTTCTCATATTGTCTTTCTATTTTTCATTCAACATGCCCAAATACACCTTACATATCTACACCCACCTTTCCTCTCCCAATTCTCTTTTTTTCCAATGTTCTGTTTATCCATTTACTATTCCACATACCCAAATATATACCTCGCACACACTTCCCCTTTCCTCTCCAAATCCTCTCTCTCTATCTCCCTCTCTCTCCTACTAACATCAATGCCAACCGTACCCTCTCTTTCATCCTCACCATCCACCTAATTACAATCCTCCCACCACCACCACCACCAATACTATCACCACCACCACCAATACTATCACCACCACCACCAATACTACCACCACCACCACCACCACACACCTAATTACAATCCTCCCACCACCACTACCACCTCCACCACCACCTCCATCACCACCACTACCACCACCACTACCATCACCACCACCACCACCACACACCTTATTACAAGCCTCCCACCACCACCACCACCACCACCACTATCACCATCACCACCACTACCACCACCACCACTACCACCACCTCCACTACCACCACCTCCACTACCACCACCACCACTACCACCACCTCCACTACCACCACCTCCACTACCACCACCTCCACTACCACCACCACCACCTCCACTACCACCACCTCCACTACCACTACCTCCACCACCACCTCTACCACCACTACCAGTACCACCACCACCACACACCTTATTACAAGCCTCCCACCATCACTACCACTACCACCACCACCACCACCACTACCTCCACCACTACCACCACCACCGCCATCCACCTAATTACAAGCCTCCCACCACCACCACTACCACTACCACCACACACCTTATTACAAGCCTCCCACCACCACCACCATCTCCACAACTACCACTACCACCACCTCCACCACTACCACTACCACCACCTCCACCACCACCAGTACTACCACCACCACCACTACCACTACTACCACCACCACCACCACTACCACCTCCACCACCACCAGTACCACTACCACCACCTCCACCACCACCACCACCACTACCACTACAGACAGCCGGTAGGGGGCAGCTCTGACCATGTTGTGCTTTGACAGACCTCCTCATATTTCTCTCTGTTTTACTACGCCGAAGTGAGATGGTGATATATGGATAATATATACGTATGTGTGAAGCTCTGGCGGACATAATGATGTGGTGACTGTGATGATGGAGATATTGTGAAGTTAATAGTCACTACAAACTGTTATCGGGTATGAAGTGGTGTTGTTGAGAAGTGTCATGGCGGCGGGAATTATCCTTCATATTTATTCCAAATTCTCCCTGCCTAAACAAAAATTACTGTGATGAGAACTTGTGAGTAATACCGCCGAACAGTACTGATATCTTTTAAATATAGTGTGGTGTAGAGTATTAGTTAATAACGGACTATAATAACTCTACACACTGAAATAGTTGCGCCTGCAGGCTAAACCCGCTTTCTGTTATGAAAATGTGTGAATTGCGGAATATAACTAGTGACAACTGAAATAATCCGTAAACATGGCGGATACCGAATATATAGTAAACGGAGTTCTGTGCTTTTTTAAACTCAGGAAAAAATGACTATCCATACGAAACTCTCTTTGACATAAATTCTTTTTACTGTTAGGAAGAAATAAAAAAAGCCAACAAATTGCTGTGTGGCATCTTGAGTGAAGATTTGTGCTGGAGAAGAGATCCTGAAAAAAAACGAAAGGAAGTGAAAGATCTAATTGAGCTTCATGATCGAATCACCAAAGCAAAGAAGCCTGTGAGGTTTGTGACCGATTCACACAAAAGAATGCCCCCTATCGGACTAGAAAAACTTGGTCCTATGTTGCTAAATCTATCAGAGGACATAGCTTTGATTAAGGAACTTTTGCCAAAGATATTAGACATAAAAACGGAGGTTATAAATACGGCTGACACCCTACGACAGCTAAAAATTGACTTCGTTGATTTAAAGTTTAAGTTCACCAGTGCTGTATCAGGAATGGATGAAGCAGTACGAGACATGACAGTGAATGATGCTAATGTTTTGGATGACATGGCTTCTCTCCGTGACGTAATAGAACATCCAGGATCACCTCCTCCGCAACATGAGGAAATGAACTTCAACAATGACGTTAACAACACCAGAAATTACGCAGAAGCACTGAGAATTAGTAGCTCGACACCCAGTGTGAAGAACGGACGAGGTAGTTTGGAAGCTGCGAGAGAGGAGAGCGGAAACGTAACGGGAAGCAGAAGCGAGGTGAGGAGAAGAAGCAACGAGAGGGAGAGGCGGACGGTGGAGAGCAGTGCTGGAGATGATGGTGGTGATGCTGACGTATTTCCCAACATGAGGAGGAACGGAGCTGGTGAGGTGGGGACGGCCGGTGCTGAGGGTGGGGGGGGGGGGGATCTGGCTCGGTTGGACGGAGCAGAGGTGTGTATGTGCAGAGGGAGACTACCCAGCCGGGCATCCTCTCGTCCCGTGTCACTAGAAGAAGTACGGGTGCTGTGTCAAAGGTCAACTTCCGACCCCCTGTAGCTGGGGGCCATGGGGACCCCCTTACCCCATCCCGCCAACGTCAACTATCACCAGGGAACGACGGATGGACGCTGGTAAAGGGTAGGAAGCGAAACCAGGACTACCAAAGGAAGGTAACAACTGGAGTGAAAGGTTCCAAAAAGTGTGATGGCTTGTCATTTAAAGGTGCTGCAAGATCAATTGATGTTTTCTTTGGAAGAGTTGACAACGATGCAACGGAGAAAGACTTAAAAGATTATATTAAGGAGGTATTTAAAATAGAAATTATAGCTTTAAGTAAATTAATCATTAGATCCTTTGATCATCAAGCTTTTAAAGTAACGGTAAAACTATCAGAGAGAGAAAAATTATTTAATGAAGCATTGTGGCCTGAAGAAATAGTAGTGGACAAGTTTTTTAATAGGTCCCGAGGACTTGAGGCACAAGCTAGTAAATAATTAGTATTTACCATATAGATATTCTTCACGTTTATATTTTGTAGTTATTTCTTTTTATTAATGGCTTCTGATTGTATCAACATATGTTCTTATAACTGCTGCTCTCTAAAGAAGAATATTGATTTAGTCAGAAACTTAGCATCTTCTGGCTATGATTTTATCTTTTTACAGGAAACTTTTTTAAATGACGACAAACTATCAATTTTAGATTTTGTAGATGAGGAGTATGATAGTGTTGCTGTGGGGGCTACCTATTCTGATAAATCATTAGTAAGTAATGCCGGCAGACCTGAGGGAGGAATGGCCATTTTGTGGAGAAAGGACCTACAAAATTAATAGAGTTCAATAAAGTAATATTGGAAAACAATTATATGGTCCATAATATAAATATATTTGGGCGCAATGTGGCATGTATCAATATTTATCTGAATAGTGACGTATGGAGAGCTGAAACTTTAAATCAATGTTTAGAGTCCTTATCAGTAGTGGAGGATCTTATTAGCAATATTAATTACTATGACATTTTTCTGATAGGTGACTTCAATGCCGACCCTTTCTCAGGTAGCCTGGCGAAATTTGTCAGAATTTATGAATAGAAACTCACTGAGGTGTTATGATGTGGATAATGACTCCTATACATTTGCTGGATATGGGGATTCCGTCACCAGCTGGCTGGATCATGTACTAGGCAAGGAACACAATCATATTACAATTAACAACATAAAAATACTTCAACACATTATAGGATCAGACCACTTGCCAATGGAAGCTACTTTAAAATTTACTAGGGGAGGTCAAAAGATTAAAGATTCTGGCTTACTTGCTGACAGTAATCAAACTCGTGTTAACTGGGAAAGGTTAAACATACAAGAAATTAATCATATTAATCAGAGGGTTGACAATCTTTTACAAGATTTGTATTCCTTCCCTATTCATGATTGCCATAGGTTAGGGTGTCGGGATCCCAGTCATCTAAGAAGGATTGATAAATTGTATTCACTAATCACGACCAGCATTGTGAGTGCTAGTAGAGACTATGCACGTGCTAATATTAAAAAGAACAAATATAAAGTGATACCAGGATGGAACCGGTGTATTAAGGCGAAACACACTATTGCCAGGGAGAAATTCTTAATCTGGGTGAGGAATGGCAGGATACGAGGAACAGATATTCATAGAGATATGTTAGATAGTCGGATTTTTTTTAAAAAGGCACTAAATGAATGTAAAATTAACGAACAGAGAGAGATTTGTAATTCAATAACGGAAAAGTTTTTATATAAGAATAAGAGTGAATTTTGGAATGAAGTAAAAAGAAAGAAAGGGTGTAAAAAGGTATCAAGTGTTATAAATGGCCAGAGTGGCAATTCTAATATAACTAAAGTATTTAAAGAAAACATTCTTTTAAGTCAACCTCCAAATAATCCTAACACCGAGCGAGACTTCTTAAATGATATTAAGCAAGCGTGGCCTGAAATTAGAAAAATGCGTTTACAAATCTCTAGTCACAATATAAATTTTTTTTTAATGTGTCTTAACTCTGGTGAAGGTCATGATTTTATTCACTATTTTTTTAAAGAATGCCTCTTGGTCTTTTTTGGAAAATATGGCTCATTTTTTAAATACTTGTTTTATCCACTGCTATCTCCCTGGTGACTTGCTGAAGGGTACTATTACACCTATTATAAAAGACAGTAGGACAAATATTACAGAGTCAGATAATTACAGACCCATTATGCAGTCCTCATGCCTTTTACAACTATTTGAATTATTTATTTTAGATATTTTATCTGAAAAAGTGGTTCTCAACTTTAGACAATTTGGGTTTAAATCAGGGTCTTCAACCACAGATACTTGTTTTATTCTTAAAGACATTATGAAAAAATACTCGAATTGTAAGAACAGTGTAGTAGCTACATTTAATGACCTAAGCAAAGCTTTTGATAGGGTAGACCATTTTATTTTAGGGAACAAATTATTAGAATTGTCACTACCAGTAGATGTAATTATTAATTTTAATGCATTACCTAAGGAATTAGAAAGCGAATGTAAGATGGCAAGACTCTTATAGCAACTATGTTTATGTTGAGAAAGGTGTGAGGCAAGGTGTGAGACAAGGTGTGAGGCAAGGTGGAATACACTCACTCTTTCTATACAATTTATACATGGACAAAATTATAAATGAAGTGGCTGGAACTAATGCAGGATGTAAATATGGAGATGTGAGATGCAACATATTAGCCTACGCTGATGATTTAGTCCTCCTGGCTGATTCTGTTCAAGATATGGATATATTATATAGCAAATTATGTTCTTGTATTGATCAACATTTACTTAAAATTAACAGAGATAAATCTAAATGCATGATATTTACTAACAATAATATTCAGCAGACGCAAAGCATTGAGCTGAACGAAGATACCTTGGAGGTGGTGAAGGGAATCAAATATCTGGGCCACAATATTTTATTTTATTTTAAAGACTCAGATGACATAACTTTTAGAATAAATAATGTTTATGGAGCTTTTAACACCTTACGAGCGGGTGGTGGAGTATATTTCACTGTGCCGCTCAGCAGTTTTTTTTTTTTACCATAAAGGGGGTTGTTTCCGTGCTATTTGTCATGCATAAACAAGACCCAGAACGTAATACAAGTATGTATTCCCGAAAGGGCGTAAATTGAGCTTTCCAATGACATCCGAACCATCCTTCTACGATCACTGGTTGTCTTGCAACGATCGTGCAACCGAAGGGCAAAATTGCTAAAATACGGTAATTTCTTTATATAATTACGTATGTAGCGAGGGAGTGAGGGTGGATGTAAGTGGAGTAAATCTCAGTAAGTCCACGGCGGCCATGGTGAGCGGTCATGAGGTAACCCATGCTCCTCCAGTCACTCGTCTCTCTCTCTCAGAGCCAATATTGCGCCAAAATTGCACTCGGACTTAAGTCGGGCCCCGCCACATAGTCCAAATTTTTC
>CM064555.1:1768602-1813602 GCA_032716605.1 Paralithodes platypus
TCTTCCTCTGACAAAGCTAAACTCTTCGCTCAAACTTTTGCTAGAAACTCCACCATGGATGATTCCGGTGCTATTCCTCCCTCTCCACCCTCCTCTCTCCTACTTATGCCTAATATCCTAATCTCTTCTAAAGATGTACTTTCTACCCTCTCTGGGCTTAATACTAAGAAGGCGTATGGTCCGGACGGTCTTCCTCCTGTTGTACTAAAAAACTGCGCTTCCGTGATGACTCCCTGCCTAGGAAAACTCTTTCGTCTCTGTCTATCCTCTAACGTCTTCCCTTCATGCTGGAAGTTTGCTCTCATTCAACCTGTCCCAAAGAAGGGTGACCGCTCTCAACCCTCCAACTATCGTCCAATTGCTCTCATCTCTTGTATTTATTAAGTTTTGAAACTATTCTTGCTTCCAAATTTTTTAAGCATTTCTCTTCCCATAATCTGCTCTCAGATCGCCAGTATGGCTATACTGTCTTGATAGCGTAATGCATATGTGCTCGGAATTTCGATGTGAGTATCCTGGGTTCGAGTCCTTTGAGTGCCACATGTATTTGTTGATTTCATTAATTGAGTTTAGAGGTGAAGTTAGTTGGTGGAAAAAACATAATAATTCCTTAAGGGTCGTTATACTGGTGATCTTCTTTCATATCTTACTAACTCTTGGTCATCCTCCTTTCGGGACTTCGGTGAGACTTTTTCTATTGCACTAGACATATCGAAAGCCTTTGATAGAGTCTGGCACAAATCTTTAATTTCTAAACTACCCTCCTTCCGATTCTATCCCTCCATCTGTGCCTTTGTCTCTAATTTCTTCTCCGGCCGTTCCATAGCTGCGGTTGTGGACAGCCATCGCTCACTTCCTCACCCTATCAACTCCGGTGTTCCTCAGGGCTCTGTCCTATCTCCTATTATCTTTCTAATTTTCATAAATTATCTTCTCAACTGTACTTCAAGTTCCATCCATTCATACGCAGATGACTCAACCTTACACTACTCATTTAGTTTTCCAGAACACCCCAGCCAGCAATCCCTCAAAAACAAACGTAGTGAAGCCATAGAACACCTAAATTCTGATCTAACTACTATTTCCAATTGGGGCAGAGAAAACCTGGTTACCTTTAATGCTTCCAAAACCCAATTTCTCCATCTATCTACCCATCCGGAACTCCCAGCGGACTACCCCTTATTCTTCAACAATACAAAAATCAATCCTTCGTCTTCTCTCAATATTCTTGGTGTTTCTTTTTCTTCTGCTCTCATTTGGAAGGACCATATTACCAGTCTTGTTAAAGCAGCCTCCCAGAAGCTGGGTATGCTCAACCGCCTCAAGGGGTTCTTTACCCTTGCACAGCTTCTTGCTCTGTACAGGGGCACAGTGCGTCTTTGTATTGAGTGTTTTTTCTTATGTGTGGGGAGTTTCCTCTCACACCGCTCTCCTAGACAAAGTTGAAAGGAAGGCCTTTCGTATCATTAACTCCTGTCCACTCACCAACTCTCTGCAATCTCTCTCTCTCCGCCTCTTCCTATGATTTAAATTGCTTCAAACTCTGTGTGTCCAGGTGTTTTGGCTCGAACGTCCCTTGATTTTGGCCCTGTCACTCTTTCAACTATGGGGGAGGCACTCGCTACAGGCTGTCCTGCCTTTTGCCTCCCTCACTCACATAGAACAAAAAAAATATCTTTCAATCTCAAATATTTTCTCTGAACCTGTGAGCAGATAACGTTATTATGCTTTATGAAAGGAGCAAACACCGGCCATCTTTCAGATAAATTTATGAAAGAATCAAGGCATAAAATCAATGATATATTGTTATTTATTCATCCTAAACTAACTGATATATTTATGCACAATCTACTGGGGTACTCAGTCTTACTATTCAATGTTCAGTTAAGGGGGGTCACCAGCTTTTTTATCTTTCTCTCCCTTTCTCTCTTTCTCTGGGTTGTATCCATTTGGCCCCATTCAGCCAACTGTTTTAAGACGTGTATCCCCATCCAGGTGCCAATTTCTTCCTGGCGAGCGATATCGAGCCAGAATTGTATGGAGAAATCCAGCTTTGCCGGAAACATTCTTCTATCAAAAAATTTAGTTTGTTTTAAAAAAAGAGATATATATATACAATACATATATGCTGGCTCGCTACCGCTCGCCAGGAAAATATTGACACCTGGATTGGGTAAACGTCTTAAAACAGTAGGCTGAATGGGGCCGAATGGATACAAGCCAAAGAGAGAGGGAGAAAAATAGAAAAAAAGCGAGGTGGGCTCCCTTAACATAACATAAAAAAATATTGAAATATTATATAATAGTCAACTGTGAAGAGTAAATATCAAATTCGCAGGATTGGGTATGCAGTTTTCTTAACAAAATGCGAAAACGTCACTTTTACTATATTTTTATTATGGGTTCGAGCCCTGCGGGGAACCCCTATTGTGATCATTAAATCTTCTTATTCTTCCAAATTATTTTTCCATGCCGGTTTATACGCAATAACTCCAGAACTGCTTTTCGGATCGGTACCAAGCTTTCACACAAGGTGCGTTTTTGTATTGGGCAACTTTTGATATGTTAAACATCCAAAATGGCGGCCAAACAGGTCCGTGGCAGCCGTTTTCCCGAAAATGTTAAAACTTAAATACCGTCTCTCCCACTTAAAGAAAATGATTGGGCTTTGGTATATGGACTCCACTACTAATGCTCCGCAAATGTTATGGAAAAGGTTTTGCTTTGCACGTGGGGTTTTTTTCGGCAATCTTGAAAAAAACTTTAATTTAACTTAAAAATCAACATCTTTAAAACTACGCAAATGATCAAAGCCATTTTTGCGTAGTTGGGTGAGGCTCGCAATTCTGAACATTTTGATACCAAAAGTATAGGAATTTGTGGAATAGTTTGTCCGCAGCATTGAAAACTGTCTATTCTTAAATTACTTTAAAACCGTATTCGGTACCCACACAACGTTTTCAGTCTTCAGTCTATAGGCTTCCACACGTCCCCTAGTTTTGCTTAACAACATAATGGATTAAACATTCAGATCCATAAAACAAATTAAATTCAACTCTCCCAAAATAGTTAGAGTCCCTACGAATTTCACCAATTATTTAGCCAACCTACCTATACGTACCTATCCTACCAAATAATAATGATAATTAACATATATTTTTGGTGAATAGCAGAGTATTGGCAAAGGTATTTAACAATTCCTTGCTTTGCCAAATGCTTACTTTAATAACAATGTTCTAGACCTTCAAAGTTTTGACAATTGCCTGTGTGACTCGTATTTTAACCCTCCTCCTTCAACCCTAAGTGTTTCCACAAAATACTACTAAATCCTTTCTCAAAAGTTGCTAGCATGTTGCTACATAGTCAAACAATGCTAGAATAATGCTGCAATTTCTAAAGAGTTTTTGTTATTTGTTTTGCAAATTTTACAATGCAATATGACTAGAATGTCTGAAATTTTCAAATTATCCCTAGTAAATGTTTCTAGATATAAAAAAATGGCTGCTAGATTGAAGTAAATACCAGCTATACATTTAGCGGTATTGTAGTGGTAACACTGACACACTGCAAAGTCACCCACCTCCTCCCCCTCCCAAGACAGGACCCACTTCCCTGCCTCTCATCGCCCAATAATTATGGTCTGAAGTTTGTATTTCCTTATCTTATCCTGTGTATAATTGTCAGCCTTCCACGTGTCTCTATTAAGTCATAACATCTAACAGGATTCATGATATAAATACACGGCTAGATATTCATTGGAAGTACTTATTTGCCTTCGGAAAGCTGAAATAGATGTTTTGCACAAATGGTAGGTATTAACACCTCCCTAGCGGCTGGTTTTGTAACGCTACTACCTGCCAAGCGGGCAGATTTACCCTAAACGAGCTTCATTCCATGCTCTTTTTCATTCATAAAGAAGAGCCAAAGCGTAATACAATTATGTATCCGTGAAAGGGCGATAATTGAGTTTTCCAATGACACATGAACCATCCTTGTACGACCACGGGTTCTCTTGCAACTATGTTGCAATACGAAGGGAAAAACCCTAAAATACAGTAATTTCCTCAGTTTTTACCCTCTATCGCGGAACCAGGGAGGTGTAGACATGTGGTGGTGGTGTCAGAGGCGGGACTATGTCCACGCTGAACGGTCAGAGCCCGCTCGCGCTCCTCCCACCGCTCGGACTCTCTTTCAGAGCCGATTATGTGCTCAACATCGCATTGGACTTAAGTCGGGACCCGCTCTTTAGGCCTTGGTTCTCTAACGGACTTAACCCTCTCACGACCATAGGACGCAGAGGTTGCCAGATTAGCAATAAGAAATAGATTACTCTCACTGTTATAATTACCTCTCCAAAATTAGTTTTCTGCCCACAGCTAACTCAAAGACAACTGCAGAGGTTGAAGTAAACAAACTAAAGGTTTATAGATACCCCTGACGGTAACAAAGGCTTTAAAGTATCCCTAATAGGCTCAAAAATCGCGTCAGGATGTGAGAGGGTTAAGTCGGGACCCGCCAAATAAGGGTTAATATCTGTGCTAAAGAGAGAGAGAGAGAGAGCATTCCTTTTCGTTGCCTACAGCATGTCACTATATATATCCTGCCCTCCTCTCTCTCTCCATTCCCCTCCCCTCCCCTCCCCTCTCTATCTCCATGCTCTCACTCTCTCTCTCTCTCTGGGCATAATACACATATTTGCGCTCTTTATAACTCGCCCTAACGGGCAAAATATTGAGCGGAGGAAACTGAAATGGTGTGTAATAAGAAGAGATGGCCGATTTCTCCTCATAGACGTCAAACTTCACCTACCTCCACCACCTCCCAAGACAGTGGGAGGGAAGGGACCCCGATATACGAGATACATAGCTTCATATGCGCGTATTGATAACTTTCATGCTATTATGTATGCATGCAGAAGTAGCAGGAGACCTATGTCAAGAGTGAACACCAATAACTAGGCCATACACAGTAAAAAAGACGGAAATAATATCGTAGATAAGAAGTGATGGAATACGAGAGAGGTGGAGTGTGTACAGTATGTTGTGCAAACAGGACAGTTTACTGGCGCGGTAATTTAGGCCTTATGAAGTCGTGGCATACGGAAATTGAGCCTCTCTCTCTCTCTCTCTCTTTTTTGTTTTAATACCTATTATTTCAGAGGTTACATTAAGTGCTTTTTGATAGGCTGATTAATGCTTTTCAAGGCTAAAGGTGCATGCGTTGAAATGCAACCTATCTTAAAGCCCAACCTTGACAATAAAGCTTGATTTTATGTTTGGTTATTCTTTAGCCAAACATTTACATAGCGTTTAAAACTTTGTACATTCTTGTTATGTACATTGTTGCCTTGACGTAGGATTTTATTCCAGAATCTACAGTATCTTGGAATAAAGTGTCTCTGATATGCTGAAGTGTGACAGCACGGCTCCTCCAACGCATCAAGGGCTCATTCCACTGTTCTTGTGGTTCGCTCCCACTATCGCTGTGTTTGCCTCAGAGACTGTGAGTGAGGGGTGTTCTGACACTGGATCTTAAACAGGGTTGTAAGCCCAGCAACATCCATCCTATGCTGTAGGTTGTTGAGTTTTGCTTCAGGTGGGGTAGGAGATTAATTTTCTATTTTTCTCTGTGCTCTCTGTATCCTGTCCAAGAGTTTCAAATGTATATTTGCCGCACATCCCCATGTGATAAATGAATACTCCATTGCAGATCTGATTTGGCCTTTGTACAAAATCTCCTTTCCTTTTTTGTCTAACAGGTTTGATATTTTCCTGAGAGAAGTTAATTTTGCTGAAGCTTTTCTAGCAATGTTTTCTATGTGTGTTTTGAAATTTAACTTTTTATCATAGACGACACCTAAAATGTCAACCTCATTCTTTGAATTAACCCCTCTTTAGCGGGGACCGACATAAGGGGACCGACCGGTTAATTTAGGCTTAAAAAACTCGAAATCCTGAAAACACCAATAGGTGTTTACTCAACAAGAGTCAACATCCCTTCATAAGCCAGTGAAATGTTATTAGTGAAAACCCATTGGAAATAGTATTTGTTTATGTTTTCCAAACTTTTCCTGTAATTCTAAAAACGTTATATAGCGAACTTTGAAATTAACATGCTCAGTAACTACTGGTCGTACGAGGAGCATACCTATATAAATCGAAAGAGCGTAAGCTACTCTACAACCTACCATACGCTTTATCTTCTACTTTGCCATGTTCCCGCATAAAATATTGTAAATCTAAAAAACAAAAGTAAAAATGTTCACCTAATGACCTTAGACTTTCACCTGTTTCTCAGAACCTATATTGCCGCACTATCGGATGTTATTTTACAGTTATTATTGGACCTATAGGAATGGTGTATATACCATTGGAAAGGTAATTAAAAACACTAAAAGGCCTATAAACCAAATTTACTCTAATAATTTAAAAAAAAATCACAATATGTCGTCAAAGTTGTAATTTTTGTATAAATATATTCGCCTGAATCCGTCATCACCTAAATCGAACAAATACACAAAATATATAAAATGTGTTTTATAGAAACTATAGATACACCTTTTGTGAGTTGTTTGATCACATAAAACATGGGCTATGGGGATTTCTGTAGGAGTTTATAATTTTCTGCAGTACTATGATTTTCATTTTTTTTTACCTAAATTGCAAGAAAAAAGCAAAAACTAATTTTTTTTTTTTTTTTTTATCTAGTTTTATGGTCATATACACCTGTGCCAAATTTCATTTAAATTGATAGTAAGACCTGGAAGTAGCGTAATTATCCGGTCGGTCCCCTTAAGGCGGTCTAGAGAACCAAGGATTATGTGGCGGGGACCGACTTAACCCTTGTCTAGCGGGGCCGGACTTAAGACGGTCTAGAGAAGAAAGGACTATGTGGCGGGGTTCGCCTTAAGTCGGTAGCAATTTTGAGCACATAATTGGCTCTGAGAGAGAAACGAGCGGTGGGAGGAGCGTAGGTTCACTCTGACCGCTCTGCACGGTCCCCGCGCCGCAACTAACCTCCCCTCCTCACTCATCCACACCCATTACCTCGCTACAGAGGGAATTATGTAAGGAAATTACCTTATTTTAGCGATTTTTCCTTCGTGTTGAACGATCGTTGCAAGAAAACCAGTGGTCGTAGAAGGATGGTTCTGGTGTCATTGGAAAGCTCAATTAACGCCCTTTCAGGGATACATAATTGTATTACGCTCTGGCTCTTGTTTATCCATGAAAAAGAGCACGGAAACAAGGTCGTTTAGGGTAAAACTACCCGCTTGGTGGGTAGTAGAAGTTACTGACGGGCCCGCTCTTAGGGCGTTAAGGCGGTGTGCAATTTTGAGCAATAATTGGCTCTGAGAGAGAGACGAGCGGTGGGAGGAGCGTAGGTCGGCTCTGACCGTTCGGCACGGCTCCCGCGCGGCAACTGCTCTCCCCTCCACACACATCCACACTCACTACCTCGCTACACAGGTAATTATGTAAGGAAATTACCGTATTTTAGGGATTTTTCCTTCGTGTTGCACGATCGTTGCAAGAGAACACGTGGTCGTAGAAGGATGGCTATGGTGTCATTGGAAAGCTCAATTATCGCCGTTTCAGGGATACATAATTGTATTATGCTCTGGCTTTTGTTTATGCATGAAAAAGAGCACGGAAATAAGCTCGTTTAGGGTAAAACTACTCGCTTGGCAGGTAGTAGAAGTTACCGACCTAGCCGCTCGTGGAGTGTTAATGATGCTTCCATTGAAGTTTAATTGCAATTGTGCATCAGCCCTAGATATAATCATAAGTTGGGTCTTATGAGGAGCAAATCTAACCTGTCACTTTTCACCCCATTTTGTAATGTGATCCAGTCTCTTAGTGACCAGGGCTACTGCAGCTGATTCCTCTTTTGGATCATAGGTAACTGCCAATGTACCATCATCAGCAAATGCTTGGGCTTCAGGAATGAGGTGAAGAAGGTCGTTAATGAAAACATTCCACAATAGAGGTCCCAAGATGCTCCCTTGTGGTACTCCTGCCTTGATTTTGTGATGTACAGATTCCTTATTATTCAAGACTACTTTAAGTTTCTATTATATTTAAGTAGTTTTCTATAATTTCATAGAGACCACCTGCTACTCCTACTGACTGTAGTTTCTTCATCAATCCCCTATGCCACACTCTATGAAAGGCAGTCTCTCTCTCTCTCTCTCACACACAAATGAGAGCATTAGAATACAAAGGAATACAAAGGAGAACAAACTGCAACAGACCTATTGGTCCTTACGGGGCAGTTTGGATATCTAAAACTACTAATCTACTGACTACGAGGTAGAGAAAAGGATAGGAAAGAAGAAGGCTCCTCCCCACCCACCACTCCCTCCAGCTAATGCTGGCATGGAAACAGATAGGAAAAATACCATGTAGTATTGAAAAACTGACACGGAAATTCGGACAGGACAGGGAGAAAAAAGAAGTTGATTTGTAATCTAAGCTAACTCTATTTACTACAATTCTGAAAGGGAACATGTATGAAAATCAATATACATTGCGGTATGCGTTGACATTTCGTTGCGCGTTATTCTGAAAGAAACTGTGTTAATCGGGGGTTATTTGCCATGTGTTTATCCAGATGGTTCTTAAATGTTTCGACAGTATTACAGTTTACAATGTTCGAGGGTAGTCTGTTCCAATTATTCACAACGCGGTTGAAGAAGAAATGCTTCGCCTCGTGAGAATGAAAACGCTAGCCTATAATCTTATAACCATTGTTTCTCGTGTTTGCTTGATTCATCGTAAATAATTCGCTTACATTTAGGTTGCTGAATCCCTTGAAGATTTTGAACACCTCTATTAGGTCACCTCTCATTCTGCGCTTTGTTAAGCTAAACAAATTTAGTTCTTTTAAGCGCTCTTCGTACGGTTTATTACGCAATCTGGGTATCATTTTAGTGACTCTGCGTTGCACCCTTTCAAGTTTATTTATGTCCTTTCGGTAGTACGGTGACCAGAATTGCACGCAGTATTCGAGATGGGGACGCACCAATGAGTTGAATAGAGTAAGTATGATTTTTTCTGATTTGAATTTGAATGTTCTGCCGATGAAACCCACCAATTTATTAGCAGTTTTTATTACCTCTGTACACTGTTTACTCGGCTTCAGGTCACTTGATATTATAACGCCCAGATCCTTTTCATTATTTGTATTTGATAGTTGAATGTTGTTCATTGAGTAATCTTTTTTAGCGTTGTTACTACCGATGTGTAATACTTTGCATTTTTCTATGTTGAATTTCATTTGCCATTTTTCTGCCCAGTTTTCTAAAGTGTCTAGGTCACCTTGTAGTTTTTGCCAATGTACTGTTGAGGTTACTTTATTAGTAATTTTTGTATCGTCAGCAAATTTCGAAATTTTGCATTCTATTCCTTCGTCTAAGTCGTTTATGTAAATTATAAAAAGAATAGGACCTAATACCGAACCCTGGGGAACGCCACTATTTACTTTGCACCAATCTGATTCTTCACCATTTATTACAACTCGTTGTTTACGGTCTGAGAGCCAATTTTCGAGCCATTTCAGAGTTTTTCCTGTTATGCCATGAGCTTTTATTTTGTCAATTAGTCTCTTGTGGGGTACGGTATCGAAAGCTTTCTGAAAATCGAGATATATTATATCAACTGCTCTATCCATATCATATGATTTGTAAACATCATTGAAGAAGTCGAGTAAGTTTGTTAAGCATGAACGTTTATTTCTAAAACCGTGCTGAGAATCTTTTATTAAATTATTTTCTTCCAAATGTTTTACTATTTTGTCCCTTATAATGGTTTCCATTAATTTGCCCGTTACCGATGTTAAGCTAATTGGTCGATAATCGCCGGGAGAGGACTTATTTCCTTTTTTGTATATGAGTGTCACGTTAGCTAGTTTACATTCGTTTGGAACTTTTTTTTTTTTTTTTTTTTTTTTTTTTTTTTTTTTAAGAGACAATGAACGGAGGAAGGATAAACACAGATAAAACAAAAAGGTCCATGTGCCTAAAGGCATCCTCCATTCATAAAATGTTTGTAACAACTGGATTTAAACATTTGTTGATTGTAAGTTTGTGGAAAGCAATTCGAGGGAAGTGAATTCCAAAGAGTAGTAGCTCTGGGGATAAATGAATTCTGATAAGCAGAAGTTCTGCATTGTGGAGGAGAAAGTGTAAATTCATGGGCGCTCTCAGCTGCCCTAGTTCTACGGGGAAAGATGTGGAGAGGCGGCACAATTGAAGCAAGTTCCTCGGAACAATTGCTGTGAAAATATCTGTAGAATAATGCAAGGGATGCAACGTTTCTTCGTATGGCTAATGTAGGAAGGTCCTGTGTGATTGCAGGGTTATTGATTAATCTAATAGCTTTATTTTGAATTTTGTCCAACTGCCTCAATGCAACCACTCCACTTCCACCCCACAGAGGTGAACAGTAATCCATCTGAGAGCGCACATGACTTTTATATATTACGGCCAACTGCTCGTCAGTGAAGAATTCTCGAACTCTGTACAGGAGTCCCAGTTTTTTAGAGGCATTCTTAGCAATGCTTCTAACATAATGTGTCCAGCTCAAGTTAGTAGTTAATGTTACACCGAGAATGTCAATACTAGGGGAAGTGGGAATATTTACATCATTAAAAAATATATGGGAGTCAGTGAGATTCTGTCGGTTAGAAAATTGAATGTATCCCATTGAATCTATCCCAACATTCAATGATTTGTTGAACAGATTTGCGAGTGGGTTTAATAATTCGTGTTTTGCTTCTTTTAGGATCCTTGGGGATATTTTATCAGGGCCTGGGGTTTTATTAACTTTCAAATTGTTGATTGCGAACAGGATATCGTCTTCATAAATCGTAAAGTTTTCGAGCTCAGTGCCATTTGATTGATTCGTAGGGGTAGGTCAGTTACCGGTAGTATCTTCCGACGTGAAAACTGATGCAAAATAGTTATTTAGGATATTCGCCATTTGTACTTTGTTATCTGTATGATCTCCATTTTCCGCAACAAGTGGGCCTATTGTTGAAGTTACCGTTTTTCTGTTTCTTATATAGCTGTAAAATTCTTTCGGATTGGACTTGCTGGAGCTGGCAATATGAAGTTCCAGATTCTTCTTACTTCCTTTGATGAGATTTTTGGTTGTTCGACGCAGTCTATCGTGTTCTAATTTATCGCTATTATTCTGAGTTGCCTTATATTTTTGGTATGCCTGCTTTTTTACTAAGAGGATGTTTTTTATTTCATTATTCCACCATTTTGGCTTATATTTGCCTGCTGGGCGCCGGTTTCATAGAGGGATGCTTGTATTTATTGCTTTGTTTAGGTTATTAGATAATATGTTCCATAATCGATTTACATCGTGAGTTTCGGTCATTTCACTCCAGTCAGTATTGGCAAGATGCCTTCTAAGTTTGTTAAAGTCGGCCCTTCGATAATCTGGTACTTTTTCCGTGCTCACGTTTTCTTTGTCATTATTTACTTTAATGTTAAAGGACACTATCCTATGGTCACTAGAGCTAAATTCCGGTCCGATTTTAACGCTATTTACCAGTCTTTCATTTGTCGTTAGAATAATATCCAGAATGTTATTTCCCCTCGTTGGGTGTTCTACGTGTTGATAAAGGGCACTTTCCTGAAGATTAGCATATAGATCATGTCCCGCGTGAGCATTTAGTGGTTCGCATATGTTGTGACTGGCAGATTGAAATTGCCAAATATTACTGCTTCTTCCTGACAACTTATTTCTGCTATTTGATCATAGAGTTTCTCGTCAGTATCGGGTGATTGTGCAGGAGGTCGATAAATTAGGCCAATTATTATCTTGCTTGCTTGATTATTTATTTGAACGTAACTAGTATCAATATTATTTATGGCAGGTTTGGTTACCTCGATTGGGTGAAGATTACTTTTAACATATAGCAGAACCCCTCCTCCCATTCTATGGGATCTTTCGCAGCTGAAGGGAGTATAACCTGGTAATGGGTATTCCGCCAAAAAATCACGCTTTTCCGTGTTGATCCAAGATTCTGAAACACCGATTATATCACATTCCTCCATACATGCAAGTGCTTCCAGGTCTTCGAATTTATTGCGTAAGCTGCGTGCATTAACGTAGCAGGCCGTGATATTATTTTGGATAGAGTTTACATTTGATATGGGGTAGAACATGACAACGGGAGTCAGCAGAGAGCCCACAAACGGCAGATCCCTTCCACACCCAACCCATCTCGTCCTATCTATTTTTGTTGTTGAAGCTCTATATTCTTGATCCCACTATAGCACTCAGTATAGCCTATTCCACATATCTACAACTCTGTTACCAAACGAATAAAGGCAAATCCCTTACACAGCCAATCTCTCTCTCTCTTTCGCTCATGTTTGTTTGCACACCAGTACAAATGAGGCAGATCCCTTATACATGCAACCAAGATGAAAATGGGAGCCTGCAGAGAGACAAGTGGCCCACACAAGGCAGATCCCTTTCACACCCAACCTATCTCACCCATATTCCTATCCGATTTTATCTTGAAGCTTTCTCTTGTTATTGATCCCACTATAGCACTCGGTAGCCTATTTCACATAACTACAACTCTGTTACGAGAGGCAGATCTCATACACAGCTGATCTCTCGCTCTCATTTGCACACTGGAATGCAAATGAGGCAGATCCCTTACACATGCAACCAAGATAAAAATGGGAGCTTGCAGAGAGCCAGTGGGCCACACAAGGCAGATCCCTTTCACACCCAACCCATCTCATACACATATGTTACTTACACCACTTACTATACACCAATGTTATCACATACCTGCAACAAAGATATAATTGTAAGAAATAGGGAAGTAAGAAAATGAGAGTTAGCAGAGAGCCAATTGGCCCATACAAAACAGATTCCTTTCACACCCAACCCATCTTATAAACGCTTCCTCTCTCTCTCTCTCACACACACAAATGAGAACATAAGTAAAAGGGAGTCTGCAGAGAGCCGATTGGCCCACACACGGCAGAACCCTTTCACACGCAACCCATCCCGCTCTCTCTCTCTCTTTCTTTCTCTGTCTTCCTTATATTTACGACACCCTATTCTCTCTATCGCCATGTTCTCTCTTTCTCTCTTACACCCAAATGAGAACATAAGAAAACAAGTCTGCAGAGAGCCTATTGGCCCACACACTGCAGATCCCTTTCACACCCAACCAATCTCATCCTATCAGATTTAATGTTGAAGCTCTATTGTTATTCATCCCACTATCGCACTCGGTAACCTATTCCACATATCTACAACTATTACCAAATGAATAGAGGCAGATCCCTTACACAGCCAATTTCTTTCTCACTTTTGTTTGTTTGCATACCTGTACAAATTAGGCAAATCCCTTACACATGCAACCAAGATGAAAATGGGAGTCAGGCGAGCCAAGTGGCCCACACAAGGCCAACTCATCTCATAAGCTTTATATGTTACTTACACTACTTACTATACACCAATGTTATCATATACCTGCAACCAAGATATAATTGTAAAAAATAGGAACGTAAGAAAATGGGAGTCAGCAGAGAGCCAATTGGCCCACACAAGACACTCGGTAGCCTATTCCACATATCTATAACTCTGTTACCAAACGAATGGAGGCAAATTCCTTGCACAGCTAATCACTCTCTCTTTTGCTCTTGTTTGTTTGCACCCCTGTGCAAATTAGGCAGCTCTCTCTCTCTCATTTATCGCTGTCTTCCTTACGATTACAACATCCTAGTCTCTCTCTCCATGCTCTCTCTCTCTCACAAATGAGAACACAGGAAAACGGGGGTCTGCAGAGAGCCGATTAGCCCACATACGGAAGATCCCTTTCAGACCCAACCCATCTCGCACTCTCTCTCTCTCTCTCTTTTATCACTGTCTTCCTTACGTTTACATAAAATATATACACGAATGTGTTTCCTCCATATAATTACACATTATTTACGTTATGTACTTTACTTAAATTTAAGTGCTTTTCAATATGTAGGAATGATCAAATTGTACTACTTTTTTTGTATACATGATCATATTTTTACATCTAGGCTATAATATAGCTATTCCTAGCCAAATAATATAATTATCTACATAAGTGAATCACCTCCATGTCAGCTAATTTCTAAGACTTCTGGATAATTAAACAATATCTAGGTTACTTTAGGTAAAAAGTGCTCAAAACACATAACAAAGTACATACATTGTTGTATTTAGTAATGCTGAAGTAATAACCTAATTATATAAGGACAATGCCACAAAGGCTAAAACAAAAGTCAGAATTATAAAAGAATCACAACATTCATGGTCACACTTACTGTATACATGGCCACAACCAGAAAACAGCCACACTCATCAGAGGCCACAACTAAAAGAGCTACACTCCTAAATGTCCACAGCCAAAATGGCTGTAGTTTCTCCATGCCAAATAAGTTAAATTATCTTTTGAAATCTGTGACGCAGCTCTTGTATCCAACACAATACCCTGCGTGCAAAACCGCTCGAAGCCCGGACAACATTGATTGCAACTTTAATTATTATTATTATTATTATTATTATTATTAATATTATTATTGTTATTATGAACAACTATTGGTTTTCCACTGAAACTTTTAATAATTGTATTATTACTTTACATATACCATCGAGAGAGAGAGAGAGAGAGAGAGAGAGAGAGAGAGAGAGAGAGAGAGAGAGAGAGAGAGAGAGAGAGAGAGAGAGATATTGATAGAGATAAACAATATATATATATATATTGAAAGAGAGAGAGAGAGAATTTTTTATTTCTTAGAATCTGTAATGGTCTGGTGGGTAGTAATGGTTGTGATTATTCAACTTGTTTCGCTTATTTATTTTTACCAATTCAGCTATTCAGTATATATTTATCGATGCAAGCGAAAAAATCTATATTTGTTTGAATAGCTAAATTCTTTCAATATAAGATTGCGCATTGTTTTTTGGTTTCCGGTTAATATTTAAGGGGGCTCACTGGCTTTTATTTATCTTTCTCTTCTTTCCTCTCTTTCCCTGGCTTGTATCCATTCGTCCCCATTCAGCCAACTGTTTTAAGACGATTATACCCATCCAGTTGTCGATTTCTTCCTGGCGAGCGATAGCGAGCCAGCATTGTATGGAGAAATCCGGCTTCGCCGGAAACATTGTTCTATCGAAAAATGTACAAATTTAGCTTGCTGTCAAAATAAAAATATATATATGCTGGCTCACTACCGCTCGCCAGGAAAATATTGACACCTGGATGGGGGTAATCGTCTTAAAACAGTAGGCTGAATGGGGCCGAATGGATACAAGCCAAAGAGAGAGAGAAAAAAAAAAAAAAAAAAAGCGAGGTGGGCTCCCTTAACCATTTCATTCAGATAAGGCGGGATATTAACAAGTCAGAGGGTTAATTGAGATAGTCTTTATCCTTTTCATTCCACCAAATCCTTCCTAAGCTGCATAAAATCGTCTACTGATAGCCTGAATATACTGTTAAAACACGTCATACTCCTCGGAGAGTTAATCTTAAGGGGAGCGAGGTGGAAGGACAGAGAGGGAGAGGTAAACCAAAAGATTGGTGGAAGGATGGAGTGAGGAAGCGTATGGATGAAGGCGGTGCTGGTTGGGAGGAGGGGCGTCGACTGACTAGGGACAGAGGTGCATGGGGGCGGTTCGTTCAGGGATCACGGCGTCAGACAAAAGATAGATGGATAGGGTTTTTTCTAGACCCCTTTCTTCTTCCTGTTTAGCCTCCTTAGTTTTGAGATTTTAAGACGTTTGACCCATTAGTTTGGTAATTTTACCACCTTTGTCAATTTATATATACTATTTATTGAAAAGCAATTTCTATCCAAACACTAAGCCAGATAGCTATAATTGCATACAGAAATACATAGGGGCACCAAGGTCTTTTATGAGTGGGGTAGAGATTATGGCATCCGAGTGTACAGTCGGCCTAATAAGTAATGTCGCGGCAACAAGTATATTTCCATCAATAATTGGTATCAGCACTATCGAAGCTTTAATTTATCGTTTCGAGTGAGATATACAAACATGTTCCTATCTTTACACACCCTATTGAACATCTGACAGACATTAATACTGCACACATCGAGCAAAACGTAATGACAACTGAGACACGACTTATTTGGCCAACTGTACAAAAGGATATTACTGACATTCAAAACACCAGTCTAGTCATTCACCTCGTCTGACACCACTGTAAATACGGTGTCACACGAGCTATTTTTCCGGCAATCCTTCCAAGCAAGTATTGGCTGGTAGCTTCAAATTTTACGTTCAATAAGAAATTAAGTATCTAACATAATCTACCTTCGATCTAGTTTCCGATTCCAATGTCAAAGAGCCTCAAAATTGTACGAGAACAAACTTTCCCCTAGATAATTGCCGGAAAATGCGCTCGTCTGGTAATGGATGTGTATCGAAAATCGAGATGTCGGATTTTTACAATATTGGGGTTTTGCACGACACGTAATTTTACCTTTCACCATCTCTTTGCTGTACCCAATAGAGTATCCTTCCATTAAGGAGAGATGGGCAGTTTTTCTGGTCCCACTTGTTCCTCATGTTTAGCCCCATTAGTTTTTAGATTATAAGACGTTCGGCCCATTAGTTTGGTGATTTTAAGACCTTTCGCCTCTTTTTTCTTGTCAATATTAAGACTTCGTTTTATTTAGGTGTCGATTTTTTCCTGGCAAGCAATAGCGAGCCTGTTATTTAGGATGAACCGGCATTCGGCCGGGCCATTTTTATGTCGGAAAAATTTACAAATTTATCTTGGGTGTTATTTTTTAACCTTGATGGAGGTTTAGCAAGGAAACTAATTACAAAATAAAGAAATACACATATGAGCAAATGAAAACGACCCATCTCCCCTTAATGTTGAGGGGCAGGGGGGGGGGGGGGAGTCTTTTGTATTACTATCCTTATCTTCCACTAACTAATAATAGTTTAGATATGTAGCCTTGTCACCTATTATGCTTAACCCCTTCTGTACCGGCGAAGTCTTTAACATTTTATTCTGGCTATATATAGACGATTTTGTACAGTTTAAGAAGGATCTGTGGTAGGAAAAAGGGTTAAGCGACATAGTTCGAAGCCTGATAATAGCTGGAGGCCCTTTTTAAACTGAAAAAAATTGTCTAATCTGGTTTTATTTACTTATAAGATCTTTTTTTATATGGAACAAGCTTTTCTCAGAATTTCGTAAATAGTTCTTCAGTAAAGCAAGGCAAGAAGAGAGTTGATAGTAGTTTACACATTCTGCAATGAGTGTACCGTACTTCACACACACACACACACACACACACAGATAGATAGATAGATAGATAGATAGATAGATACTTTATTGACCACAGAATACATCGTAAAATGTATACATTATAGGTTTGATTCCCGAAGGGAAGTAGAGAAAACCTAATATTTAGTAGGGCCCCGTAATCATTGACGACTTCGCCTATTAATAATAATAGTCTCCATTCAACATCCTGCGCCAGCATTTTGAATAGCCCGCGCGGAAGTATTATGGAGTACTCGTCATAAGTGCACGCTTAATTCCCTCATGGGATCGTCATTTCCTACAGAAAAAAACTGTAAAAAATAAAAAATAAAAAATAACTTAATATTTGTTATCATATGACTTGCCATATTCGTGGATTTCTCATGCTTTGCTTCCTCGACACCAGCTCCCCTAGCGGCCATCCTCGTTCTTCACTGATAATTATACCAAGAATAAACTATGGAAATCAACGAATGGGAAGGGGGATGGTTGGGAGGGCCCGAGTCGTCAATGATTACGAGGCCCTACTAAATAATAGGTTTTCTCTACTTCCCTTTGGGAATCAAACCTATAATTTAATAGGGCCCCTTCATCATTGACGACTTCGCCTGAATATCAAGACTGGAGGTGGGACATTCGTAAAATATCCTAACCTTAGGGAAGAAGAATCTAGATAACATTTTCTTAAGTTTTATTGTATGCAATACAACATGTAGAAAAAAGGTATACAAGATTTGCAAGCAGTGCGTGGCATTAAGAAACGGCTTGCCCATGGTCAGATCATTGCAATTGATCGTATGCATGAAGAAAATTGTGACACGCTTGTGTCCTGTAGAACTACAACTCTGCAGTAGTTATTTGTTCTCTCCTTAAACTATTTGTACAATAATATATTTGTACACTCTGGTAACACAGACATAGATGCAACTATGCGATATATCTTCTTAAAATTAAAAAAACAAAAAACAATAACATTAATGCTGGACTGTAGAACCCGTCCTATCACAGCTCGTGATGCATCACAATCTCCAAGGGTACAGAGGGGATATGGACTATTCCCCCCCCCCCCTTTTAAAACAACACAACTTAAAAAGAACATTACCTACTGTACCCGTTGCCGTAAAGCTACGCAGGTACGCTTTGGTTTATCTAGACTCTAGAGCAACAGACAGGTAGCGTGAAAGGAACGTATGATTGGAAGCCCAAAGTTGAGTTTTGGCAATATCATCAATTGAAAAATTTTGCAGAAATCTGAGGAATACTGCCCATTTCCTGATATCGTGAGCCCTGCCTAACACGCCGGGATTGCTTTCCCTGATAACGTCGCCAAGCAAGGAAGCCAACTCCCGTTTTGTAACACGCTTAACCTGTCCGGTTGACCCATAAAGCACCTGGTTGGCGAGGTTGCGCAGCCCTCATAAACTGTGTGAGTGCTTGCACAGGACATAAAAGGTGATCAATGAGGCCTCTCTTCAAGGCCGGTACGGAAAATTCAGAAAAAAACATGGTCAGAATGTTCGTTCTTAGCAATAAAAGAGAGAGACGGCGCGATTTGAACATGGTCGTGCAGCCTCTCAAACCTGAGACAGTTTGGTTCATTGCTCATCGCCGCCAGCTAAGACACCCGGTTTCCGGTGGCAAGTGCCATGAGGAAGACAGCCTTTTTCAAAAGGGAGTCAAATTCTGGCGCATTATTATACTTGCGCGATTGAAGCAATTCTAAGGCTTTATCCAGAGACCAGGTGGGCATGAGCTGGCGGGGAGGTGGACGAAGCTTGAAACAAGCCCTCATAAAACCTTTCTCCTCTGCCTGCGGTATGGAAAGGCTGGTGAGATCAAGGAAGGGGGTCCTAATGGCAGACAGATGATTTTTTAACGTTATTATCGAAAAATGTTTCTGCTCAAAAAGATAGTCTAAGTAATTGAAAATTAAGGCTCCCGAGGCAGTCGTTTGCCCTGACTCAACAATCCAGGTTGTAAAAGTTTTCCAATGTGATTGATATTGTCTCCTGGTAGACAGTGTGTACTGGTTCATTAGCTTCTTAGTGACACTTGGACCAAATTGATTTAACCATTTGGCATAGTAAATATCCATAAGGCAAAACTGAGCGAGGTCCGAAGGTTGCCAATCGTTTTCAAGTGGAAAACGGAGACCGGGAGGGACACCGGGGTCCTGCACCACTCTTGCAACTGGTGGTACCAAACCTGGGCCGGCCACAGCGGCGCGAACAAAGCTACCCGGCCCCGGTAATCCCTCAGTTTGTGAATGACTTTGCACATTATCATAGAATCTGGCGGCGGAAACAGATAGATTGAGGTACACCTGTTCCAGTCCACCAGCAATGCATCGGGTTCCCCCCGCCGGGGTTACCCTGTGACGTGTGAGAAAAAGAGGGAGTCTGTGGTTCTCTGTTGATGCAAACAAGTCCACCTGTGGACAGGCCGGCTTTGCAATCATCTTGTTGAAGATAGCCTGTTTGATTGTCCATTCTACTAGAGTGCTCCGCCGGGGAGAGAGAGCGTCTGCCCAGACGTTCGCCACGCCGGGGAGGTAGGTGGCATGCAGGGAAATTCCTAGCGAGTCGGCTAGGGTAAAAATTTGTTCTGAAACGTTCAGCAACTCTCGTGACCTCACTGAGCCTTGCTTCTGAATACAAAAAACTGCAGTTTGATTGTCCATTCTGAACTTAATTGATTTGTTCTTCAATATCATGCCATGAGTTTGGAGAAAGAACAGGGGAACTAAAAGCTCTTCCTTGTTGATATGTGATTGGCTGTCTGACGACCAGCTGCCCTGACCTTGGTGTCCTAGGCTTGACTGGTACCCCAACCTAGTGTCCCCGAGGCGTCTGTGTATACCCATACCGTAGGGGGGGGGGGGGGAGAAACCCATGTCACGACCGAGTAGAGGACTTCGCGCTTGGTCCAGGCCGAAAGTAAGTTGTGGATTAATGGAGGAATTGGCCATAATTTCTTCTCCGGCAGGAGAGGGAACACTTTGTTGCCTTCCAGGATTAATCGCTTGGCTTTCAATCGGCCCAACTTGACAGATAATTGTACCCAGTTGAGAGAACCGATCAGGGAATCCCACGTTTTCCTGGTCGTATCCAGACTGTGGAGGAACCGGAACAGTTTCCTTCGAAATCTGCTGCGGTTGTCCACACTCTGAGTAAGAGTCAGGGCGCAGGTGTCCCAGACCAGCCCTATCCACTGAATATTCCTTGAGGGGACAAGGTGCGACTTTGCCAAGTTCACCTTGAACCCTAGGGTTTGTACATGAGCTAACACTTGGTTTACATGGTCTTGACATAATTCCAAAGAGTTTGCCACTACTAGCCAATCGTCCAGATACCAAAACACCTGTATGCCTCGAACTAACAGGGGTAAAAGAGCTTGCCGGACGAGTTTGGTAAATACTCTCGGTGCTAGGTTCAATCCGAACGGCATCCTTTGAAAGACATAAGTCTCGTGCCGGACTCTCAGAGCGAGAAACTTTTGGAACCGTTTGTTTATAGGGACATGCCAATAGGCGTCTTTGAGATCTATTGAGCACATCCAACTTTGCGGCGGAAGTGCGAATCTGAGTTGCTGAACAGTCAACATCCTGAAGGGTGAATTCTCTATAAAGGTGTTCAGATGCGAGAGATTAGAACTGGTCGCATCTGCACGCTGTCCCTTTTTGGCACTAAGAAGAGTCTTGACGTGAATACTGGCTGATAGGCATTGACTTGAATCAGTATCTGTTTGGCAATCATATCCTGCAATAGTGCCTCCTCCTCCTGTGACACTCTGATATATTCCCGCGGCCGACGCAGTCGAGGCCGCCGGCGCCACCGCCAGGTGATTCCTTTGCTCACTACCTTCCTGGCCCAGGTATGCTTGGGCCAGGCCGAGCGGAATGAACGGAACGAACCTAGGTGCAACCGGGGTTCGTCCTTCAAGGCAACTCTCCAATCCTGCGCCTTTGAGCTCGGCCTTGGGATGTGGAGAGTATGAGTGGCTAGTTTTTTGGAGGGGAAGGTGGGTTGGCATCGGACGTTTGACTAGTTTTGGCTGATGCAGTGCCCTGATGACCTTTGTATGTGATCTTACCCTTATACCCATGTTGTTTGCCTTGTTTGAGTTTGTGCTGATTGCCTCCCTGCTGAGGAGGTGGCCTGGGGTCTCTTGAGGACTGCTTAGTTTGGGGTTGATACGGTTTGTTACCGCCTTTTGACTTATGAAAAGGTTTCTTAGCCGGGTCCTTCCTAGCTTCTTCCACCCACTCACCATATTAAAAATCAGACTCCAAGTCTCAGAGTTAAGGAGTGTGGCAGTAAGAACCGGGGAGAGAGTCACCCGGCGACCAATGTCCGCCGGCAACTTCCTCACCAGATGTACTCTCAGATCTTGGCGGGATCGAAACGCTTCCAATATTGCAATTCTAATGTCTCCTAGTGACTGAATGGCATTTTGGAGCAAGAGTCTACGAGACAGGTCAGTAGCTTTTCTAATTTGGGGGTCAGCTATGGCCAAGATAGTGCGTGCAAGAGATGCGGCTATTTGATGACTCGCCAAGTATTGAGCGAACATCCGGTAGGCCTTGTTGCGTAACTTAAAATCCCGCTCTAGGTGAGCAGCCGGGGGGGGGGGGGGGAGAGAAAGGTTCATCAAGGGCATGTAAGGACACTTTGGGAGCTGCCAGAAATGTTAGTAAGTCTGGGGACACCCCGTCCGCTTTGGCTACCGGTAGGGAAAAGTAAGGCATTCAATGGCATTCAAATCAGCTGAACTGAAAAGGTACTTGCTGGATCTTGATACCTATGGTGGCACAGACCCGGATGGGTATTTCCCTCTCTTTTTTAAAAAGGTTGCAGTGGTCTTGGCACCTAAATTGGCTGTGGTGTTTAGGTTGCTTTTGAAATCAGGTAGTTTTCCTCTTTGCTGGCGTAAGGCTATTATCACTCCTATTCCAAAGGGAAATACTGCCTCATCATCTCCTAGTGACTATCGCCCTATCTCCATTACACCTATCCTATCCAAGCTCTATGAGAGGCTTTTGTCCAGACGCCTTTCCTCTTATTGTAATAGTCATAATTTGATACCAAACTCACAGTTTGGTTTTCGTAAGGGACTGGGTACATGTGATGCGCTTCTGACACTCACCCATGACTTGCAATCTTCATTGGACCAGGGACATAAGTCTCGTGTCATGGCTATTGACTTTAGTTCTGCATTTGATTTAGTCAACCATAAAGCACTTTTGTATAAGTTACAGCTCATCGGTATTGGTGGCAATTTTTTAAGGATCTTTGAAGATTTTTTGACGAAAAGATCTCAGTCTGTGGTCATTGATGGGTGTCATTCCCCTTCTGTTACTGTTGTTTCTGGTGTTCCACAAGGCAGTGTCCTTGGGCCTTTGCTTTTTATTATTTTTACTGCTGACCTGTGTTCCGAGCTTGAAAATAAACTAATCTCCTATGCTGATGATACAACTTTATATGCGTCAATTCCATCACCAATAGATCGACACGTAATTGCTACTGCTCTGAATAGCGATTTAGCCAAGATTACATCATGGTGTGAACTTTGGGGCATGAAACTTAATGCTAGTAAAACACACTCCATTATCATCAGCAGATCTCGTACCTTGGATCCTCCCCATCCTTCTCTACAAGTTTCTGGCGAGCAAAGTGAGAATGTGGATACTCTGCGTTTGTTAGGAGTTACTCTTGATCCCAAACTTACTTTTGAAAAGCATATTCGTTCTTTCTCCTCTTCCATTTCCCAAAAAATTGGTCTGCTTCGCAAGGTTTATAAAACATTTGCTTATGACGCCACAGTTATCAAGTCTTTTTATGCTTTTATTTTGCCACATTTCGAGTACTGCTCACCTGTCTGGTTGTCAGCAGCTGACTGCCATCTCAAGTTGCTTGACAGGTTGCTAAATTCCATCAGTTTTATTCTACCTCATTTGTCTCTTGATCTGTGTCATCGACGTAAAGTTGGTGCCCTTAGTCTTTTATTTAAAGTTTTTAACAACCCTCAGCATCCCTTACATGGGGTTCTGCCTGGGCCCTATGTCCGGGCTCGTGCAACTAGATTCACAAGCAATCTTAATGATCTTGCCATGAGCCGTGTTAATTTTTCTACTACACAGTTTTCACGGTGTTTTGTGCCGGCCATGGTTGACTTGTGGAATATGTTGCCAAATGAGCTAGTCAATTCAGCTAATATCTCTATTTTTAAGTCTAGAGTTAATGCTTTTTTGCAGCATTAATTCTAATTTTTAAACTTATTTTATTCTATTTTATTGAATTATATTTATACTTGATAAATATCCTCCACTGCATAATATGTTATCTGTGTTTAATATGTGTATATGTACAGTACAGTATACGGTATATGTTTTTATTTTTTCCTAAGTTGCCGTAGTCTCTCTCCAGTGCCTCCGGGTGTTTTGTGTGGATTCATCTTGATGGTGTTTCTGCACCCTGGTTGGAGACTTCGGCATCTCATATAATAATAATAATAATAATAATAATTATCCGGCGGAATCTGATGAGAAGATTTTGAGGTGATAGTAGTGGCAAAAACCTGAGCTTCCAACTCCCAATCTACCCATGGGCCTAGTCCCACCTGCCCCATCTGCAGGACCGGAGCCTGAGCTTGGTCCAGGACCGGAGTTGTAGCCAACTCGGGCGTAAGAGCATTCAAGGCTTTGACATCATTGATGCCATCAGCCTTCGACCAGTCAGCAAATAGTCTTGCAGATGCGGCGGAAGGAACGGCCGGCGCGGCTGAGTACACAAAATAAGCTGGGTTAAGTGAACTCGGTAAACCCTTAATCAGTACATCCAAAACCCTCCCTGCCTCGTCTTTTGCCCTAAATTTATGGCTCTTATTGATCTCAATGGACCACTCGCCGGGAACTGGAGGGTCCCCTGATACCGAAGGTTGAGCTGAAAGGGGGGTTCTCTGGTAACACAGGTACCCAAGAGCAATCATACCAGTACCAATCAGAGGAGGGGCATGGGGCCCTTCCTCAGAGGTGCCTTATCTAAAGGAGGTGGGGTGACATCAGCAACAACCCTGATGGTGGACATAGCTAGCGTCGCCGGCACTGTAGGGCCTGGGATCGTTGCTACCACCGGGTTTGGACATGAAGGAATGAATGCTGGGGGGTCTAGAGGTCTGATAACAGAAGTGCTAGGGGGCGCAGCTGAGGGAGTGACCGGGGTATCTGAAGAGGCAGGGATTTGATAATGCTGTATCACTTTATGTAATAACTCATTTACCTGATCAGAAGTCATCCATGAACTATGGGGATCTTTGGATGAGTGTGAGCTAGCCTCAGAATAATTACTAGGGATAGACTGAGGAGCCGGGGAGGACACACTCTCCGCCGGCTCCTCACTCTGCCCCAAAGTCTCTTGTGATTCTATCTCATTATCCGCCGGGGGCCAAAGCAAATCTGGCACTGACGATGGTAACACGTCTATGTTACCGTCCTCAGGCCGTTCTGGGATGACGTCAAGGAGAGAGAGAGATGGTTCTGATTGACGCCAATACTCCCCTGCCGCTATGGGCTGGGAGTCACGGGTCACTTGAGAGCTTAACTGGGACCCCGCCGGATAATCCCTATATTGGTCGGCTAGGACCCTACTCGGGCCTGTCGACCTAACACTACGGGGAACACAAATCAATTTTGGTATGGCAAAAGTAACATTAGGAGGCACACGTAAAGATTGTTCCTGACTAGGTGTGGATTCCAATATCTCGGATCCTATTTCCGGCTCCCCTGAATCACGTATAGGCGTGTCAGAAGGAGGTGTGGGAGGGGGTGGTTAAGGTGTGTCCTGGCGGCTGCTAGACGTATCCTCATATTCCTCTCTCCAGTGCTTGTGGGACCGGGAAGAGTCCGAGGCAGAGTGGTGAGAGTGTTTCCGGGGGGACTTCGACCTAGACCTCGACTTCCGCCGCGGGGAGGGCGAGCGTCTCCTCTTGGTACGGTCAGAGGGGTGAACCTCGGTGACTTCGCTCTCACTGCTACTACTCACTAACTCTCTGCTGAGGGCCTTTGTTTTAACTTTGGGTCTGACAGATTTGGAGGAACCGGGTTTAACCAAAGGTGACTTAATAATGAGATTCTCCCATAGGACTTCGTCATCACACTGAAGTGCCTTATGGGCTGTTTCCTTTGCATAAGAATTAAATGCGGCTTTAATTTCGTGTAAGGCTGCTAACCATGACAAGTCTTTCTTCGCCAGCAAGGCGGTTTTCAATTCAGAGCAAATGGCACATCTTTTTGACAACCACACGCCTAGATTTTAGTGTTTAGATCTAGAACGATCTAAACACTTTACGTATTTTATGCAAAGCTTGTGAGCAAAAATGGGTAAAAGGGAGCAAGAAGGCATGAAGCAAAGTTCAAACCTAGGCATGTTGCCTTAATAAGAGGGTCCCCCCCTCCGCCGGGATCTGATGTCCAACTCCGCCGGAGAAGCAGTCTCTGGGGCCTGGAAACTTTTTCCAGGAATCAATGCTCATAAGGATAACCTGCGAGGTATTAAACATCCTAACCCAAATCCGCCGGAAAATTAGTTATAGTGCACCACTATTCTAACCTTCCGCCGGATCTGTCCAGCTGACTTTCAATAACTTACCTGTGACAAGAGCCACAGGTCCCTTGACCATTTAGTGTCTGATCATTACTGAATAAGTTTGCAAAACTAATCTTAACACTTGGTGTACACTTCGACTCATGGCACCGCAGGCGATAATGTCTTACATGTCACCAGGCCAGTCAGGGTGAGTTAACTCGGCGGGCCAAGTTTGTAGCCCTTCTACGAATGCAATTCTGCCGGGAGAGTGTGGTTCAGCTAAACCACGCCGGGATCTTTTGAACGTTCCTACCCGTTAGAGACGGATAACTAGGACCCACCGCACGGGGCCGCCGGAACAGACAAAAACTACCGGGAAACGGGGTTGGCACAGCCCCCTTCCCGAAGTCACACACATATACAATAAACATAATGACATATAGGGACGTCTCCCTTACCCCCAAATGAACAAGCCCGCATGCATGAAAACAAAAAAGGGGGCATACATAGGCAATAATAAAACGACAGAAAATTTAGACATCTAAATTACCTGAAGCCTATGCCGGAGACCCCTAACTAGGCTGACCACATGGTTCGAAGAACATCCCGGCAGGCGACGCTCCGGCACCCAGCAACAGCACAACGAAGAGGGAGGCCCACCCAAAGGGCCCAAGCAAAACACGAACCCTGGAAGGCGGAGCACCATGTGCAGACACTCTTAAACCAGAGCTTTTGCTAATATCTGAAGAAAATGGCATGTACTTTCCTCACTATTGACAGTCTGTATCATGCCTCGTAGAGTGGTCGCCTTCTAGCTAAGTAAACACAACAGCTAAAGGCGTATCACAACAATAACACACGCGGTACGCCACTCTGGGACTCGAAGACGCCTGTGACAATGGTACCCTATTTTAACACACACTTCCTGCGGACATACCCATCTGGCAGCCGTGCTAGCTAATCTAAACCCTGTTACTACAACACAGATGTATACAAATGAGTAAAGACTCATGCGAACGTCGAATGAAGCGGACACGGCACGAGCCCTGTTGATTGGAAGGCCGCGGAAGTAGGAAGGATGAGGATGGCCGCTAGGGGGCCTGGTGTCGGGGATGCAAAGCATGAGAAATCAACGAATATAGCATGTCATATGATAACAAATATTAAGTTATTTTTAATTTTTAATTTTTTACAGAGTTTTTTCTGTAGGGTATCCGATCAAAATGACGATCCCATGAGGGAATTAAGCGTGCACTTATGACGAGTACTCCATGATACTTCCGCGCGCGGGCTATTCAAAACGCTGGCACAGGATGTTGAATGGAGACTATTATTATTAATAGGCGAAATCGTCAATGATGAAGGGGCCTATTAAATAGTTCAATTATAGTTTCCCAACAAGCAATGCATAGCTCACTGTCTAGTCCAAAAACAAAACCCTTACCAAATAATTATATATGACACATTATGCAATATATGTAAACACTGAATATCCTCCGTGCGTTTGATCGTGCAATATCTCTCTTCCCACCTAGAATGTCTCCCCGGAGCGGACTGTAAAGGTTTTTGAGATCCTAATTGAAATAGGACTTCAGAGGTACCCTTATGGATTATTTAGCCACCACGCTGTAAGTCATAAATAGCGTAAGTACTGGAGGCCCTTTTCGAGAACACCAGTCCCTTCCTCCTAACATAATTGAAAATAGGTTAGGCTCACGATTTTTTATGAGTGACTCTACCTCCTCCCATTATGTCAGGGCCTACCATCACCGAGTTGAACACCTCCAAATGTCAGGCAACACTCTTCTCTAATTCAAAGCACCTGGTCGTCACAATACATGGGCTCTATTTCCAGATCTGGCCTTTTCTGTAACTCTGTAATCTATTTCATAAAGTTGGTGTCACACGAGCGTTTATTCTGGTTATTTTTACGAGCAATTGTGGTATGGCATATGTTTAGCATATTAGTGTTGAGTTGTTTAGACGTTCGTTCCATTATTTTGGCGATTTTATAACCTTTCGCCCCATTTCTCTGTCAATATTTAGATCTTTCGTGCCATTTAGGTGTGGATTTTTCTTGGCGAGCGATAGCGAGCCTGTCATTTTAGAAGGAACCGACATTTTGTACCAAAATGTTTTCATATTTATCTTGAAAGAGGTCTAGGGGGTGTGTTTTTTTTAAGCTTAATGGAGGTCTAGCGAGAAAACTAAAAAAATTATATAAATCAATATATACTATTATAATCTATTTTCACTAGTTACTCCTAATTATGTGGAAGGGGCTCTAAATATTAACCCTTTCTGTACCGACGATATCTTTGTCATTTTATTCTAGCTGTATTTAGAGGATTTTTAGCAGTTTAAAAAGGATCTGTGGTAGTAAAAATGGTTAAGTGAGATAGTTCGAAGCCTGTTGATTGCTAGAAGCCCTCTTGAAACTGAATGAAATCGTCTAATAGCCAGATTAAAGTTAAAAAGACGTTGCCGGTCCAGAAGGGGTTAAGGGGAACAACTTTCTCATCGACAATTGCCGGAGAGATCGCTCGTGTGACATCACCTTCAAGCATAATATGTCACATGTTGGCTGTTCGATCTCTGTTGTCACCTGTGAGGCTTTTGTTGACATAATTGGCCATCGTGCTTTCATTCTTAACCCGTACAGCCCCAGCGACGCGCCTGACGCGTCGGCGATGTATGTAACGCACAGCCCCAGAGACGCGCCTGGCGCGTCACCCTAATTGCGCCGACCGTAACCTCAGGTGTAGCCACTCAAGAGGGCTCAGATTTGTATGGGAACTGTGTACGTATCCCACGCAACCGTGCCGATGATTGAAAACTCTCAAAGTCCACGTGCGTGCGCGCGAGCGCGCAATAACCTGGTTTTTTGGGATAATTGCCTTCAATTTTTTACTCTTATAAAATCCGTTTTCGGGGGCTCTGTAGGACCATTTTTTAAGCTTTTTGAGCGGTTTTTCGTGGTTTTTCCTTCATTCCTAACCCATTCGCTATTGTTTCTGGAATAAAACCATTTTTTGAAAACCGGCCGGGTTCTGGTGCGCAAACATTACAAAACTAGCCGGGGCTCCACGGGTTAAGGAGGCCCACCTCGATTTTTTTCTCTCTCTCCCTCTCTCTCTGGGTTGTATCCATTAGGCCCCATTCAGCCTACTGTTTTAAGACGTTTATCCCCATCCAGGTGTCGATTTTTTCCTGGCGAGCAGTAGCGAGCCTGCATATTAAAAAACAAATTGATCGCAGGCTAAATTTGTACATTTTTCAATAGAAAATGTCTCAGGCGAAGCCGGATTTCTCCATACAATGCTGGCTCGTTATCGCTCGCTAGGAAGAAATTGACACCTGAATGGGGATAAACGTCTTAAACCAGTAGGCTCAATGGGGCCGAATGGATACAAGCCAGGGAAAGAGAGAAAAGGAGAGAAAGATAAAAAAAGACGGTGACCCTCCTTAACCCTTAAAAAGCGGCCCACCACTTAAGTCGAGTTAAATAAAGCTGGACTATGTGGCGGCGCTCGACATAACTCGAGTGGCAATTTCAGCACGTAATGTGGCTGAGAGAGAGAGACAAGTGGTGGCAGGAGACTAGCGAGCGTATGACTGCTCCAGACCACCGCGGCGAACCTACTGACACAAATCTCAGCTCCCTCCTCCCTCTCTCACTCGCTACATACTCAATTATGTACCGAAAGTACCGAATTACCTGCTTTTTGCACTCGCGTTGCACGGTTATTGCAAGAAAACTATCCATCATACAAGGATTGTTATGGTGTCATTCGAAAGCTCTGTTTATGCCCTTTCAGGGATAGATACTTGTTTTACGTTCTGGGTCTTATTTAGGCATGAAAATGATCACGTAAACAGCCCTATTTTGGCTAAAAACACCCCGCTGGGCGGTACACATAAATAAACCGCATAGGCCGCTCGTAAGGTGTTAATAGCCAGGGGATAATGATGGTTCAGTTGATATACTAGATTCACACACACACACAAGCACACACACACAGATTGACACACCCACACACACATAGATTGATACACGCTTACACACACACACACAAATTTACACACACATACAAATTGACACACACATGCCTACACTCGCATACACCCTCAGATTGACACACACACAAGCACGCACATATAGATTAACACACACACACAAACAGATTGACCCCCACATACTGTACACCCACAGATTGACCCCCACACACATAGATTGATACACACACAGCCCGTAGCCTAGTAGGTAGAGCTCTCGTCTCACACACGAGGGGTCTGGGGTTCAATCCCCGGCCGGGCGGAGACAAATTGGGCTTGTCTCCTTTCATGTGTTAGCCTCAGTTCACCTAGCTGTAAATAGGTACCTGGAATAAGTGGACGACGTTGTGACATCCCATCTGGGGTTGGCAAAAATGGTACAAGGCGAGATGGGTATCATATGGTTCACCTAAGCTGATGGCTACCTAAGCCTTCGGGCGAGACGGTACCGTCTATAGTGAGAATGGTACCATACAGACCCACCCTAAGCCTTCGTTTCCGATGTCGCCAATTGGCTAAAATACAGACTACACACACATCCACAGCCATTCCAACGATACATATAACACCTACACATATAGGAGGCGGGAAATAACGAGCATGCTCACTCCCGCAATACAACTAGAGTAAGTACAACTAGAGTAAGTACATAGATTGACCCCCACATACTCTACACCCACAGATTGACCCCCACACACATATTGTCGTGAATCCTAGCTGGTATATATACCGTAGTTTGAATTTCACGGGTTCACGACAGCTGGTTCCTTTTTGTTTATACGCATTACTTTATTTATCTTTGTGGATCAATATTACTGTGGTTGCACCAATTATTTCTTAGTTTATTTTCCCTTATTATTTAATCACGGGGGATGATATAGAACCCTTAAATTTATTTTATATTGTCACGATAAAAGGGAATCTCGGACACACTTCACACAGATTTCACCCCGCCAAGACAGACCGCCAGCTGCTGCCACATAACAAGAAAACAACCCTGATATTCACCTACCGACATGTCCATCACCTAATCGACACTCTTTGCATCACAGCTAAGTTCCTTTAATACTAGAAGTACTTCATAGATATTACTGGGACTACCACAGATAACCTACACATACATGTTTACAAGTAAGTCAAACGCCGACCCGGTATCATTTTTATAGCCTAGGCCAATTCATCTTCCCAGGTTTAATTATTTAATTTATATCCGTTTCTCTTCTACCTCCTAGGAATAATAAACAGGATACATATATTGACAAACACACACACACACATACATAGATTGACCCCCACATACTGTACACCCACAGATTGACTTCTACCCATATAGATTGACACATACACACACACACACATAGATTGATCCCCACACACTGTACACCCACAGATTGACACCAAAACACACACACACATGAACACCTGTACAGAGAAGGTAACTGTCTGACCGATAGAAGCATTGATTACCTCTCGGAAGCCGTTATATCGAATCTGGCGAGGCAACAACTCCAGGATTCTAAAGGATGTGGTTTACAAGGCTTGCAGTTCCATTACTTGATCAATACATCTATATTTAGTTGAAAGAGTGTTGGGGCTAAAATCAAGAGACGGTCGAGCCAAAATGCCTGGACACACAGAGTTTGAAGCACTTTAAGTCATAGGATGATTGAATGACTGATTCTGGGAGCGAGTTTCACAGCTCAGCTGTTGAATATAAAGTAGACGTGCCGTTTTGCCAAAAACAAAACGGCATACCCAACTCTGCGATGGGTTACCATCATCACTACTAATTCCATCATCAATCACAATCACCATCATCACTACTAATGCCATCATCACTACAACTGCCACAATCATCACGACTACTGTCATCATCACCATTACTATAATCATCATCCCTACTACAATTACAATCATCACTACTACTCTCACCATCATCACTACTACTGTCACCATTGTCACTACCATCTTAATCACTACTATCATCATTGATACTACACCTATCAACCATCATTACTACTATAACACTACTATCTTACAATCATCAATACTACAGTTAACATCATCACTACTACTATAACCATCATCACTATTACTGCCATTCTCACTACAACTGAACCATCATCACTACTACTGGCATCATCACCATTACTATGATCATCATCACAACTATTGTCATCATCACTACAACTTTCACCATCATTACTACTACTCACCATCATCACTAATACTTACACCATCGTCACTACAATCATCACTACTGTCATCATTATCACTACAACTATCATCATTACTTATCACCATCACCACTACTATTATGACCATCATCACTACTACTAGTATTGTCACCATCATATCTACTACTGTCACCATCATATCTACTACTGTCATCATCATCACTACTGTCATCTTCAATACAACAACAACCATCATCACTATTATCACCATTAATCCCAGTATTACTATCATCACTTCTAATGCCAACTAAACTAACTTAACCTAGCAAATACGTAGCGAGATGTTTTCGCCCCCAGAACGAATGCGTTCTTAGTGTGTGAGCGCAACAAATGTTTGTGTGAAATTTGGTGAAAATCCGTTCAACGGTCTAGGAGGAGTTTCGGGACAGACGGACGACGACGACGACGACAATTTTTGTTGGTGGTACCCACTATACGGGGGACGATACCAAACTCTGATTACGCAGAGTTGACAAGAAGAAGAGCAAGAACAACAACAACGTGTAATTTACGTAATTACCGTAAGTGTGTAGAGAAAGGGGGGCCCAAAGGCCTCCTTCAAATGTTGGAGCTTAAGGCCGTTTATATTTAACTGGAGGCTCCTTAATGATCGCCAAGAAAATAAAGTAGACGTGCCGTTTTGCCCAAAATCAAAACGGCATACCCAACTCTGCGATGGGTTACCATCATCACTACTAATACCATCATCAATCACAATCAACATAATCACTACTACTGCCATCATCACTACAACTGCCACAATTATCACGAGTACTTTCATCATCACCATTACTATGATCATCATCACTACTACAATTATAATCATCACTACTACTCTCACCATCATCACTGTCCATTGTCACTTGCATCTTAATCACTACTATCATCATTGATACTACAACTATCAACCATTATTACTAATATCATCACCACCATCTTCCAATCATCATTATCAACTCTGCGTAAGCAGAGTTTGGTATCGCCCCCCCCGTATAGTGGGTACCACACAAACAAAAATTCTGTCGTCGTCGTCGTCCGTCTGTCTCGGAACTCCTCCTAGACCGTTGGACGGATTTTCACCAAATTTCACACGAACATTCGTTGCGTGAATGCGAACGTCAGTCAAACATTTTGTTTTTAATTTATGCAATAGTTATGATTTTAGGTCCAAAATATGGTTTTACCAAGCCCCCTACCCCTCCCGGAGGCCCCCCCCCCCCCTCCCTCCCCCCCCTATGATGAAGATCATAGTAATGGTGATGATGGCAGTAGTAGTGATGATGGTGAGAGTAGGATACATGATGGTAATACTTGTGACAGTAGTAATGATGATGGTTATAGTAGTAGTGATGATGTTAACAGTAGTAATGACGATTGTAAGATGGTGGTGATGATAGTAATGATGGTTGATAGTGGTAGTATCAATGATTATAGTAGTGATTAAGATGGTCGTGGCAATGGTGATAATAGTAGTGATGATGGTGAGAGTAGTAGTAATGATTGTAATTATAGTAGTGATGATCATAGTAATGGTGATGATGACATTAGTCGTGATGATTGTGGCAGTTGTAGTGATGATGGCAGTAGTAGTGATGATGGTGTTTGTGATTGATGATGGTATTAGTAGTGATGATGGTAACCCATCGCAGAGTTGGGTATGCCGTTTTGATTTTGGGCAAAACGGCACGTCTACTTTATTACTGTTAACATCATCACTACTACTATAACCATCATAATTACTACTGTCACAAATATGACCATCATTTATCCTACTGTCACCATCATCACTACTACTGCCATCATCACCATTACTATGATCTTCATCACCATAACTATTGTCATCATCACTACAAATTTTACCATCCTCACTACTACTCACCATCATCACTAATACTCACACCATCGTCACTACTATCATCACTATTGTCATTATTATCACTACAACTATCATCATTACTTGTCACCATCATCACTACTATTATGACCATCATTACTACTACTATTACTGTCACCATCATATCTACTACTGTCACCATCATATCTACTACTGTCATCATCATCACTACTGTCATCATCATCAATACAATTACAACCATCATCACTACTATTATCACCATTATCACTACTATCACCATAATTCCAAATATTACTACCATCACTTCTAAAGCCAACTAAACTAACTTAACCTAGCAAATACGTAGCGAGATGTTTTCGCTCCCAGAACGCCATCAATGCTGAAGGGGGGGGGGGGGGGAACCATATTTTGGACCTAAAATCATAACTATTGCATATATTAAAAAAATCTTTTTTGAATGACGTTCGCATTCACGCAACAAATGTTCGTGTGAAATTTGGTGAAAATCCGTCCAACGGTCTAGGAGGAGTTCCGAGACAGACGGACAACGACGACGACGACGACGACGACAACAGACATTTTTTTCGTGTGGTACCCACTATACGGGGGGGCGCTACCAAACTCTGCTTACGCAGAGTTGATAACTTAACCTAGCAAATGCGGAGCGAGATGTTTTCGCCCCCAGAACGAATGCGTTCTTAGAGTGTGAGCCCCTTTGGGGCTCACACACTAAAAACGCCATCATAGCTGGGGGGGGGGGTCCAGGAAGGGGGGACGGGGGGGTGTGGGGGGTAAAACCATATTTTGGACCTAAAATCATAACTATTGCATAAATTCAAAACATCTTTTTTGACTGACGTTCGCATTCACGCAACAAATGTTCGTGTGAAATTTGGTGAAAACCTGTCCAACGGTCTAGGAGGAGTTCCGATACAGACGGACAACGACGACGACGACAGACATTTTTGCGTGTGGTACCCACTATACGGGGGGGCGATATCAAACTCTGCTTACGCAGAGTTGATAAACGATACTTTATGGGGTAAAACGGCTTTATATAACCAATGTGATAGAGCAAAATGTCTGATTTTCTTTAAAGTTAACAGGGCGAAGGACACCGCTTTCAGATTTGTGTAATTTGTTGTAACAAATACTCTCTCTCTCTCCGTTGATGCTGCAGATCCGACACAATTATCATATAATATAGCTTCCGACACCGTATTTGTTCTGTAATACTTTGATTGGTAGGGATCACATGTTAAAGAACACCGCCTGACGATAACCTATAATATAAAGTAGACGTGCCGTTTTGCCCAAAATCAAAACGGCATACCCAACTCTGCGATGGGTTACCATCATCACTACTAATACCATCATCAATCACAATCAACATAATCACTACTACTGCCATCATCACTACAACTGCCACAATTATCACAAGTACTGTCATCATCACCATTACTATGATCTTCATCACCATAACTATTGTCATCATCACTACAAATTTCACCATCCTCACTACTACTCACCATCATCACTAATACTCAAACTATCGTCACTACCATCATCACTACTGTCATTATTATCACTACAACTATCATCATTACTTGTCACCATCATCACTACTATTATGACCATCATTACTACTACTATTACTGTCACCATCATATCTACTACTGTCACCATCATATCTACTACTGTCATCATCATTGTTATGTGTGTCCCAGCTAACTCCATAGATGCACAACAGGCCTATCTTGGGTTGGGGAGTAAGTAGACACGCTGTAGATATATAGGTTCTTATTGAGAAGGATATGGGATACAGGCACGAAGCAGAGCCTACAGGGTGATAGCTCTGTCTCGTGGTACACAAACATGTATTGGCCCTCTGGTGAGAGGAGCCCCAGGCTTGAGTTGCCAGAGTGGCTATATGACATAACTAATATGACTGCCTGGATGCTAACATGAATCTTACTCATAGAGAGATATTACATATGCATAAGTGACTGTACTAGATATGAAAGTGATACTGTACAAGGTAAATCATATACATACACCTCCCTCCCCCCTCACGCTCGCAGTTCATTCTCGAGCGGACTCTCTCCTACTGAGCCGTTCTGATCGACGTGGGGTAACTTGGGGGTCAGAAGCTAAGGACTGTTCAGCGTCATTGAAAGGGGCCACAAGGTTGAGGGAGTCACCAGTTTGGGGCACGGGGCGGAGGAATCGACGGTTCCGCCACCACACATGGCCACTAGGGAGACGTACCTCATAGGCCCGTGACCTGCCAAGGCTCATCACAACCCCCACCTTGTCCCAGCGTTTCGTGGTCGGGTCTTGAATCCGCACTTGCTGGCCGACACGTAACCTGGGAAGGGGCTGTGAGTGCTCATCGTACCGGGTCTTAACCTGCTCGGCACGGTCGGCTGCACGTCTATCACAGTCCTCGGCCTTGGCTTGCCATTCCGCAGCAAAGGACTTGGGATGGGCCGGGAGACATGTCCTAAGAGGATGACCATACAGGAACTGGGCTGGGGAGCGGCCTGTGAAGTTTGGAGTATTCCGGAGTTCCAAGAGACCCCGGTCGAAATCCTCACAGTCAATGTTGCCAGAGGGTGCAGTCTTTAAGGTGAGGTGCTTGAGAGACTTCACCGCAGCCTCGGCATGGCCGTTCGCCTGTGGGTAATGCGGTGATGTTACCACATGACGAACTCCCCATCGCTTCATAAAGTCCCGGAACTCGTGGCTGGTGAATTGTGGGCCCCCGTCGGTCCTCAGACGAAGGGGCACACCAACTTCCCGGAAGTAGCGACAGAATATCCTGATGGTCGCAGAGGCGGTTGTGTCGCCTGTGCAGGGGACAACAACAGGCCACCCCGAGAGACGGTCGACGACTACCAGGAAAGACTTCCCGGCGACCATGAAAAAGTCGGCCGACACAGACTCAAAGGGCCTTGTAGGGTTGTCATCATTCATGAGTGGTTCCTTCTGGAGGCTAGGCTGAAGGATCTGGCACGACTCACACGCTTGAACAGTGTTGGTGATGTCGGAATCTATCCCGGCCAGAAGACAGCCTGCCTCGCCCTGCGTTTAGTGGCCTCCACACCACGGTGGCCGTCATGAAGATGCTGTAGGGTGCGTCGGCGGAGGGCTGCAGGAACCAAGATCCGAGCTCCATACAGGACGAGGTCATCATCAGCGTAGAGTTCGTCCCGTATCTTCCAATATGGGAGCAAGGAATTGTGAAGGTCGTATCGGTTGGCAGGGAATCCTGAGGTCACACAGTCGAGTAGACGAACATACGCAGGGTCCGCTCTTGCCGCGACCCGGAGATCCTGTAGCGTCCTGTCTGCGTCTGGTGCCGAAGATCGTGCCGAAGATCGTCCTGAGTTGATAACGTCCTTGGTTGTCACTATAGTCCTGAGGTAGGTGGCGGCGTCGGCACAAGCGATCTCATCCTCTGGCGTGGGGCGGCTGACCGGGGCTCGAGACAGGGCATCAGGGATGCAGAGCAACTTGCCGGCACGCCACACGGCCTTGAAGATATAGGGTGAGGTCTTCTCCTTCAGGCGTTGGAGGCGGGGATTCTCCACAGCGTCCAACGTGTAGTGATTGATGATAGGATGAGGGGGCGGTGGTCAGTCATCAGTGTGAAATCCTGTAGACCCTGTAAATACAGTCGACACTTGGACATGGCCCAAACAGCAGCCAACATCTCCAACTCGATAGTAGCATAGCGGGTCTCAGCGTCCGCCAGGAACCGAGAGCCACACTGGATGAGCCGCAGGTGGCCACTGCCGTGGTCCTGCAAGAGGGCATACCCAATGCCGTTGAGTCGCGATGCATCAGTCTGAAGAATGGTGGGTAGGTCTGGGTCGAAGTGTGCGAGAACAGGAGGACTGACAAGGGCTAACTTGACTCGCCTGAAGGCCTCATCGTGGTCAGGAGTCCACACAAATGTCCTCTTGGGGCTCATCAAAGGGCGGAGGGGCTGAGCGGCGGCGGCGATGTCAGGGGTAAACTCTGCCAGCTGGTTGACCAGACCCAGGAATAACATGAGGTCGGTCAAGTTGGTTGGTGCCGGAAAGTCCCCGATTGCAGCCACTTTGCTCGTGTCAGCCGCAATACCATCCCCTGAGAGGGTGTATCCACAGAAGTCCACTGAAGGTGCGGCAACCACAAACTTGCTCTTGTTGAGGGTAATCCCGAACTTGCGGCACCTAGTCAGCACTTCATGGATGCGGTCGAGGTGAGACTTGTAGTCCTCATCGTACAGCAGTATGTCATCCACGACCTTAGCGCACCTCTGCACACCTTGTAGAGCCATATCACCCCTGTAGCAGAAGGCGTCGCCCGTAGCTGTGAATCCCATGGGTCCTCTGCAATGCTTGAAGCGTCCATACGGCGTGATGAAGGTGGTCAGGTGCTGGTCCTCTTCAGCCAACTCCATCTGCCAGTAACCACAGAGGGCGTCCGCAGTGGTGAAGTAGCGAGCTCCTCGGTCGACACCACGAACTGCTGCGGAGGGAGTAGGCGAAGGGTGAGCTGGTCGGGACACGTGTTTGTTGAGTTTGGAGAGGTCGACGGTGATGCGCACTCCTCCGCTGTCCTTACCAACAACGCCGAGGGGGTGGCACCATTCTGAGGGGTTGTCTCCAGCAGGCTTGATGATGCCCTGGGCCACCATGGACTCCAACTCTCGCTTGACTTGGTCCCTAAAGGCAAAGGGAATCTGTCGGGGAGTATGGATGGCAAAGGGCTCAGCTCCCTCTTTAAGATGGATCCTCATGGGTTGACCCACCATAGGCTTGAGGGGCACAGTCTTTAGGTCGTCTTTGGACATCAACACGTCGCTAAACTCCCGCAGGAAGTAATTCTTGGCTTCAGCGGGCGACGTGGAGACTGGAAGTGGTGTAGCCTTACACCTGTTGACGTGCTTGACCTCTTGTATGGGCGTTGGGAATGCCAGAGGTATGATGGCTAACTCCCTGCAGTGGCTGTATGAAAGCAGAGGAGTCTGGACACCCTCGTGCACATGGATCAGGGCAGTACACACTCTCTGTCCCAGGGTGAGGGTAGCCTGAAATACCCCCAGAGCAGGTGCCATCGGGGAGCCGTCCGCCGTGAACGTTGTCGTGGGCGAAGGGGCTCGCAGGCTGCTCATGGGGATAGCCAAATCCTCAAGGTGACGCCGGCCAATCACGGTGACGTCGGCGCCCGTGTCCGGTAACATCCGTAGGCGGGATGTAGCGTCGCCAAAGGAGAGGGTAACACAGATGGGTTGCGGCGTCGAAGCTGTAGAAGGAGTCGATCCCACCTGACGACAGCTATTACTCCTAGCGTCGGGGGGCTTGCCAGAGTTGGAAGGGGCACGCGTATCGCCTGGGGGGCCACCTTGGCGTCTTTCCTTCTTCTTAGTCGACGGACAACACTTGTCATAATGCCCCAGAAGACAACAGATGCGGCACTGAACCTTGTGAGCAGGGCACTTAGCTGTCCGAGCCCAGTGACCGTGGCGCCCACAGTTGTTACAGGTGCTGCCAGCAGCGGGACACGTGTCAGGCCCGTGTCAGCGAGCGCAACTCTGGCAGGCATCAGCTGCATTCGATGGAGGCTTGGGGGGTTGGGTCCTGTCACTGCCCTGTTTCTTGTTTGTCTTGTATGAAGAGACGGCCCTTACTTGTTCATGGGGCGCACTAATGGCCGTGGTCGCAGATTTGGCAGCCTCATACGAGCGGCACGTAGTGACGACATCCTGTAGTATTGACTTGGAGTCCAGGGCGATGAGTTTCTGGACTAACTCCTTGTCCCTGAGGCCCATGAGGATGATAGTCTTGAGTTGTGTCTCCACACAGATGGGTGAGTTACCAGGGCACACATCCACTTCTTCTGCGAGACGTTTGAGGCGGACGTAGAACTCTGCAAAAGTTTCCCCTTCATGCTGTCTGCAGCTCAACAATTCACGACGCCTGAGTGCCTCATTCCTTAGACTCTTGATATGAAGCTGCAGGGCGTCCAACACCTCTTCAACAGTCTTGTCTGTGGAGGGAGCGATCTGGAGGGTGTGTTCTAAGACACGCTGTGTCTCGAGAGTCAGGCACATGCGTAGTTGTATCATCTGTTTGGCCGCAGGCAGGTTGGACAGGTCCACCATGACAGCATAGTCGTCCCAGCGTCTCCTCCACTCCCGGAACATCTGGAATGTAGCGTCAGGCTTCAATGGTGGTGGTGTCTGGGCCGTAGCCTTCTGTGGTGGAGGATTGTGTGAGGGATGTGGGGAAGAATGTGGCTGCTGTCCGCCAAGGTGACCAGCAGGTGTGGAGGAGTCGGGAGGGGTCCTGGTGGGAGCCAACAGCTGAAATAAGCTCTGGAACTCCTGTCTCCTTATAGCCTCATCATGCCTGCGAGACTCCTCCAGGACACGATCTCGGCGGGCCTCCTCCTCTTGTCTCCTCTGCTCATCATACCTGCGAGACTCCTCCAGGTATTTGAAAAATTGCAGGAAATCAGCTGAAGAAGGGGCTGAAGGTGTGGTTGGGGACTGAGGGTGCTGATAATAAGGTGTGTATTCCTCCCCATCACAAGGCAAGTTTGTTCCTGCCCCTTCGTCCTGTACATCACCAGAGTCTGACATCTTGTGTGGATGACAGACAGACAGGGAGATAACAAACACACAGTTATTAGCCTCTCACATATACAAGTGGGGTATCAAAATGACTGGCAAAAACAGCAGAATATTTAGAATACACACCAGCTGTATCCTCACCAATGTATAAAACCCAATTACAATTAGCACTGAAGGGAATGCTTGGGTGATGAAATAAAAGTTTGCCAGTTGTGTGTGTGCGTATGTACCGAGCGGTGGAGCGGTGCCGGTGGTGCGCGGCCTCCCTCACCTCAGTATCTTGCTGGCAGTCAGAGGGGGAGGATCGCACGCCCCGCTCTCTCGTGGCTCGGTCTTGTGCGGGCGTTATGCTTATGCCACACACAATACATATAAAATAAAGCACACAATATAGCACTGGCACATATAATATCACTGGCACTGTACTGGAAACGTCGGCACCGCACTGTTGAGCACTATATCACTGTAATCCAAGCAATGAGACGGTGGCTGGGATGCAGGGTGTGTGGACAATGGCGGCTGGCGGCATCTGGCGAAATCCACATAAACTTCTCTTAATACACACTGCGCCATGTTATGTGTGTCCCAGCTAACTCCATAGATGCACAACAGGCCTATCTTGGGTTGGGGAGTAAGTAGACACGCTGTAGATATATAGGTTCTTATTGAGAAGGATATGGGATACAGGCACGAAGCAGAGCCTACAGGGTGATAGCTCTGTCTCGTGGTACACAAACATGTATTGGCCCTCTGGTGAGAGGAGCCCCAGGCTTGAGTTGCCAGAGTGGCTATATGACATAACTAATATGACTGCCTGGATGCTAACATGAATCTTACTCATAGAGAGATATTACATATGCATAAGTGACTGTACTAGATATGAAAGTGATACTGTACAAGGTAAATCATATACATACAATCATCACTACTGTCAACATCATCAATACAATTACAACCATCATCACTACTATTATCACCATTATCACTACTATCACCATAAATCCAAATATTACTACCATCACTTCTAATGCCAACTAAACTAAGTTAACCTAGCAAATACGTAGCGAGATGTTTTCGCCCCCAGAACGCCATCATTGCTGGGGGGGGGGGTCCAGGAAGGGGGGGGGGGGGGGTAAAACAATATTTTGGACCTAAAATCATAACTATTGCATAAATTCAAAAAATCTTTTTTGACTGACGTTCGCATTCACGCAACAAATGTTCGTGTGAAATTTGGTGAAAATCCGTCCAACGGTCTAGGAGGAGTTTCGGGACAGACGGACGACGACGACGACAAATTTGTTTGGTGGTATCCACTATACCGGGTGGGGTGGGGGGGGTGATACCAAACTCTGCTTACGCAGAGTTGACAAGAAAGGTTGAGAATAACTTTTCACTTTTGGGTTGGAGAGTTGACCAGAGTAGGGATGGGATTGTGTTGCAAGACGGGTGCTACGTGCTCTACGAAGACGTGGTGTTAGAAATGAGAGAGCTCTGAGGAACACTGATTATAGTAATAGCGGTAGAATAGTGGGAGAGATGCAATGTTGGTAGAATAGTGAGAGATGCAACATTGCGGCAAAGAGAGAGAGACTACAGAAAATTGGTGAATGGACGGGGGTTAATGAGACGGAAGGCTTTCTTCTCTAATTTGTTTAGAAGTGCTGTGTGAGAGGATCCTCCCCACTCATGCGAATAATACTCAAAACATGGACGCACTCTGCCCCTGTACAGAGCAAGAAGCTGCGCAGGGGTAAAGAACCCCGGAAGTTGACAACAGCCAGCTTCTGGGAAGCTGCTTTTGCAAGCGTAGTAATATGATCTTTCCAAAAGAGATGAGAAGAAAAAGAGACACCAAAGAATATTAATATGAAAGGTTAATTTGAATGTTGTTGAAGAGTAAGTCATAGTTTTCTGGAAGGGGGCTACGAGTAGACAGATGGAGAAATTGAGTTTTGAAAGCATTGGAGATAGTTTACGAATTCACACCCTCTCTTAACCCGTGGAGCCCCGGCTAGTTTTGTAATGTTTGCGCACCAGAACCCGGCCGGTTTTCAAAAAATTGTTTTATTCCAGAAACAATAGCGAATGGGTTAGGAATGAAGGAAAAACCACGAAAAACTGCTCAAAAAGCTTAAAAAATGGTTCTACAGAGCCCCCGAAAATGGGTTTTACAAGAGTAAAAAATTGAAGGCAATTATCCCAAAAAAACAGGTTATTGAGCGCTCGCGCGCACGCACGTGGACTTTGAGAGTTTTCAACCATCGGCACGGTTGCGTGGGATACGTACACAGTTCCCATACAAATCTGAGCCCTCTTGAGTGGCTACACCTGAGGTTACGGTCGGCGCAATTAGGGTGACGCGTCAGGCGCGTCTCTGGGGCTGTGCGTTACATACATCGCCGACGCGTCAGACGCGTCGCTGGGGCTGTACGGGTTAAGGGGAGATTTTTACTTAAGGGATTATTTGTCGAACCTAATTCTCCCTCGTGTTTAGCCATATTAGTTTTGACATGTTAAGACGTTCGCCCCGTTAGTTTGGCGATGTTAAGATAGTTTGCCCAATTTCTGTCAATGTTAAGACCTTTCGTGCCATTGAGGTGTCAATTTGTTTCCTGGCAAGCGATAGCGAGCCTGTAATTTAGGAGGAACCGTCCATTTTTCTACCGACAAAGATACACAAACACTGTATATATCGAAGGGGGGTCTAGGGGGGGGGGGGGGGGGGGGTATTTTGTAAAGCTTGATGGGGATCTAGGAAACAAACTACACAAAGACGCATTTTCATAGTTTGTTCTGGCCCTCATTAGACTATTTCATACAGCTTAGGAAGGACCTGTGGGAATTATAATGGTAAGATCTATCACACTTCATACTCTGACCTCCATATCCGCTCACCACTGTAGACAAATAGTGCTGGAGGGGGGATGGGCCGGTTTTCTGGACCACTTTCTCCCTCATGTTTAGCCCCGTTAGTTTTCAGATGTTAAGATGTTTGCCACATTAGTTAGTCGATTTTAAGACCTTTCGTCCCATTTCTTCGTCAATATTTAGACCTTTCGTGCTATTTAGGTGTCGATTTTTTTCCCTGGCGAATGATAGTGAGCCTGTAATGTTGGAAGAACCGGCCTTCGGCCGGGAAATTTTTCTACCGAAAAATATACAAATTAATCTAGAAGGGGGATCTAATAATTTTTTTTTTTATTTTGATGGAGGCCTAGGGAGGAAACTAGAAACATTATTAATACATGCAAAAATCGCCCAAAAAGTGAACCACCCCCATTAACAGTTACATAGAGAGCTTCAGAGTCGGACGGACCCTAAGTTGAGTGATCAATCCTGTAAGTCCTTAAATAAAGTGGCACAGGTATACCTTCTCATGGGGGACAGGTCTGCTTGGGAGCGTTTTGGTCATGACCACCCTCATAAAGGGGAATAAAGTGTCCGGCAATAGATAGATACATAGGTTCATATGCGCTCATCTCTCTCTCTTTCTCTCTCTCTCTCTCTCTCTCTCTCTCGCTCTCTCTCTGAAACTCTCACTCTGACTCTCTCTCTCTCACACACAAATATAATGTTTCATGCTGCAGTACTGTGACAACCTCTCCCCTGAGTAGCATTACCTCTTTCATCAGGCTCGAGAAAAAAGAAAAAAATATTAAGCGGGTTGTATGCAATGAATGAAAATGGGATTTAAAGGTGCGCTAAATATAGACCAGTGGAGGTTTATACGCACCCTTCTCTCTCTCTCTCTCTCTGATACACTAACTTTGACACACTCACTCTGACTCTCTCGCTCTCTCTCTCTCTCTCTCGGCACTTATACTCGACCACACACACAGATACACCCATAGATATTTGGATATAGATCTGGATATATTGTGTAGACCTGTTTTAGTGAGTGGGTTCATGTATATCTGTATGTGCACTGGTATATGTAGGCGTGTCCATGTGTGTTTGTATGTACACCTGTGTGCGTTTGGGTTTAAGTGTGTGTTACGCTGGCCAGCTTGCCAGAATGCGTTCGTAACTCGCTAGCGCTCGCCAGGGCAGTGAAATGGGCTACAATAATCGTAGAACGATGTTCTTTCTTTCATAGAGTTCATGTTGTCACAGACAGATCAGTGGTGATCTTTATTCTTGTCTGTGACACTTGGAAGTATTTTATATCATTCATAGAATATAAGATGCATTGTGTGAAGTTAAAGGAGAAAGAGCGAAGTAGGCAGTGAGGTGGTAATATGTGCGTGTGTATGTATGTGCTGCCTCCCTCGCTCGGAGGAGTTTCCCACGCTCCTGATTGGCCTGGCGAGTCACGTAACTTCT